>JAQQAC010008880.1:20934556-21082035 GCA_029783875.1 Phataginus tricuspis
GATCGCCGCCCGTCCGCCTCACCGGCTGCCAAGTTCTCACAGGTGTAGCTGTACGCTGTGCACTTTCCTGTGTATTCTGGTCTCTCTTTTAGGGATAGTTGTATTTGCTGTATTTTCGTGAATAAATATAATGTTGGGAGGAATTTTTCTGCTAGTCCGTTCACGACGCCATATTCCCGGAAGTCCCCAAGTGATTTCTTTAGCTTTGATTTTTAAATTATAAACATAGCACATGAAAATGTTTATTAGAAAACTTTCAAACAAAGAAATACATAGTTACAAAGAGAAAAATCTCATGTTCTCCCTTATACACAGTGAATTAAACTATTTGTTGGATTTATAATTTTTCACTTAAGAATAATTTTTGAATAGGAAACATGCATATTACTCAAAATTCAAGTTACCAAAGGGTTTATAGGAAAAATTAAGTCTCCTTCCTTCCCAGTTTCCCCCTATTCAGTTTCCCCTATTAGAGGCAAATCCTATCATCATTTTGTGTATTTGTGACATATATTCTTCCCATATTTCATGAACTTATGGACATATGTTTATAATGTTAAGCTACATTTATTGTTTACTATATGTCCAAACTGTTAAGAAGGTTACATATATTATCTCACTTAATTCTTATATCAATTCTGCTGGTAATACAGTATTTAAGTTAAATATTTCAGAAACACTTGATATTATGAAATGCAAAATTTTATAGGTCCCAAGTGATCAAATATCAGCAAGTCATATGGTTGGACCTAATATTAGTCTAAGGGGGGATTTCCATTTTCTGCAACAAGGAAGAGTAAATACCCTGAGAACGTTCCCTCTACACAATACCTTGAACTGCATAGTTGAGTTGCCAAGAAAGAGAAATTCCCAGGAGGCAAGTACAAAAAGGGAAATCAAATAACCTAGAAATCCTTGAGGGTTAGAGGTCAAACATCCATAAAAGACCAGGAGATAAAGCCTTGGGACTCATAGAGGAAACAGAGGGCTCACAGGAAATGGAACTGAACCTCTTACCAAAAGTAGTTTCTCTGAAAAAGCAGGTTCTTTGAAACAAATACACCCTTAGTAAAAGGGGAATTAAGAAAAAACAAAAACATAAACCAAAACACCTGCCCGGCACAGATACGCAACAAAGCAGCTGGTCTCGGCTCCATCTAGAGGAGACAAAAGGGCCTTCCCTGAGAATTCATTACCCTGGGGCATCTTTTCCCTAGAATTTGAGATTCAAATCTATGATACCCCTAGAATGGAAAATTCCAGATAAGAAAATAGTGTAAAAGAGGTTTGGGCTGGTAATATGCCTGATTCATCTAACAAAAGCAAACACAAAACAATTTTAGAGAGAAACTTTTCAACCCAGAACAGAAAAGATTCCCACAAGTAAAGAAAGACCCACGTTTCATGAAATAAAAACCCAAGAAAATAATGGACACTATGGGAGAAAAAAAGACTTAAAACAACAAACAGAACTTCTAGACTAGAAATACATGATCACTGAAATTAAAGTCTTAATGGAAGGTCAAGCAGCAGATTAGACACAACTGAACAGAAAATTGTTGAAATCAAAGATGAAAAGTTAAAGGGAAAATATGAAAGAACTTAAGGAAAATGGAGGATAGAAAGAGAAGAGTCAATGTGTCTCAAATTAATTTTAGATTAAGAAAAAGTCAATATTTAAAGAAATAATGGCTGAGAATTTCCAGAATTGATGAAAGACAAGAATCTTTATGTTCACAAAATATGAGTCCCAACCAGGCTTAGAAACCAACATCTGTCAGTGAAACTGCTAAAGATCAAATGTCTTAAAAATAGTCAGAAAAGTTAAAAAGAAGTTTTATAATTTGAGATTACAAATCCTCTAACCAGCAGAGTTGAGTTTTGAACTCACATCCTTCAGACTCCCAAGCCCATGCACCTTGCAGTGGCTCTGTTGAACTCTGTTCCTTTGTATTTTTTTAATTGCTGTCTTTTCATCTCCTGAGTTTTTCTCCACCTACATGAAATGCCGTTATATTTACTCCATTCTAAACCAGAGCTTTTAGTTTTTATTCTCTGCTTTTTAAATTTTAAACATGTCATTCATTCACTGAAATATTTACGGAGCAACTATTGTGTTCAGGGCACTATTGTAGGGTAAAAATCAAAAGCCTCTATAAAGCAGAAGGAAGACTGAGAAACACCAGTCTTGATATTAGAAAGCACTGATATAGTCTAAGGTGTGTTTTAAGCATGTTGCATACCATCGTGGATATATCGGTTTTCAGTAAACTGGTGTTTCTTAGAATGATCTCCTCAACTCTTACACAACCAGCCCAATAAATCACATTTTTGGTGAGAATGGGGAGGTAGCCATTATTAAGGTGGATGAACTTTTGACTTTTTAGCTTACTGAGATATGTTTTAGTTACTTAGTTTCTTTTGATGAAAACTTTCTCTTCTCTACCTTCAACATTTATGTCACTAAACAAGACCCCCCCAGTTTATTCTGCAAAGGTACATGATGTTATATCCCCCTCTCTGCTCCTTCCGACCATCCTGCCTTTTTAGTGTCAAAGCAAAAACAAAAATAGAAAAAAAAGTAGGTTTACCTAAGATTTCAGAAGATAACCATCTAATTTGATCTTTAGTCACACTCAGTCTAAAATTAGTAATTCCACCTATTCTTTAAAACATACAATTTTTAGGCATTTGATAGGTATATATGTCTTTAAACTCTTTCATCTGTATCATCTTAATATTCATATGTATGTATATATATACATATGTTTATGAAAATTTTTTTAAATTAACAGTTGAATACAAAATACTTAATTTAGTCTTTTTTGGGGGAGTACGGGTTTTAAGTTTATAATTTTGAAGCCCAAGGAGGCAGTGGAAATTATTAGACTAGTTGTGGAAAATTATTAGTCTAATTATTTGACAAGGAAAATTATTGAACGTTATCTACTGGTTTCGTTACGAAATCCCAACCAGAAAACTAATATAAAAGTAAAATTTTTTAAATTTAATTTTATAAAATATTTTGTGAGTATGGCATACAGAGTAAAAGTATGTAACTATAAAATAACACAAAAATAAAAGGAACCACCTTGTGTTCATTAGTTAGCTTAAGAAATAGAGAATTATCAATATTTTTGAAAGATACTGCATGCCCCTCTGATAACATGGCCCCCCTCATTCCCAGAGGCAATCACTATCCCAAATTTTGTGATAATTACTCCATTCATTTTCTTCACATTTTAATCACATAAATGTTCCTGAACAATGAATTGTTGAGATTTGATTTTTCAACTTCATACGAATAGAAGCACACTTCTATATTCTTTCGCAAATTTGCTTTTTGAGCTCAAAGAAATTTTTTTTCTGAAATTCATGCTGGTGCGTATATCTATAGTTCATTCATTCTTACTACCATTTTGTTGTATCTTTATACTACAGTTTATCTATTCTACTATTAATGGACAATCGACCTGTTTGGAGGGTTTGCTGCTATTATGAACAAGGCTACTATGGCCATTCTTGTACGTGTTTCCTGGTGCATAAGTGCCAAGGTCTGGAGTAGAATTGCTCAGGTAAGTGTTATGGCTATCTGGCTGGCAGATAAATTGTTCCCAGGATAGCTACAGTCTCACCTGCTCTGAGAGTTTCTGTTGCTCTGTGTCCTTCCCATCACTTTGTCCGACTTTAATTTTTTTCCATTCTGGTGGTTGTGAAATGATATATCATTATTTAAATGTTCACTGATAGTAACAAGGTAGAGAATCTTTTGATAATTTGGATAACTCTAATAATTTGTATATCCCTTTGTGTCATCTACATAGATGCTCATATCATCTGTGGATGACAGTTTTTTGCCCTTCCTTTCCTATTCTTATACCATTTTCTCCTTGTCCCATCATTTTGAGACGTCCAGTACACTGCTGAGCACCAGTGATGAAAATAAGCACACTTACACTCTTCCTTGCCTAAGGAGAATGCTTTCAGCATTTCACTACTGAATAGGTATTGCCATTTTATATACCTTCATGAATTTGTTTGTTTGGATTGACCTATATCTTTTCTTTCCCTCCTTGTGGTTTGGTATTGTTACACTCATGAGAGGTGGATTATTTTCTTTTTTTTCTTTTAACGCTCTAAAGAGTTCATGTAGAATCTAAATGATCTTTTCCTTGAATAGAGGAAACTGTCTTGAATAGAAGAACTGTTCTATAAAACCATCTGAACCTGGTGTTTGATTGTGGGGTAGTGGGGCATGGCTAAAAGGTTAATTTCTTCAATGGCTACAGACTAGAGTTCCTACTTATTCTTGAGTCCGTTTTAGCAATTTGACCCTTTCACACGTATAGAAAGTTTTTGGTTCACATTTGTTCATAATACCCTCTGCTTCATTTCTGCAGCATCTGTAGTCACATATCCCTTTGTCTTTTACCAAATTATTTATCTATGCCTTTCTTTCATGTTTAGCTCTTGTCAGTATGTTAATTTGCTTAATATTTTTGAAGAAGTGTATTTTGGCTTTGTTCATTCTGCCTATTGAATATTTTCTATTTCACTAATTTTTACTTTTTATATGTTCACTAATTTATTTAGATTAATTGTTTTTCTTTTTCTAACTTCTTAAGATTAGATATTTAGCTCAGATATTTTCAGAATTTCTTCTTTTCAAACACAAGTGCCCAAGGCTATTGAACTATTTCCTCCTCTTAGCTCCAAAATCACCCTTCTCTATTTGCGTTGGAATGCTGGGATTAACAGTCTTCAACCCACAGTTTTCCCTTCCAGTGGTTCCCTGTTGATTTCTCCAACAGCTGCTAATGCGATCAAAGAAGACTGGAGTCAGGAGAAGGAAGTCCTTCCTTCTGTTTTGCTTCCTGTTCCTGTCAATGGCACACCAGCAATGCTCTTAGCACTGACGGTAGCATTTCTGGTTCCGGTTCCTGGTTTTCCGACAGTCCCTTAACCAGCCTCACTGTGTCTCCGAGAGACAGCAGGACCAGTGGTGGTGCTTCTTCCTCAGTGGTCACAGTCTGAGATCTGCAGGGACTATGTTTTCTCTGAAATCCTGAACACCAGCACCAGCCGGGCCACATACTCTGAGCAGAGGTCTTGGGCCCACTCTGCAGAGTCTCTTCTTGGAGGTGTTATAGTCTAAGAACCATAACCTCTTCCTTTCCCCCCTCAACTCTGGAAGTAGCAGATGCTGCCTGTAACCTAGGTAGTTATAGTGATTTTTCACTTTCAGATTTTCTTCTTTTATAAAGCTGTAAACTATTCTTTTAATATAAAGATACTTTCATTGAATCTTGGAAATTTTCACATATTTTTTTTTATTCATATTTGGATCTAAGTATTTTAAATTGGTTTCTTTTTCCCATGGGTAATTAAAACATGTGTACAATTTCAAAAGCATGGATATTTCAAATTGTAGTTATCTTATTTGTTTCCTTGAGGTCAGCGATTAGGATATGTGTGATACAGATTTTTGAAATTAGGTGAGAGTTGCTATATGGCCAGTTCATAATATATTTCTCTAAAAAGTATTCCATGTGTACTTAAATAGTGAGCTCTAACACTGATCTCAGCATTCTGTATAGGCACATTAGATCAAACTTTTTAATTGTTTTGTTCAAATCCTCATCTTTAGTGATTTATTTTTTGCCTACTTCTTAAATCAATTACTGATATTGGTGTAATATAATCTCTCACTGAGCTGGTAGGTTTGTCTTATCCGTGTAATGTTTCCAAATTTTACTATCTACCTTTTAAAGCAATGATTTAGGTCTATGCAACTTTAGTATTATCTCTTTTTGGTGAAATGAAAGTTGTATATCTTAGATATTGCTTTTGTCATAAACTCTAGTTTGTTTCCTATCATATTAACTAGACCAACTTTGCTTTGGTTAGTATTTGCCTGGTGTATATTTTCTCATCTTTTCATTCACTACTTCAGTGCCTTCAGATTATTTTATATACTGGTAAATAGTAAAGATGTAATTTAAAATGATTTAATCTGAAATCTTTCTTTTAACTCGACCCCTAGTTTACTTTCTTTGATTGTTATGGCTAATATATTTGCAAATTCTCTTATTCTGTAGTATGCATTCCACTTCTGTTTCTCTTTTTTTCTTGCCTTCTTTTAGATTGGAGGGTTTTCTCATCATCAAATTTTTCTTCCTCTAGGTTGAAAATTTCACTCTATTTGTTATCTTTGGGAGTTACTCTAGAAATTTAAATATGCATAAGAAACAATTAAGTTTAAAAGTTAATATATATAGTTATCATTTTCCTGAATAATTCAAAGACTCTAAATCACTCGATTTTAATTATCCCTTTCCCAGAATGCATGTTGGGATTATTTTCCTTCTCCCTTCAGAACATTAGATGTTCCTGTACCAACAATCTGTTGGTATTAAATGTTCCCAATTTGTTTTCCTCTAAAACAATTATTTTATTTCCATTTTTTCAAATAGCTTCTTATGGGTATAGATTACCAGGTTGACACCTGTTTACTCTCTACATTTTGAATATATTATTTCAGTATCACAAGACTTGCATTTTGGTCCCTCTTCTTTCTTCTTTATTTCATAATATAATATTTTATATTCTGTACTTCATTATATGAATATGTGCAGTACTTTGGAGTCAGATTCAGAAGTTTTGTTCTCTTGGTTTATTCTTGCTCATTGTAGCTTTACTTCCCTTTTAGTGAATTGTGTAGTTAGTGAATTGTGATTTTTTAGTTCATAGTTCTAGAAACTTCATCTGTGGAAGTTTGAAGCCTAAGCTTAAAGTGAATTTCTTCAGAGAAGATTTATTTACTTGCCAAGGGCTTGAGACTTTAAACTATATTTTATCTCAGAGTTTTTTAACGCTGGCACATAGTATGAATTAAAGTCCCAAACTTTCATGAGAGTAGGCTTGTGGTTAGTAAGATGCACTCTTACTACTTCTATTCAACACAGTATTAGAAATCCAAGCCAGAGCAATTAGCCAAGAGAAGGAAATAAGGGGCATCCAAATCAGAAAAGTAGTATAACTATTTGCAGATGACATGGTACTAAAAATAGAAAACCCTAAAGATTCCACCGAAAAGCTATTAGAACTAATAAATGAATTCAGTAAAGTTATGGGACACAAAGTCTCAACACATAAATCTATTGCATATAGGTAATAATGAACTAATAACAAACTATTAGAACAAAAATCAAGGAAACAATCCCATTTACAACATCATCAAAAGAATAACTTGCCTAGGAATAAATTTAACCAAGGAGGTGAGGGACCTATATATTGAAAACTACAAGACAATGAAAAAAGAAATTGAAGAAAATACAAATAAACAGAAAGAAATTCCATGCTCATTGATAGGAAAAAATCAATGTTGTTTAAATGTCCATACCACCCAAAGCAATCTGCAGATTCATTGCACTCCTTATCAAAAATTCCAATGGCATTTTTTTTTTTTACAAAAATGGGACAATCCTATAATTTGTATAGAACCATGAAAAAGCCATGAGCAGTCAAAGCAAATTTAAGAAAGAGCAAAATTGGTACATTATGCACCCTGATTTTGAAGTACCTTATAAAGAAATAGTAATTAAAATAGCATGGTATTGGCATAAAAACAGACAAACAGGGAGAGTGGATTAAAGATGGTGGCGTGAGAAGTGAGAAAATGGCTTCTTCCTAAAACCACATATAATATGAAAATATAATTAATACAACTAATTCTGAAAGAGCAACAGGAAAGAGGACTACGCCAAACTGCATATACCTGGAGAAAAGAATAAACCTCACGGAACAAGGTAACATACCAAAGCTATGACCCAGTGGGACTCAAGCCTTTCCTCCACCACAGTTCAGCAGCGGGAGGAAGAGAAACAGTGAGGAGGAAGTGGAGGCTTGGGACTACTGAATACTTAACTCCAGAGATCTGATCAGGGAGCACAAACCAACATTTCATGGTGCTCTCATGATTAGGGGGTTGGAAAGCTAAGACAGGCAGAATACCTGGAGAGACTGAGATTCCAGCTGTTTGTGGAAAGCAGGGATCCATATCTGGCTGCTCTGGGACAAAATAGAGGTGGGCAGTGTGAGAGACTTTCTAACAGCAAGAGGGCTGCTAAAGGGGCAAGGATTGCACAGAGCTTACTGCTCAGGAGAAAGGACAGGCAGACAAAATGGTCCAGGTGCACTCTGCCCAGCAGGTTGGGAACTTTCACGATCTTCAGGAGCTCCAACTTCCTGGCTGGCTTACAGAGCTCCAAGGATCCCCTCCGTGATACGCAGCCTACTGAGCTTTTCTCCCGGCCAGCCCCACCTGACTCACAAACAGGCAAACCCTACCCTGGCATTAGGCCAGCCAGAGGGAAGCCCCGTCTATAGCAACTACAAATGCAAAGCACAGAGGCTTACACCTGTGTGCTTGGCCCACTGGTTCTGGCAGTGGAGACAGGCATAGCAGCTGGGAAGCAGGAAACAGCTCTTTCCTTCCCCCAGGCACCAATACCCATCCCTCTGTGACCCCCAGCATTGCTTAAGAGGCTGAGCAGCTGCAGAGAGTAGAGCTTCTGGGCACTAGAGGGTGCCATATACAAATATAAAACGCCAAAGGAACCTAGTTCAAAGTAAAATTATTAATACAACCCCTGAGAAAAATTGAAATGAAATACACCTCATGAATCTGCCTGAAAGGGATTTCAAAATAAAAACCATTAACATGCTCATGGAGGTACAGAAAAATATTCAAGAACTCAGGGATGAATTCTGATCAGAGATCCAATCATTATGGAACACAGTATCAGAAATGAAACATACAATGGAAAGTTTTAAAAGCAGATTAGATACAGTGGAGGAGATGATAAATGAAATAGAAATGAGAGAAGAGGAATACAAAGAAGCTGAGGCACAGAGAGAAAAAAGGATCTCTAAGAATAAAAGAATATTGAGAGAACTGTGTGACTAATCCAAACAGAACAATATTCGCATTATGGGGTACCAGAAGAAGAAGAGAGAGAAAAAGGGATAGAAAGTGTCTCTGAGGAGGTAATTGCTGAAAAATTCCCCAATCTGGGGAAGGAGATAGTCTCTCAGGCCATGGAGGTGCACAGATCTCCCAACACAAGGGACCCAAGGAAGACAACACCAAGACATATAGTAATTAAAATGGCAAAGATGAAGGATAAGGACAGACTATTAAAAGCAGCCAGAGAGAGAAATAAGATCACATACAAAGGAAAGCCCATCAGGCTTTCATCAGACTTCACAGCAGAAACCTCACAGGCCAGAAAGGAGTGCCATGATGTATTTAATGCAATGAAGAAGAAGGGCCTCCAACCAAGAATAATTTGTCTGGCAAGGTTACCATTTAAATTTGAAGGAGGGATTACACAATTTCCAGATAAGCAAAAGCTGAGAGAATTTACCTCCCACAAACTGTCTCTACAGTGTATCTTGGAGGGACTGCTATAGACGGAAGTGTCACTAAGGTTTAATAGCTGTCACCAGAGGTAATAAAACCACACTAAAGAAGGTAGAAGAGTTAATTAAAAAGCAAATGCAAAATTAAATAAACTATCCCCAAAGTCAAATCAAGGGATAGACAAAGAGTACAGAATATGACACCTAATATATAAATAATGGAGGAAGAAGAAAAAGGAGGAGAAAAAAAGAACCTTTAGACTGTGTTTGTAATGGCATATTAAGTGAGTTAAGTTAGACTCTTAGATAGTAAGGAAGTTAACCTGGAACCTTTGGTAACCACGAATCTAAAGCCTGCAGTGGCAATAAGTACATACCTATCAATAATCACCCTAAATGTAAATGGTCTGAATGCACCAATCAAAAGACATAGATTCACTCAATGGATAAAAAAACAACACCCACCTATATGCTGCCTACAAAAGACTCATTTTAAACCAAAGACATACACAGACTAAAAGTGAAGGGATGAAAAAGATATTTCATGCAACTAATAGGGAGAAAAAAGCAGGAGCTGCAGTACTTGTATCAGACAAAACAGACTTCAAAACAAAGAAAGTCACAAGAGACAAAGAAGGTCATCACATAATGATAAAAGGGGCAATCCAAAAATAAGATAAAACTATTATAAATATCTATGTGCCCAACACAGGAGCACCTATATATGTGAAACAAAGACTAACAATGCAAAGCATTCATTCTAGGAGACTTCAACATTCCACTCACTCCAAAGGACAGATCAACCAGGCAGAAAATAAGTAAGAAGACAGAAGCACTGAAAACACATTAGAACAGATGGACCTAAAAGACATATACAGAACTCTGCACCCAAAAGCAGCAGAAAACACATTCTTCTCAAGTGCACATGGAACATTTTCAAGAATAGATCATACCCTAGGGCACAAAAAGAGCCTCAGTAAATTAAAAAAGATTGAAATTGTAGCAACCAATTTCTCAGACCAAAAAGGTCTGAAATTAGGAACAAATTATGCAAAGAAAATGAAAAATCCCCCATTTATTAGAGCATAAATAAATAAAATGGAGAAGAATAAAACAATAGAAAGAATCAAAGAAAGCCGGAGCTGGTTCTTCAAGAAAATAAACAAAATAGATAAACCCCTAGCCAGACATATCAAGAAAAAAAGAGAGTCACACACATAAACAGAATCAGAAATGAGAAAGGAAAAATCACTATGGACACCACAGAAATACAAAGAATTATGAGAGAATACTATGAAAAATTATATGCTAACAAACTGGATAACCAAGAAGAAATGGACAGCTTTCTAGAAAATTACAACCTTCCAAAGCTGACCCAGAAAGAAACAGAGAATCTGAACAGAACAATTACCAGCAACATAATTGAATTGGTAATCAAAAAACTACCAAAGAACAAAACCCATGGACCAGATGGCTTTACACTGAATTTTATCAAATATTTAGTGAAGCCCTAATACCCATTCTCCTTAAAGTTTTCCAGAGTAGAAGAAGAGGGAATACTTCCAAACTCACTATATGAGGCCAGCATCACTCTAATACCAAAACCAGGTGAAAACACCACAAGAAAAGAAAATTACAGACCAATATCCCTGGTAAACATAAGTGCAAAAATACTCAACAAAATATTAGCAAACTGAATTCAAAAACACATCAAAAAGATCATCCATCATGATCAAGTAGGATTTATTCTAGGGATGCAAGGATGGTACAACATTCTAAAATCCATCAACATCATCCACCACATGAACAGAAATAAGGGCAAAAACCATATGATCATCTTCATAGATGCTGAAAAAGCATTTGATAAAATTCAACACCCGTACATGATAAAAAGTCTCAACAAAATGGGTACAGAGGGCAAGCACCTCAACGTAAAAATGGCCATATGTGACAAACTCACAGCTAACATTATACTTCACAGTGAGAAGTTGAAAACTCTTCCTTTAAGATTGGGCACAGGACAAGGATGCCCACTCTCCCCACTTCTATTCAACATAGTACTGGAGGTCCTAGTCACAGCAATCAGACAACACAAAGAAAGAAAAGGTATCCAGATTGGCAAGGAAGAAGTTAAACTATCCCTGTTTGCAGATGACATGAAACTATACATAAAAAACCCTAAAGAATCCACTCCAAATCTACTAGATCTAATATCTGAATACAGCAAAGTTGCAGGATACAAAATTAATACGCAGAAATCTGTGGCATTCCTATACACTAACGAACTAGCAGAGAGAGAAATCAGGAAAACAATTCCATTCAAAGTTGCATCAAAAAGAATAAAATACCTAGGAATAAACCTAACCAAGGAACGAAAGAGCTATACTCTGAAAACTAAAGACCCGCGTGAGATAAATTAAAGAAGATACCAATAAATGGAAACACATCCCAAGCTCATGGATAGGAAGAATTAATATTGTCAAAATGGCCATCCTGCCCAAAGCAATCTACAGATTTAATGCAATTCCTATCAAAATACCAACAGCATTCTTCAATGAACTGGAGCAAATTGTTCTAAAATTCATATGGAACCACAAAAGACCCTGAATAGCCAAAGAAATCTGGAGAAGGAAGAATAAAGATGGGGGGATTATGCTCCCCAACTTCAAGCTCTACTACAAAGCCATAGTAATCAAGACAATTTGGTACTGGCACAAGAACAGACCCATAGACCAATGGAACAGACTAGAGAGTCCTGATATAAATCCAAGCATATACAGTCAATTAATATATGATACAGGAGCATTTGACATACTTTGGGGGAAATGGCAGCCTCTTCAACAACTGGTGTTCACAAAGCTGGACAGCTACATGCAAGAGAATGAAACTGGATTATTGTTTAACCCCATACACAAAAGTAAACTCGAAATGGATCAATGACCTGAATGTAAGTCATGAAACCATAAAACTCTTAGAAGACAACATAAGCAATAATCTCCAGAGTATAAGTATGAGCAACTTCTTCCTGAACGCGTCTCCTTGAGCAAGGGAAACAAAAGCAAAAATGAACACATGGGACTACATCAAACTAAAAAGCTTCTGTATGGCAAAGGACACCATCAACAGAACGAAAAGGCATCCTACAGTATGAGAAATATATTTGTAAATTACATATCTGACAAGAGGTTAACATCCAAAATATATAAACAACTCACACACTACAACCCCAAAAAGCAAATAACCTGATTAAAAAATGGGCAGAGGATATGAAGAGACAGTTCTCCAAAGAAGAAATTCAGATGGCCAACAGACACGTGAAAAGATGCTCCATATCACTAATCATCAGGGAAATACTAATTAAAACCACAATGAGATATTGCCTCATACCAGTAAGGATAGCCAACATCCAAAAGACTAAGAACAACAAATTCTGGTGAGGATGCAGAGAAATGGGAACTGTCCTACACTGCTGGTGGGAATGTAAGCTAGTTCAACCATTGTGGAAAGCAATATGGAGGTTCCTCAAAAAACTAAAAATACAAATACCATTTGACCAGGAAATCCCACTCCTTGGAATTTACCCAAAGAATACAACTTCTCAGTTTCAAAAAGACATATGCCCCCCTATGTTTATCGCAGCACTATTTACAATAGCCAAGATGTGGAAGTGACCTAAGTGTCCATTAGTAGATGAATGGATAAAGAAGATGTGGTACATATACACAATGGACTACTATTCAGCCATAAGAAAGAAACAAATCCTACCATTTGCAACAACATGGATGGAGCTGGAGAATATTATGCTCAGTGAAATAAGCCAGGCAGAGAAAGACACGTGCCAAATGATTTCCCTCATTTGTGGAGTATAACCACGCAGCAAAATTGAAGGAACAATGTAGCAGCAGATGCAGAGACTCCAAGAAGGGACTAATGGTTACCAAAGGGGAGGGGTATGGGAACATGGGTGGGGAGGGTGGGAGAAGGGGATTGAGGGGTATTATGTTTAGTACACATGGTGTGGGGGGTCACGGGGAAAACAGTGTAGCACAGAGAGCAAACAGTGAATCTGTGGCATCTTACTACACTGAGGGACAGTGACTGCATTTGGGTATGGGTGTGGACTTGAGAATATCGGTAAAAGTAGTCAGCACATTGTTTTTTCATGTGAAACCTTCACAAAAGTGTATATCAATAATACCTTAATAAAAAAAAAGGCCCACAGGTCAAGGGAATAACAGAGAAATAAACTCATCATATATGACAATTAATTTATAGCAAAGGAGAGAAAAAATACTATGAGAAAACGATAGTTTTTTCAATAAATAGAGTTGGATAAATTGGACAGACACATGCAAAGGCATGAGGCTGGACCATTTTGTTATACCACCTACAAAAATTACCTCCAGTTAGGTTAAAGAGTTAAATAAAAACCTGAAACTGTAAAACTCCTAGAAGACAACATAGATGGTAAATACCTTAAGAAAGGTTTTTGTGATTTTTTTAATCTGACACTAAAAGCAAAGTTAACAAATGCAAAAATAACTGGGACTCCATTAAACTAAAAATCTGCATAGCAAAAGAAACTATCAATAAAATGAAAAGGCAACCTACTCAATGGGAGAAAATATTTGCAAATTAATATTAAAAACGGGCAGAAAATATAAATATACTATTTTTCAAAAGGTGACATCAGATGATTGACAGGTATATGAAAAGATAGTCTGCATTAGGAGAGAGAAAAGATGGTAGCATGAAAAGTGAGGCAGAAACCTCCTCCCAAAACCACATAAAACATGAAAGTACAGCAAATACAACTAAGACTGAAAGAGTGACCAACAGAAGACTGTGCAGACTGCCTACATCTGGGTAAAAGAGAAGACCTCACGGAAAAGCAAATCTGTGATCCAGCAAAATGCAAGCCCTCCCCTGAACCCAGCTCAGAGGTGGGAGGAATAGAAATGGGGCGGGGAGGGAGTAGAAGCCCAGGACTGCTAAACACCCACCCCTGGAGATCTGCTGTGGGAATACAAACCCACATTATATGGTGCTCTGGAGATTAGTGGGGTTGGAAAGCAAAGAGAGGCAGAATACTCAGAGACTGAGATCCCAGCCGCTTCTGGAGAACAGATACCCACAGCAGGCCACTCTGGGACAAAAGAAAGGTGGGCACTTTGAAAGACTTCCCAATAGAAAGAGGGATGCTAATGGGACAAGGATTACACAGAGCTTGCTACTTAGGAGAAAGGACAGGTGGACAAAATTGTCCCAATACACTCAGCCAAGCAGGTTGGGAACTTTCAGGAGCTTCAGGCAATCCATCCCCCTGGCTGGTAACATACACCAAGGCCCCCCACTGCTATACACAGCCTACTGCTCCTTCCTCATGGCTGGAACCAGTTTGAAAATGTGCCCCTTCCATAGCACCAGGGCAGCTGGAGGGCAGCCCCACCTATGGAAGCTACAAGGCCACAATGCAAGAGGCTCCCTGCTGTGAACTCAGCCCCCTGGCCCTGGCAGTGGAGGCAGGCACTGAAGCCAGGAAGCAGGATAGAGCTATTTCTCCCAGCAGGAACTGGCCCTGATCAACTGCGACCCCCGCCATTACTCCAGGTGCTGGGCAGCTCCAGAGAGCAGAACTTCTGGGCAGTACAGGGAGCCACATACACAAAGTCATTATTCCATAGTAATCATTAGAAATATGAAACAGCAAAAGAATCTGGTATGAACCAAAATCCCTCAAACACCAGAAAGAGGGCTAAGTGAAACTGAAATCACCAATCTTCCTGATAAAGATTTCAAAATAAATATTATAAACATGCTAATGGAGCTACAGAAAAATATTCAAGATCCCAGGGAGGACTTCAAGAAAAAGATAGACACTTCAAAAAATACACTATCTAAAATGAAACATACAATGGAGGGATTTAAAAGCAGATTAGATGAGGTAGAGGGGATGGTAAATGAAATAGAAATTAGAGAATAGAAATACAAAGAAGCTGAGGCAAAGAGAGAAAAAAGGATCTCTAGGAATGAAAAAATAATGAGAAATATGCAACCAATCCAAATGGAACAATATTTGCATTAGAGCATATCAGAAGAAGAGAGAGAAAAAGGGATAGAAAGTCTCTTTGAGTAAAACTTCCCCAATATGGGGAAGAAAATAGTCTCTGAGGCCATGGAAGTGCACAGATATCCCAACACAAGGGACCCAAGGAAGACAACACCAAGGCATATAATAATTAAAATGTCAAATATCAAGGACAAGTACAGAGTATTAAAAGAGGCCATAGAGGAAAAAAAAGGCTGCCTAAAAAGGAAAACCCATTAGGCTATCACCAGATTTCTCAGCAGAAACCTTATAGGCCAGAAGGTAGTGGCATGATATACTTAATGCAATGAAATAGAAGGGCCTTGAATGAAGAATACTCTACCCAGAAATATTATCATTTATATTTGAAGCAGGGATTAAACAATTTCTAGATAAGCAAACGTTCAGAGAATTTACCTACCACAAGCCATCTCTGCACTGTATTTTGGAGGGACTACTATAGATGTAAGTGCTCCTAAGGCTAAAAAGTTGTCACCAGAGAAAATAAAACCACAGAAAGGAAGAAGACCAATTAATTACTAACCAAATAAAAAATTAAATCAACTACCCACAAAGTCACTCAAGGAATACACAAAGAGAACAGAATACGACACCTAACATGTAAAGAGTGGAGAAGTAAGAAAAAGGAGGGAGGAAAAAAAAAACCTTTAGATTGTATTTGAAATAGCATAATAAGTGAGTTAAGTTAGACTGTTAGATAATAAAGAAGCTACTGTTCAAACTTTGGTAACCACAAATCTAAAGCCGGCAATGGCAATAAGTACAAATCTATTGAAAATTATCCTAAAAGTAAATGGACTGAATGCACCAATCTGAAAGGCACAGAATTACAGAATGGATAAAACAACAAGACCCATCGATAGGCTGTCTACAAGAGACTCACTTCAAATCCAAAGACATACAGAGACTAAAAGTGAAGGGATGGGAAAAGATATTTGATGCAAATAATAGGGAGAAAAAAGTAGGCGTTCCAATACTTCTATCTGACAACATAGACTCAAAACAGAGAAAATAACAAGCGACATAGAAGGACATTACATAATGATAAAGGGGTCAGTACAACAGGAGGATATAACCATTATAAATATCTATGCCTCCAACATAGGAGCACCTACAAATGTGAAAGATGTACTAACAGAATTAAAGGGGGAAATATAATGCAATGCATTCATTTTAGGAGACTTCAACACACCACTCACTCCTCAGGACAGATCAACCAGACAGAAAATAAGTAAGGAAACAGAGGCAACAAACAACACATTAGAACAGATGGACCTAACAGACATGTACAGAACACTCCACCCAAAGTAGCAGGATAGACATTCTTCTCAAGTGCACATGGAACATTTTCTAGAGTGGATCACATACTAGGCCACAAAAAGAGCCTCAGTAAAGTCAGGATTGAAATCGCACCAACCAGCTTCTCAGACCACAAAGGTATGAAACTAGAAATAAATCATGCAAAGAAAACAAAAAGCCCACAAACACACAGAGGCTTAATAACATGCTCCTAAATAATCAGTGGATCAATGACCAAATAAAAACAGAGATCAAACAATATATGCAGACAAATAAAAACAACTCAGCACTGCAAAATCTGTGGGACACAGTGAAGGCTGTTCAAAAAGGGAAGTACATTGTAATACAGGCCTACCTCAAGAAAGAAGAACAATGCCAAATGAACAGTCTAAATTCACAATTAATGAAACTAGAAAAGAACAAATGAGACCCAAAGTCAGTAGAATGAAGGACATTATAAAGATCAGAGCAGAAATAAATAAAATCAAGAAGAAAAAAAAGAAAGAATCAATGAAAGCAGAAGCTGGTTCTTTGAGAAAATAAACAAAACAGATAAACCCCTACACAGATTTATCAATAAAAAAAGAGAGAGAACTGACTTCCAGGAAGATGGCGGCATGAGTAGGGCAGCGGAAATCTCCTCCCAAAACCATATATATTTATGAAAATACAACAAATCCAACTATTCCTAAAAGAGAGACCAGAAGATACAGGACGACACCCAGCCTGCAGCTACACCTGAGAGGACTCGGCACCCCATGCTGCGGGTAAGATATGGAGCTGTGATCCGGCAGGACCCGAGCACTCCCCCACCCCAGCGCACCAGCTGGAGGAGAGGATTCAGAGTGGGGAGTGAGTGGAAGCACAGGCCCACCAAATAACCAGCCCTGGTGATCTGCACCAGGAGCACTGACACACTTCGTGTGGTGTATCAGAGATTAGAGAGACAGAGGTGCAGGATCCAAGATGGCAGGTCCACTCAGCCGGTTCCCTGGGACAAAGGAAAAGCACATGCCTTTTTAGGGGTCTTGAAGAGACAGGGGGCCAATGGAGGAGCAGGATAGTCCCAGCGCACTCAGCCAAGCAGGCTGGGAGTCCTGGGGAATTTTGGTCCCCTTGGACTGTAGCTGGGAAAAGCAGTTGCACCGAGACTTCCCACAGAAATCAGCAGCCTCCCTTTTGTTCCCTCCTTGGCCAGAGTCACAAAGGGCCTTATGGAGCGGCCTGGCCTGGTGGAGCAGCTGTGGCTGTGGAATAGTGGAACAGCAGCGCCACCCACAGGATCCTCACAGAAACTATGCATGGCCAGCGGTTTTTTTTTCTCTTTTTTCCCTTTCTTCTTTTCTTCTTTTTTTCTTTTTCTGACCACTTCTTTCACCATGAAAAGACAGAGGAATATGGTACAAACAAAGCTCACCTAGACAACCCCAGAGAGGGAACCTGATGAGATGGACATGCACAACCTTCCTGAAAAAGAATTCAGAATAAAAGTCATAACCATACTGATGTATCTACAGAGAAATATGCAAGAGCTGAGGGAGGAAGTGAGGGAAGTGAGGAAAGACAATGTAGAAATCAGACAAGCGATTGACGGGCTTAGCAGCAGACTGGATGAGATGGAAGAGACTGTTAATGGAATAGAAATCAGAGAACAGGAATATAGAGAAGCTGAGGCAGAGAGAGATAAAAGGATCTCTAGGAATGAAAGAATTTTAAGAGAACTGTGTGACCAATCCAAACAGTACAACATTCGCATTATAGGAGAACCAGAGGAAGAAGAGAGAGGAAAAGGGATAGAAAGTGTCTTTGAAGAAATAATTGCTGAAAACTTCCCCAAGCTGGGGAAGGAAATAGTCTCTCAAACCATGGAAGCCTACAGATTTCCAAACACAAGGGACCCAAGGAAGACAACACCAAGGCACATAATAATTAAAATGGCAAAGATCAAAGATAAGGACAGTGTATTAAAGGCAGCTAGAGAGAGAAAAAATATCACCTACAAAGGAAAATTCATCAGACTATCATTAGACTTCTCAACAGAAACCTTAAAGGCCAGAAGAGAATGGCATGATATATTTAACGTAATGTAACAGAAGGGCCTCGAACAATACTGTATCCAGCATGATTATGATTTAAATTTGAGGGAGGGATTAAACAATTTCCAGACAAGTAAAAGCTGAGGGAATTTGCCTTCCATAAACCACCTCTTGAGGATATCTTAAAGGGACTGCTCTAGATGGAAGCACTCCTAAGGCTAAAAAGAGGTCACCAGAGAAAATAAAATCATAGCAAAGAAAACAGACCATCCAAATACTAACTAAAGGCAAAGATTAAAACACCTAGTATAAAGAATGGAGGAGGAAGAATAAGAAGGGAGAGAAATAAAGAATCATCAGATCGTGTTTACAATAACTTAACAAGAAAGTTAAGTTAGACTATTAGATAGTAGAGAAGCTACCCTTGAACCTTTGGTAACCACGAAAATAAACAACACAAAGCCACAACTTCTGTGGGATGCAGCAAAGGCAGTTCTAAGAGGAAAGTGTATTGCAATCCAGGCCTATTTAAAGAAGGAAGAACATTCCCAAATGAATAGTCTAAAGACACAATTACTGAAATTGGAAAAAGAAGAACAAATGAGGCCCAAAGTCACCAGAAGGAGGGACATAATAAAGATCAGAGAAGAAATAAATAAAATTGAGAAGAATAAAACAATAGAAAAAAATCAATGAAACCAAGAGCTGGTTCTTTGAAAAAATAAACAGAATAGATAAACCCCTAGCCAGACTCATTAAGAAAAAAAGAGAATCTACACACATAAACCGAATCAGAAATGAGAAAGGAAAAATAACGATGGACCCCACAGAAATACGAAGAATTATAAGAGAATATTGTGAGAATCTATATTCTAACAAGCTGGAAAACATAGAAGAAATGGACAACTCCTTAGAAAAATACAACCTTCCAAGACTGACCAAGCAAGAAACAGAAAAACTAAACAGACCAATCACCAGCAACGAAATGGAATTGGTAATCAAAAAACTACCAAAGAACAAAATCCCCCGTTGATTCACCTCTGGATTCTACCAGACATATAGACAAGAAATAACGCCCATTCTCCTTAAAGTTTTCCAAAAAATAGAAGAGGAGGGAATACTTCCAAACACATTCTATGAAGCCAGAAACACTCTAATACCAAAACATGACAAAGACCTCACCAAAAAAGAAAATTGCAGACCAATATCCCTGATGAACGCAGATACAAAAATACCCAACAAAATATTAGCAAACCGAATTCAAAAACACATCAAGAGGATCATACACCATGATCAAGTGGGATTCATCCCAGGGATGCAAGGATGGTACAACATTCGAAAATCCATCAACATCATCCACCACATCAACAAAAAGAAGAACAAAAACCACATGGTCATCTCCATAGATGCTGAAAAAGCATTTTACAAAATCAGCATCCATTCATGATTAAAACTCTCAACAAAATGGCTATAGACGGCAAGTACCTCAACATCATAAAGGCCATATATGACAAACCCACAACTAACATCATACTTAACAGCAAGAAGCTGAAAGCTTTTCATCTAAGATCGGGAACAAGACAGGGATGCCCACTCTCTACACTGTTATTCAACATAGTACTGGAGGTCCTAGCCACAGCAATCAGACAACACAAAGACATACAAGGCATCCAGATTGGTAAAGAAGAAGTCAAATTGTCACTATTTGCAGATGACATGATATTGTACATAAAAAACCCTAAAGACTCCACTCCAAAAGTACTAGAACTAATATCTGAATTCAGCAAAATTGCAGGATACAAAATTAATACACAGAAATCTGTTCCTTTCCTATACACTAACGATGAACTAACAGAAAGAGAAATCAGAAAAACAATTCCATTCACAATTGTATCAAAAAGCATAAAATACCTAGGAATAAACGTAATGAAGGAAGTGAAAGACCTGTACTCTGAAAACTACAAGACACTCCTAAGAGAAATTAAAGAAGACACTAACAAATGGAAATGCATCCCATGCTCTTGGCTAGGAAGAATAAATATTGTCAAAATGGCTATACTACCTAAAGCAATCTACAGATTCAACACAATCGCTATCAAAATACCAACAGCTTTCTTCAATGAACTGGAACAAATAATTCTAAAATTCATATGGAACCACAAATAACCCCAAATATCCAAAGCAATCCTGAGAAGGAAGAATAAAGCAGGGGGGATTACGCTCCCTGACTTCAAGCTCTACTACAAAGCCAGAGTAATCAAGACAATTTGGTATTGGCACAAAAACAGACCCACAGATCAGTGGAACAGAATAGAAGATCCAAACATTAACCCAAACACCTACAGTCAATTAATATTTGATAAAGGAGCCCTGGATATACAATGGGGAGATGACAGCCTCTTCAGCAGCTATTGTTGGAAAAACTGGACAGCTACATGTAAGAGAATGAAACTGGACTACTGTCTAACCCCATACACAAAGGTAAACTCAAGGTGGATCAAAGACCTGAATGTAAGTCATGAAACCATAAAACTCTTAGAAAAAAACATAGGCAAAAATCTCTTGGACATAAACATGAGTGACTTCTTCATGAACATATCCCCCCGGGCAAGGGAAACAAAAGCAAAAATGAACAAATGGGACTATATCAAGTTGAAAAGCTTCTGTACAGCAAAGGATACCATTAGTAGAACAAAAAGACATCCTACAATATGGGAAAATATATTCATAAATGATGTATCTGATAAGGGGTTGACATCCAAAATATACAAAGAACTCACGCACCTTAACAAACAAAAAGCAAATAACCCAATTAAGAAATGGGCACAGGACATGAATAGACACTTCTCCAAAGAAGAAATTCAGATGGCCAACAGGCACATGAAAAGATGCTCCACATGGCTAATCATCAGAGAAATGCAGATTAAAACCACAATGAGATATCACCTCACACCAGTGAGGATGGCCAACATCCAAAACACAAATAACAACAAATGTTGGTGAAGATGTGGAGAAAAGGGAACCCTCCTACACTGCTGGTGGGAATGCAAATTAGTTCAACCATTGTGGAAAGCAGTATGGAGGTTCCTCAAAAAACTCAAAATAGAAATACCATTTGACCCAGGAATCTCACTTCTAGGAATTTACCCTAAGAATTCAGCAGCCCTGTTTGAAAAAGACATATGCACCCCTATGTTTATCGTAGAACTATTTACAATAGCCAAGATATGGAAGCAACCTAAGTTTCCATCAGTAGATGAATGGATAAAGAAGATGTGATACATATACACAATGGAATATTATTCAGCCATAAGAAGAAACAAATCCTACCATTTGCAACAACATGGATGGAGCTAGAGGGTATTATGCTCAGTGAAATAAGCCAAGCAGAAAAAGACAAGTATCAAATGATTTCACTCATATGTGGAGTATAAGAACAAAGAAAAAAACTGAAGGAACAAAACAGCAGCAAACTCACAGAACCCAAGAATGGACTAATAGTTACCAAAGGTATAGGAACTGAGGAGGATAGGCGGGAAGAGAGGGACAAAGGAGAAAAATGGGCATTATGATTAGCAGACATAATGTTGGGAGGGCGCGGGGAGGGCTGTACAACTCAGAGAAGACAAATAGTGATTCTATAGCATCTCACTATGCTGATGGACAGTGAGTATAATGGGGTTGGTGGGGGGCACCTGATGAAGGGGGTAGTTTAATAACCGTAATATTGCACATGTAATTGTAGATTAATGATACCAAAATAAATTATAAAGAAAAAAGAAAAAAGAGAGTCTACACACATAAATAGAACCAGAAATCAGAAAGAAAAAATCACTAAAGAGACCACAGAAATACAAAGAATTATTAGAGAATACTAAGAAAAATTATATGCCAACAATTTGGATAACCTAGATAAATGGACAACTTTCTAGAAAAATACAACCTTCCAAGACTGACTCAGGAAAAACAGAAAATCTGCAGAACCAATTACCAGCAATGAAATTGAATTGGTAATCATAAAGCTACCTAAGAACAAAACCCCTGGACCAGATGGCTTCACCACCAAATCTTATCAGACATTTAAAGAAGACCTAATACCCATCTTCCTTAAATTTTTCCAAAAAGTAGAAAAGGAGGGAGTACTTGCAAACTCATTCTATGAAGCCAGCATCATTTTAATACCAAAACCAGGCAAAGACACCACAAAAAAAGAAAATTACAGACCAATATCCCTGATGAACATAGATGCAAAAATACTCAACAAAATATTAGCAAACCGAATTCAAAAATACATCAAAAAGACCATCCATCATGATCAAGTGGGATTTATTCCAGGGATGCAAGGATTGTACAACATTTGAAAATCCATCAACATCATTTACTGCATTAATAAAAAGGAGGACAAAAATCATATGATCTTCTCCATAGATGTTGCAAAAGCGTTTGTAAAATTCAACATCCATTCATGATAAAAACTCTCAAAAATATGGGTGTAGAGGGCAAGTACCTCAACATAATAAAGGCCATATATGATAAACCCACAGCCAACATCATACTTAACAGTGAGAAGCTGATAGCTTTTCCTCTAAGATCAGGAACAAGACAAGGATGCCCACTCTCCCCACTTTTATTCAACATAGTATCGGAGGTCCTAGCCATGGTAATCAGACAACACAAAGAAATAAAAGGCATCCAGATTGGTAAAGAAGTTAAACTGTCACTATTTGCAGATGACATGATATTGTACGTAAAAAACTCTAAAGAATCCACTCCAAAACTACCAGAACTAAAAACTGAATTCAGAAATGTTGCAGGATTCAAAATAAATACACAGAAATCTGTTGCATTCTTATATACTAATGATGAACTATCAGAAAGAGAAATCAGAAAAACAATTCTATTCACAATTGCATCAAAAAAATAAAATACTCAGGAATAAACCTAACCAAGGAGGTGAAAGACCTATACCCTGAGACACTCATGAGAGAAATTAAAGACACCAATAAATGGAATACATCCTGTGCTCATGGAAAGGAAGAATTAATATGTTCAAATGGCCATCCTGAATAAAGCAATATACTGATTCAATGCAATCCCTATCAAAATACAAAGTGCATTCTTCCACGAACTAGAACAAATAGTTCTAAAATTCATATGGAACGACAAATGACTCCAAATTGTGAAAGCAATCATGAGAAGGACGAATAAAGCTGGTGGGACTATGCTCCCGAGCTTCAAGCTCTAGTACAAAGCCACAGTAATCAAGACAATTTGGTACTAGCACAAGAACAGAGCCATAGACCAATGGAATAGAGAGCCCACATATAAACCCAAGTATATAAGGGGAATTAATATAGGATAAAGGAGCCATGGATATACAATGGGAAAATGACAGCCTCTTCAACAACTGCTGTTGGGGAAATGGGCAGCTACATGCAAGAGAATGAAACTGGATTGTTGTCTAACTCTATACACAAAAGTAAGCTCAAAATGGACCATGGACTTAAATATAAGTCATGAAACCATAAAATCCTTAGGAGAAAACATAGGCAAAAATCTCTTGAATATAAACATGATCAGTTTTTCCTGAACACATCTTGGGCAAGGGGAACAAAAGTAAAAATGAACAAATGGAACTACATCAAACTAAAAAGCTTCTGTACAGCAAAGGACACCATCAGTAGAACAAAAAGGCATCCTACAGTATGGGAGAATATATTCATAAATGACATATCCAACAAGGGGTTAATATAAAAAATATAAAATAATTAACTTGCCTTAATACCCAAAAAGCAAATAACCCGATTAAAAAATGGCCAGAGGATCTGAACAGACACTTTTCCAAAGAAGAAATTCAGATGGCCAAAAGGCTCATGAAAAGGTGCTTCAGATCACTAATTATCAGGGAAATGCAAATTTAAACCATAATGAGATACCAGATCACACCAGTTAGGATGGCCAACATCCAAAAGACAAGCAACAACAAATGCTGGCAAGGATGTGGAGAAAGGGAAGCCCTCCTACACTGCTGGTGGGAATGTAAATTAGTTCAGCCATGGTGGAAAGCAATATGGAGTTTCCTCAAAAAACTAAAAATACAAATGTCATTTGACCCAGGAATTTCACTCCTAAGAATTTATCTGAAGAAAACAAAATCCTAGATTCAAAAAGACATATGCACCCCTGTTTATTGCAGCACTGTTTATGACAGCCGAGGTATGGAAGCAACCAAAGTGTCCATCGGTAGATAAAGAAGATATGGTGCGTACACACAATGGAATATTATATTCAGCCATAAGAAAAAAAGAAATCCTACCATTTGTAACAATATGGGTGGAGCTGGAGGATATCATGCTCAGTGAAATAAGCCAGGTGGAGGAAGACATGTACCATAAGATTTCACTCATTTGTGAAGTAAAGCAATAAAGCAAAACTGAAGGAACAAAACAGCAGCAGACTCACAGACTCCAAGAAGGGACTAGTGGTTACCAAAGGGAAGGGGGTGGGAAGGTAGCTAGGGAGGGAGGGATAAGGGAATTAAGGGGCATTATGATCAGCACACATAATGTAGGGGGTGTCACAGAGAAGATAGTACAGCACAGAGAAGACAAGCAGTGACTCTATAGCATCTCACTACACTGATGGACAGTGACCGCAAGACAGGGGGAATCGACAGTATGGGTGAATGTAGTGACCACAATGTTGCTCCTGTGAAACCTGCATAAGATTGTATATCAATGATACCTTAATAATAAAAAAAAAAGATAATTCTCATCATTAATCATTAGGGAAGTACAAATCAAAACCGTAATGAGATTTCACTTCATACTTGTTAAAATGGCTATCATCAAAAATATAAGAAATAACAAGTGTTGGTGAGAATGTGGAGAAAAGGGGCTGCTTATGCTATTCGTCGGAATGTAAATTGCTGCAGTCACTATGGAAAACAGTATGGAGTTTCCTCAAAAATTTTAAAATACAACTACCATATGATCCAGCAATTCCACTTCTGGTATTTGTCTTAAGACAATGAAAGCACTAATTTAAAAATATATTTGCTCACACATGTTCTTTTGCAGCATTACTTATAATAGCCACAATATGGAAACAACCTAAGTGCTCATTGACGGATCAATAGATAAAGAAAATTTGGTATATATATATATATATATATATATATATATAAAACACAACAGAATATTACTCAGCCATTAAAGAATGAAATCTTGCCATTTGTGACAATGTGAATAGAACTCGAGGGCATTAAAATAAGTTGGATGGAAAAAGACAATAGCAAATGATCTCTCTTATATGTGGAACCTAAATAAATATAAATATATATTATTAAAGACACTGGTAGATACAGAGAAGTGATTGGTGGTTGCCAGAGTTGGGGGGTGGAGGGGTGGGAGAAATGGGTGAATTATTTCTGGTTTTGATTTCATTTAAATTCATTGGGAAAAAAAGAGAATCTTTATTTCTGTACAACATAGACATACTCTCAATAAGAGATTTAACAGGCTTTCTTCACAGCCTCTCAGGGGTTTACTTATCACATATATTCTCTTATTGTGATTCCCTTTATTTTTCAAGTCTAAGATAAAACTTCAACATTTTGCACCTGATGGCAAACACCCTATGGAACTGATTGAAGCTTGGGTCACTGGTAAACTATGACCTTCCCAATACTCTAGCCATACAGAGTGCTTTTTGGCGAATGCCATATGAAAACAATATAAGACAATACTATTTGTACTGTAATCTTAGCTGATTCTAAAAATGCCAATGGGATACCCACCTGGACACACACACACCATCACAGCCTTGCTTGTAGTTTCATGATAGGTATCAAAATCCACAAATGTTTTGTATGGGTAATAGAAAGTCAGGGAAATAACTCATCCCTGACCCATGCAGCCAATTCATTATGGAGTTTATTTGTATTTTATAAGTAGAATGTATGAGGTCAAGGAAGGAAATATTATTTTATACCTATAGGAAAATAAACCTTCAAAGACAAATACATCATAACCAGAAGGGGTAGAATGCAGCTGTAGGTAGGAAAGCAGGACATTTGTATAACTCACTATCTTCAGGCAAAAACATTCCTACCGTGTTCATATTACAAGAAGCTAGTGAACATTTTTACCACATTAGATGCCCTATTTCCCAAAACAAACAAACACCATCATGTTTTTAAGATGCACAAGTTTCCAGACACTGGGTTAGTAACAACTTGTGCTACAAATAGAAATTCCAGTCCCTTTGAACTCTGATTTTCTGGGTTATTTTGCCAGAGGCTAATCATGAAAAAATATATATATATATATTTAAAGACTTAGCTATTTTAACTACATATGTATAAATAGCTTTAATATTTAGTTTCAAAAAATAAAAATGATTTTTATTTGCTGCTTCACAGATTTAGACCTTTATATCTCATGCTTTTTTGTTCACAATGAATCCCTAGATTAATATGAAAGACATCTAAAAACTATCTGCACTCTCGAATTTATGTGCTCTAAGTATTTACAGTCAGATTTTTTTCTTTTAAAACTTTGTCCACGTTGTGCAGGTATCAATAGGAGACTTTAGGAGAAACCCTTCCATTGGGATTGTATTCATATTGAAAAGAGGTGTCACTAGAGATACAAACTGAACTTTTTTCTGAGGTGTGCTGCCTGAGATCTTGGTTACATGCCTATCCTAAACATTAAACATCAAGCTACTGATTGGTGGCACACAAGGAGAGGTTGAGGTGCAACTCACTTTGAATGAAGGAGCTATACAGGGTTCAGGAGACCCCTTATGGCGCTATAAAGGCTAAACATTCACTGAACAATCACAGGCTTTTTTCCCCTTGTGAAAAACAAATGGGTTTAGCAATGGTGGCTATCACCTATTTAGAAAGTCACACACAAAAATATTTGGCATCGTTTCTGGAAGAAAATGTTTTCATGAATCAAGAAATGAGCATGTAATGCTGGCAAAATTTCTGGGAGAGTCACTTTTGTCTGAGATTATGTTGTCTTCTGTCTTTCTCAGTGAGCCTGGAGGAATGAGGTATTACGGTGGGCTGTACCCATGGCCTCACATTTCCACCCAGTGGAGTATTATGGTGCCTCTTCCTCCCTCCCATTCCCAACCTCCAAGCCCAGAGCTGCACAGGTATTTGAAAGAAAAAACCTTATAGAGAGAACTAAAATCAAATTGGGATACCGAAAAATTGTTCAATCTTATTTTGAACAAAGAATAAAGGAGCAGTAAAACATTCTTTGGTCTCTGTCTCAGTTTCTACCACTCTGTGCCTCACTGACTATTTTCAAAGGACCATGCCTTCCAGAGAAGCAAGTCAACCAGGATATTGCCAAATGCCTCAAGCATCTACTTCCACTCCTTAGAGAATCAAGTTCACCTGCGTCTCCACGGTGCCTCGAGCAGTGCTTCCTCAGTAAGCACCTGGAAGGAAGACCAGGGACAGGGCTGACCGGTGAAATGCTATTACTTCATTCGGCTGCACAGTGAAAACTTCTATTTATGGCATCGTCTGGAGTCCAAAGAACAAGACAGAAAGGCTTGTCTACCCTAAGAGGGTGATAGAAAGACCAATTCTCGCCCAGAGTCGTGGGGAAACACCGAGAGGTATTTATAATTTCCAGGTGACTGGCTTAGGTCCTTTGTTGGTTTTGAAACAACCAAATGTTTCTGAGATTTCATAACTGAAGTGAATGTCAGAGCTGTGCCAAAAGAATTCAGATTTATTTAACTTTCTAGTCTCTGAGAAAACAAGAATAAATAGCAAGTAGGAGACTTTCGCTGCAAATCCTGTAAAGCAATAACTTGACAACAAAGAAAAATTGTCCTCTAGCCTGCCTCGCCTCGCTGGAGGAACGGGGGGATTTGTTTGTGCAGTCATCTTGTAGTGATCAATCTGTGACAACAGGCATCTTAACGAAGGGAAAGGGCCTGGCAGCTATTTAAATGCTTCTAAGGACCGAAGGTGAACCCCCTTCTCTGCTCACCCTGACAACCTTGCCCATAGATCTCGCCTAATTAGGTCTTCCCTTTTTATTTCAATGGGAACCAGGGGTTGTTAGAATTAATACTTCTTCACCTACATGCTATCTAAAAGATCTGGAAAAGAGCTCAACAGAGAGAGCTCAAAGACGAAAATCCGTGGAGTAGTATCAGTGTACTGGTATTTGCTACTGCTAAAATAGTTGTATAATTATGACATTTTAAAAATGGAGCACAGCTTTAAATGGCACACTTGTCAAAGAGGAAAATGTATTAAGTGGATGGTGGGAAAGGGCTATTGACATTGCACATAATTTTAACCTGTTACGAATTTTTGGCCCAGTCCCTGAGTTGTCTTTTATTTCTAAAGTGCAAACGACTGGGTTTGTTCCGTAGCGATGTCAGATCCCAACCTGACTTGGTTGCTTCCCTTAGTGGTCTGCCACTGAGTCCTGGTTGAGACTTGGGATGAAGTTCACAATAAAGCTCCAGAATCTCCCCTACATGCCCAGAAATCTGCACATGGTCGCAGGCCCACTTGCCCCCTTCCACTGCAGAAGAGTGTGGGAGCACATCCTAGGGCTGGCTCCTGGGCCCATGCCAGAGCTGGACCTGGCACATGCTTCCTCTCGGGGTCCTGTGCTCCCCGATGGGGATGCTCAGTTCTCTGCTTCCACCACCCACTACCTCCAGACTAGTTATCTAATTTCTAGGTTTTGCTCATACTGATCTGGCTCTAGTCCTGATTTCACCTTTCCCACAAAGCATTCCCTCCCTCAGTGGTGCTCTCAGAAGCATCCGCATTTCCAGAACATACCTGCAATTCTCAAGGCATCTCTCACTGCCTCACATCACAGGGACCTACACAAGTCTTAGCTTTAAACCCACTGAAGATGGGTCTTTGTTTTCTTAAAACTCCTTTATCCTTACCACCTAGAAAATTTCTTAAACAGCAATAGCTGTTTGAAATAACACAATGTTGAATTATTTATGAACAGTAACTGGATTTCACTTCACAAAATAGATATATTTCAAGGTAATTTAGATTTCATTTAAAATACACTATGAGCACTAGACTTTTTCATGGCATCCTACATCCACTACTTTTATAAAAAGGATAATTATCCTTTAATGGTTTTCTTGGTAAGTTCAGATTGTTGTATACAGAGTTTTAAAGCAACTCATTGAGGATTTGGAACCCTCTGGGAGACATCCAAATGCTGTAACAATGATTCATGCTATAGCAAAAACTGCCAAAGGACACATTTCTTTCCATGTGCAAAAAACCATTAGTCTTCTGTTTGGAAATAGAAATCACAACGTTTTACAACCTGTATGTATATCAAAGCCATGCAGTTGATTCTATAGCTCAGTTTCAAAGGTGATACTAATTCAAGAGTTATGGATATTTGCACCAAATCTGTCTTCAAATTCTCTAGTTTATAATGACCTAAACATCTCTGTAGAGTTTAGACTAGAGCAGGGTTTCTCAGCCTTGGTACTATTGACATTTGGAACTGGATGGCTGGTTGGTGGGGGCTCTCCTTTGTATTCTAGGATGTTCAGCCACACCCTGGCCTCTGCCCACCAAAAACCAATAGCACTCTTCCATTACCTCCACTGGGGCAACAGAAAATGCCTCCATGTTGACCAGTGTCTTTGGGGAGAACATTCCATTTTCCTTGTGATTCCTGGATCAGCGACAATAGTATCATCTGTACACTTATTAAAACATGCAAATTTTTGAGCCCACCCTGGCCTAATGAATCAGAATATTTGGGAGTGGTACCCAGGAAACTGAACTGTCACCCAATAAGCTCTCCAGATGATTTTATGCTCATTAAAGTCTGAGATTCACAGAGGCCCAGGCCCAGTGGGGTAGGATAGGGCTTGGGTTTTTGTGTTTTTATCAAGTTTTTCCGATGATTCTGATACTGACCAGAGTCTGAGACACCCCTAGAGCAGAGGTTCTTAAACTTGCCTGCATTTTAGAATCACCTGGAGGGTGAGGGGTGGGGTGGAGATCTTTTAAATATTCCAAAGCCCAGCTCACATCCCAGAACAATTAAATCACAACTTCAGGGGGGTGGGACACACACAGCAGTACGGCTGAAGCTCAAGTATTGGCTGCACATTAGACTCTCCTGGGGAGCTTTTGGAAACACTTGTGACCAGTTCCCTTTTCCAGCAATTAGATCAGAGCCCTTCAGGTGGGATTTAAGCGTCAAGGTCCCCACCACCCACCCCTACAATGTTGCAGGTGACTTTCATGTGCATCCAGGATTGAGAACTCTTGTTCCAAGGTTGCACAAACATTGAGAGGCAAGATGGTGTAAGTAGGGATGCAGGGCCTGGTTTCCAATTGCCTCGGTTTGAATCCTAGCTTTACTACTACCTGACAGCTTTGCCCTGGGTGAGTTCCTTAACAACACTAGGCTCCCATGTTCTCATCTGTCAAAGGGGGAGGATGGTAACAGCCCTGATCCAGGGGGCGGCTGTTAGGATTAAATGCCATGACCCATTTAAAGCCCTCTGCATTTGGCATCCCTGGAACAAAACAAGCACACAGAAAAATTTATAATAATTTTTAAAGCAGAAGCTTATGAGGAGACTAAACATTAAGAAATCAATCTCTTCAAAGATAAATATTTATAGGCAAATGCAGAATTCTTATTCCAAGCAAGACAAACGTGCTGGTATCCAGAGTTTTGTTTCTAGGTAATGGAGCTTGGCTATGAATTCTGGAAGCTGTCTATTGCCAATTACACAGGCATCCATACGCAGAAGCATGAGACGAACCCCCGGCACTGCTGGTTTGCTGGAGCCTACAGAGACTTGACCTTGGCGCCATCTCACAGAGGCCCCAGAGGCTGCCTCACTGATGTTTTTACCCCTGCTAGCCTTCCTAGAGAGCATTCCCTCTGCCTCCCTCTATCCTACCCCTAGCTGTCCTGCCTCTTTGGAGCTTTGCCCATTTTCATGAACTTTTGGATACAGAGGATAAAGCTGACATTTGGGCAGAGAATCATGACATTGGCAGAAGTGTTTCTCCATGGCCAGTGCAGCTCAGGAGAATAGCATGTTCTGAGACATTTCTGTAGATCTTGGTGATTTTCCTCACTGCCTGCACAGGAAAGTTTACATGTCCTAACTAACTGAAAATCAGAATTTATTTATAAAATATCTGTAAAAATAAATATGCTGGTATATGTGTGCAGGTCTTAGCAATTAAGGAAACTCAAATAAAATCAAGGCAAGTTCTGATAAGAAACTAAGATTTTTGTGTCCCTTTTAATTCTATTTTGGCTTGTTGTTACTTTCAACAGATTCTGTGTTGGAGAACTTTAGTCTATGTGCCAGCAAGGCATGGAGGAGTCTGACCGAACTGTGTATGAATCCTGATCCAGAACTTGATGTTCAGGCTCCTTGGGAGAGTTCATCTGAGTCTTAATTTCCTTGCCATTTTCCTCAATGTTATCGTAGGTGTTAAATGAGGTAGAGTAGGTAACCCACATGTCACTGTCCCCTCCTTCTCTAGCCCCTACTGTCAACAAATCTCCAGTGTTTGAGACACAAACAATATCAAGTAGAGACAAGTAGCCATCATGCCGTTTCAAATTCTGGAGACTGTTTTCAACTTTTAATTCAAGCACTGAGTGGGAGAGAACCTTAATGATCCCCATGAATCAAAAAGATACAAAAAGAATGACCCATATTGAGACATATTCTTTAATGGAATGATTTTGTGTCATTTTGGTCTTACACCTACACAGAAATTAAATCAAGTCTAACTTGCCGCCATCATTTGATTTTGAGAAGCCCCATAGTCCTCTACAGGAGGTGACAGAATGCCCCAAACAAGAGGAAATGCCCATGGACACAGTTCAGCTCCAGAGTCTGCCGATCAGATTGGCCTAAGGGTCATTTACATGGAGTCATGGCACTTTCTTAAATATATTTTGTATTGATTGAATGTTTAACCAACCAAGGACCAGCTTTTAGTATTTATGTTTGGGAACTATAGGGTGGGCTTGATATATCATGTAAACCCTTATATATTTATGATTGCAGTTCAAACTTTTAAGAAGTAGTTCAAAATTTGAGTCTGCCCTAAGGAAAACTGGCCCCCTAAAGATACCAGGAGTCTTGGTCATATGGCCTAAGGCAGGTCCCAATAAGTGTGTGGTCTTCAGACCAGCAGTGCCAGTATTTGGGAATTTGTTTAGAAATGCATATTCTTAGGCCCCACTGCAGACCTACAGGAGGGAAGCCCAGTAATCTGTGTTTTACTAAAATGTTTAGTTAATTCTATGTTCATTTGACTTTGAGAACCAATGCGATGCTTCCTAAATCATGGGGTCCATCTCCACGAATCACCTGAGAGCTTGTAAAAAAAACAAAAACAACATAATAGGTGATCTTATGCCTCCTCTCCAGATTCTGATTCAGTTGGCTTGGGACTAAGGAATTTGTATTTTTAAAAGATGCCTCTCAGTGATTTTGTTGATTATCTGGGTTTCAAAACCACTTTATAAATTATCAGGTATCAGTAGCTCACACTGAGGCAGGGGAGAGAAGGAAAGAGCAGGGAGGAAAGGAGAGAAGGAGAGAAGGGGACGGAGAAAGGATGAAATAGCTTTTCCATTTTTAAGTCAAAAAGTAATATTTTATTGATATACCTATTGAATACCATTTTCAGAAGTATGCTTAAAATTTATATTAATAGAAAGCTTTTAAACAAGACCTAGGGTAAAACATTGTTTTCTTTCCTCCTAATTTTTTATTGCTATTAGTTATCAATTTAGCCGTAGTTAATGACAAGATTTAACTAGAATATCTTTTTCTAATATTTTTAAAATATTTGTCTCAGACCCTTTCAGGACTTGTCCTAAGCTCTGGAAACTTAGGCTTGGAATGAAAAACAAAACAAAAAATCCTGGTAACAGCCTCCAGTATTTTGGCCACTGCCAAATTTTCTGCACCTTAAACAGTGGGAGCTATACTTCTATGGAGCTAATTGAAGGCAAAAGCCTTCTAGATCATTCCACAGCTGGAATCATATACCATTTTCTTAGACTCTCTCACATGGGTTTCCCTGGTGGCTGAATAAGAAAACTTCTATTGTATAAAATGCAAGAGACACCATCAAAACCTTCTGTCAAAAATTTCAAATATCAAAGTAATTCTAATCCTAACACCTGACTATGAAATAAAGGCTCCTTTCCAACTCCCTAGACCAGGGAAATAGCAAACTCTGACCCAACACTTTTTTTTTCCAACCTGTGAATTTTACATTTTTAATTGGTTGAAAAAACTCAAAAGAAATCATATTTTATGACAAGTGAAAGTGATATGACTTTCAAATTTCAGTGTCCAAGATAAAATGTTATCAAGACCCAGCCACACCCATTCATTTATTTATTGTTGATGGCAGCTTTTGTTCTACAAAGTGCCAAGGCAGTACTGAGTTCCATGACAGTACTGAGTATTCACGTTACAGACCACAGACGTTGTATAACCCCCCGAGCTGAAAGTACTTCCCAGTGGTCATTTGCAGAAAAAAAATGCTGACCCGAGTTCTTGACCGTGAGCTCCTGGAAGGAAAAGACCCACTAGTATTCCCCCAACCTTAAGTACCTAACTTCTTATTTTTCATTTTATAGGCACAGTTTTTACAAGCCACCTCCCTTCTGAAAAAACTTACTATATCTTGTATTTTTTAACAAGACTTAGAATAGGAGTTTTAATGAGGCCATAAAATAGAGACTTCCAAGGTTTGACCCACCTGGGACGTGAGAGAAAAATATGGTGAAGGAACATGATGCTTATGGCTTAATGAGAAGCAGAATTCACTTTTCTCCAGGGCCATGTCTGCCCTAAAACAAGGACACTGGCTTCCCTAGCAACTTTTTCCCCCGTCATGAATAAATATGTGAATAATAACAGCCCTCTCTATACAAAGCCAAAAACATTTTTTTTAATTCCACTTTCAACTATTTTTAACTGATTTGTTTCATAGTAAGTTCTTACTGTTTCCTGCAAAGCATCCAACAAGAGCATATGAATCAATCATCTGTTTCAAAGACAAGAGTAGAGTATTGACATCTGAGTCACATTTGAAATAGAGGGAGAGAGGGTGAAGGGGAGAGTCTGAATCAGTCTCAGAAAAACAGTAATTCCTAAGATCTAAAATTGCATGAGAAATTACAGCATAGAGATGAAAGTACAGCATAGAGAATATAGTCGATAATTCTGTAGCATCTACGTTGTCCGTAAAATTTTTTTATAAAAAAATAAAACAGTAAAATTGCATGAGAAATAAGATCAAGAAATACATGAAGGCCCAGAGCAATCACTTTTCAAGACGGTGGCCAAGCAAAGTCTAAAACAGACAGATTTTCCTAACAAGCTCAGCCAGCAGTGAGCAATATTTTGCCTCCCTTGTGTTCTGAGTGTTGCAGAAAATGAATAAGAAGTACAGAGTTCATTATAACCACTGAGTTCAGATCAGCTCTCATAAACATCTATTTTTCATCACCAATGTTATTGGCATCTTCAAACAGTGACATGATAAAAAAAAATTCACAAGTACATAGCAATGGTAGTTCTTTTGTATACAAAATCATCAAAGAATGTACTAGTTTTTTAGGCAGATCACATTTTTTGCTCCATGTTTTGTGTAAGTGGCCAATGTTTTATGAGAATGACAGAAAACCTCTGCTACCATCTCAAATTACATGTTACAATCCCAAGAATTAGATGCCTCCCCCCTCCCCCCCAGAGAAAACTGCTACTCAGGAATGCCATTTACATTTTACTGACAGATTGCATTTCTTTGAATGTAGGCCTTCACACAGTTACTGGTCTCATTTTAGTGGCGGAGCAAATGGTCATCTGTAAAAACATGGCAGGAGCCTGTGCTGGGCTCCAGACTGAACAAGCAGCAGGGAAATGTCCACGTTTGTGGATTTTGGATGAACGCGTCATGGCCTGCCTGCGAATACCTTTCAGCTGGAGGTAAAACAGCGCGTGGTTAAAGGAAAATCCTATGCTCATCACTGAAAATAACAAAACAGCTAAAGTCATTGAGTGTTAATATGTAAGGCATTGTGCACATTGCCTTTCATGCTTTACTTGTTTATCTAGCTGATGACTTTATTTAAAAAATTTTGACACTTTTGAGCCAATGTTCCACCAAGTAGCATCTGGTGCCAGATGGAAACAGATTAAACATCAGGCAGAGGCAGAGAGGACGTAGCATGCCCTATCCACAGTGCCCATTTCTCTGGGGAAGATGGTCTCTAGAACAAGCCTCTTGTGTCTCTAATGTGTAGGTTCTCAGCAAAGACTAACAGCATTGCCCAAACAGGGGCAACATTGTCTTGTGTTCTGTGCCTTGTCCCCTTCTGAGGCATGTGGCCTCTTATGGCAAATTGGGTAGCATTGTGGAGGTAGGGGTGGCAGTGTATGAAGTCTCAGGGAAGACTGGGAAGCCAGAAGACACACACTACAGATGCTCATGGACTGTTTTATATCTTGTGGCCTACCCCTCTACACACACACGGTTATAACTTGAAAGCAATGAAAAAAAGGAAAACTCCAAATTGGGTCTTTAGCAATCACTAAAATAGAGAAAGCTGGTTTCAGGGGCGAGTGAAGGTGAGGGGCCTTAACCATTTTTCTGCGTATGGCTAAGCTCCTGAGAGGTAAAAAAACATGACAATCCCTATCTTTATCTACTGTTTTAACAGCCACAATGATGAAAAGCTAAACTCATCTTTAGGTATACCTCTTGATGACTGATATAAGGCAAACTCTTACATTAATTTAAAGTATTTTTTATAATAGAGGATTGGAATAATCCGGAAAGATTTTTTTTTAAACTAAGCTTCCCCATCTTTGCCTATGTTGCTAGAAATTTTTCCAAGAGAAGCAAATCATTACAGTCAGAACCCATGTTGAATACCCTTAGACATCAGTTTCCAAGTGACATTCCTTGATTAGACTAAAGCCCAAGGGGACAACAAATCAACATTAAAAGTCCTTGGATTGTCCATTATCCATAAATTTTAGGCTTAAGCTGTCTTCCTTTAAATACTGTCTGTTTTATTTTAAAATATTCAATATGTGAGCAATTACCCCACTACTAAATGTCATATATTCATGACAGATATTTTAATAAAAGAGTGCATAAATATAATTTATGCCCAGTTTTCCTGAGAATTAAATAAGTGGTATCTGAAAGCTGTGAACCAATACTGATTAGCTGCTTTCTTTATGAAGCAGAGATCCAGCCACTGCAGAGTAAAACTGCAATATACAGACAAAATCTCTCTGGAAAACCAAACAACTCTACAAAATCAAGACAATTAAAAAAAAAACTCCAAAATATAAAAACTAAAAATGTTCAAAATATTTGTTTGTGAAATTGCATTTGTAAATATTATTAATGTGACTCCCATTTGAAGATTATAGACTTTGGCATTTTGTGTTTTGATGCAGTCTCATTAAACACGGGATAGTTACAGCTTTAATGTACAATGTGTATTCAAGAACACGTGGGTCTCAATGTTTCTGCCGTTTATATAGTCTGTAGTGCTTACAGCTTTTAAAAACCATTCATATTCATGAATCCTTTTAGTCTTCATCACAGCGCTACGCAGTAAAAGTTTCATTCATCAGATAGAAGCTTTCAAAAAGGGTAAAGGATTTCATCAAGATCTTGAGGGCTGTAAATGCTGGAGCTGTTGTAAGTCAAACTGCAACTTTTTTTACTCCCAAACACCTCTTTTCTAAGAGTAAGATAAACATTGGAGATTCTCAAAAGTCTCTAAAGCTAAAATTTTATGATTCTGCCCCTTGGTTTGTCTCTGTAATGGCGCTAATATTATATGTACTTGACTGGGTTTTGCATAAGATTGTTCATGCAAAAGGCTCACCTATGTAGCAGGAGTTCCAAGCATAAAGAGAGGACCCCTCTGGGCTTGAGGGACTTCAGTGTGAAGGACAGCAGGATAAGACTCAGGGGATTGGAGGGCTGGTGGGAAATTTCCAGGACTGAAATATTCAAGACACAGGGAAAAAGTGGAGCCCTCACATCTCCTAAAGGTTAGAAGAGAATTGTGTAAGGAGTGATAAGAATTTGCAGTAAGAAGTCAGCAGGTGGAAAAGGATATTCTATGGGAGCTTGGGTTAAGTTTGGAGGTTGGGGTAGAAATGAAAAATGTCCTAACTAAAAATGTCTAATCTGATGAAAGTTGTAACATACGACATTTGATAGTAACATTTATATGTCCATAATAAATTCAAAAGGTCTAGACCCATACATAGTTTGGGTGCTAAAATTTACCCTTCCTTCTTTCCATTTCTCTTTCCCTTTCAATCACTTTTCTTCCTCTTCTAATAGCGAATGAAGGACAGTCCTTCCTAAACTCATTTTAGCAATTATTGGGGTAAAAAAGAGTTAGAACCATACCTTTTGGGGACAAGTCTTGAGACATGGGAATAGCAGCTACACTCTTTCAAATCAGAGAGTTGTCATATATCAGAGGAAGGTTGTACTCAGAGTTGAGGAAGCAGCTTGGACCACAACCACCTTTCTACAAGTAAGGATTGCTTTGAAGTCCAAGCCATAGAAAACTTAAGAAATGAAATAGCTTAAGTGCATAGAAGATCATCTCATTCAATAAAAAAACAGAATAGGCAGCCCAGAGCTGGAGTGCCAGCTCTAAGTGCCTTTAGGGAACTAGGACCCTCTATTTGTTCCTTCACTGTTCACTTCTGGTGTATTAGTTATTTACTGCTGTGTAACAATGTTACCACAAACCTGACAGCTTAAAACCACCCCCTTTATTGTCCTACAGTTTCTGTGGGCCAGGAGTCTGGGAATGGTTCAGCTGGGTCCTCTGCAGGACTGCAATCAAGATGTTGGCCAGGGCTGAATTCTCATCTGAAAGTCCAACCAGGGAAAGCACTGCCCCCAAGTTTACACAGTAGTTGGCAGCATTCACTTCCTTGTGGTTTAGAAAAAGACAACCTGAAATATGAAAAAGGGTCTTGGGTTTTTGGTAGCTGTTGGCTGGGGGCCACTGTCATTTTTAGCTAGTTATTACTCAGAGGCTCCCTCTAGTTCCTTGCCACATATAACTTCCCAACAAAGCCATTTGCTTCATCAAAGCTAGCAAGAGAGTGTCTCTCAGAATGATGTTACAATTTTATGTAACATAGTCACAGGAGCAACATCCCATCACCTTTGCTGTATTCTGTTGGTAAGAAGCAAGTCACAGATCCCTCCCACGCTCAAGGGGAGGGGAAGGCTCAAGGATACGAACATCAGAAAGTGGGGATCCTGGGAGGCAAATCTGTCTGCCATACTCAGCATGAGCCCAAGATGGCTATTACACCTCTTATACTCTACACACATCATCTCTGTGTTCCAGGAAGGAAGAAGGAGAAAGGGGAAATGTGGCGCCAGGAGACTTCCCCATACATATCATTGGTCAGAACTATGTTGCACAGCCACACCAGCTCAAAGGCAGGCTAGTAACTTTGATGTTTAGCTTCTCCATCTTCTTTTTATAACAGGCAGCAAAGGGTTTGCATTATGTTAACTAACTACAGGGTCTACCACTTACTCCGAGGTGGCAAAGGAAGGCTAGAATGGCTTACAGTGGTTTGGAAGATGATCTATGGTTTTTGAACAGAAGAGAAAGATTGGTGTGACTGGAAATTGGTATGATTTCCTAAGTGAGGGCTACCAGGCATGAGATGACCATAGTTGGAATGTGGTTTACTTTTCCTACCTCTTAGGCAGGTGAGGCTTGGGGAATGGCTGCAGGTACATATATATGTACAGAATGTGGTTATAAAAAAATGAGGTAGGTTTCTAAAGCACATAAAGGAAGCAGCCTCTAATTTTCTACTCAAAGCTTCAAAAGTAGTAGTACAAATGGATCTTCATTGTGTGTATTTGCACTGCATCCTGTTGCTTTTTGCAAATAAGGCAAGAGCAGATTTTAGTCAACTTCTGACATTCAGAAGAACCTTAAGATTCATGCTCAAGAGAGGGCATGAAAATAGAAAAGTTAAATACTTATTTTCCAAACTGTTTTTAATAATTATTATTTATGTGAAATCTCTTTTCATATGCATGCCCTTAACATTTCATTTTAAAATGCCTTACCTTAAGCCTTGGAATAAATAGCTGAAAATTTAAATGGACCACATTGAAAAAAAATCAACTCTCACTCTGCTTTATGCCAGAAAAAATTAACTTGACTAGAACTTCTCACCAATGTGGTGGCTTAGCCTTAAAGCTTCCTGGGAGCTAAATATTTTATAATCATGAAAGAAAACCAAATCATCTCATGCTCCTTGGATGTGAAAATTGTCATACAAAAACTAGGCTCAGCCATGCCTGTGGTTTTTTTCTCTTGAGCATACAGTTTATTATATCTTGATGGAATCAAGTCAGACTCTAGCCCTATCCAGGTACTTTATTAAAAACCAAGATAGTCTGTCAGTTTGAGAAATGAATGGCAACATAAAAGACCTGTAATTCAGGTCTCTGGTTTCTTTTTATTAACATTCCAAAAATAGCTGAACAATTTTAAATGGACTTCTTTGACTTTTCACTCTATTGAACTATTTCTAGTTCATCATATTTGGGCCATTAGACTGGAATATGCCTATATGTTCTCTGCCTTTATTCATCTAACACCTTTCTTCTGAAAGTTCAACATTGATTAAACCCCATATTGCTAAGGTTCTGGGCAGCACCCAGACAGCAGCAGCCTGGAGCACAAGGTGTGGTAAACCTGGTAACAGGGTAGCCCAGGTGGAAGCAATGGGCCAGTTTGAAATAAAGACTAAGACTGCCCACCAGGGAGAAGAGGAAATGAGACTGTAAAAGAAGAGAAGCGCACTTGTTCCTGACGGTCTTCTGGGGGGTAGGCAGTAAAGTGGAAGATTTTGGAGTTGGAGGCATAGATGCGCTTATTCACTTGGAGTTCATTTTTTGTATAAAAGTAGAGACTTAGTTGAGGATACATTTCAATTTCACACCTTGATGGCTTTTCTCAACTCCTAATTTTTGATATGAGTCAAAAGGATTCAGGGTAAGCTGAGTGTATCCCAATGTTACCTAACATCAGTTTTCAGCTGGACCCTCGAGGAACTTTGTTTCTCTAGCTGCTGTGAAGCTCCTTGTTTAAAAAGGGAATAAAAATAACATCTCAGGCTCAAGATGATGATGCAGTGATAGCAAGTTTAGGAACATCTTTCAGAACCATTGTTCTGCCTTCCATCGTTCCTAGATAGTGTTTGAAAACAGAAGTGGTTTTGATCAGCCAGACACACTGAAGAGCGAAGTCATAGATAGAGTGACGGTGTGTGAAGTTAGCTTTGTCAGCCCTACATAGACATGTCAGCACACAGAGGTCAGCCACCCATCTTCTCTTCTTACCCCCTTTGAATTAATACAGCAGAGAGCTCCCTCTGCATTTATCCTCTCCTACACTATTGCTAAGAACTCCTTAAGTCCGCGTGATGTGGACTGTGGGTTTTTAATCAAAATCTATCCTTTTCTTTCTTGGTCCTCAGACAGATGACATTTCCTAGCCTCTTTTGAAGTTAGCTGTGGTTATGTGACTTGCTTCTAACATGTGAAAGTGATGTATGTTCTCCCAGGTCCTGATTTAGAAAAATCCTGTTTGGTCTTCCGTGACCTTTTCCCCTTCTTTCACACTGGGTTGGACATAATCATGTGACCTTAACGTCCAGTCGTTTGGTTGCTGCAAGCTCCTGTATTACGTGTGAATATCTACGTGCTGTGTCCGACCTGGAGCCCCCATCTAGGACTGTTATGTGAGAAAAAAGGAAGTCATTCTACAAGCCACCGAATGTCTTTTTGTTACTGCCATTCAGCCTACACAAACTGTCTTTTCCTGCACTGTCGATCTGCAGTTTGTTTGTTTTTTAATATCTTATAACTTCTGCAGCGAGATACTCTCTGTGCTGTGTTCCATGGGCTGCTTCTGCCTCCCAGGCTGCTCTCCTTTACTGCTTAGGGTTCAGGGCCACCCACTAGCCTATGTGATGCCTTTGCAAATATTAGGAAAAGATGCCTTTATATAATAAAGCACCCCTTTGGACTGATGCATTCTGTGAGAGCCCAGTTTGACAAAGGGGCCAATGTTTTGGCAACTCAAAAGGTCTCCCTGCCTCCAGGCAGAGGCACTCGTTGCCAGAGGGCAGGGCTTGGTGAGCTCCAGGCAGGCTAGATTTTAGCTCCTGCTTGCCTGTTCACCTGGGCACTTTTATGAATGCCAAACACCACACAACTACAGGAGGGGCCTGCCCCGCCCCATCCATGGGGCAGCCCTTCTCGCTGCTGGTGCGGCATCTACCTTCAGTACTGCTCACCCCACAGTAAGGCTGTGTAAGCCAGGACCTCGTATCTCTGGTGACTCAAGACATTTATTGTACTGAAACCATCTTTTTTCATCCTTCTTTCTAGAGAAGAATCATTTGAAAGGAAAAGGAAAAGGAAAGGATGGGCTTCCGACAACGTGAGCATCCCCTCAGTTATTAGAATCCTCATACATGCTGTCTGTAGGTGTTGAGGCATGCCTGAGCAGAAACATTCATTTGGGAAAGCTCTAAAGGCTTTCTGCTTAGGGGGTGTGGGGGCGGGAGTGCAGAGTAAACTTGGACTGTTGCTCTTGCCTTTATTCCTCAGGACCACACATTGGTACCCCCCTTATCTATTACATTTCTTTGTCTAGTTACTAAGGCCCTTGGTAACTGCACTTCAGTTTGGGGCTTAATCATATTTCTGAGTTGTGGCAAGCACTCCTTGGAACTCCCCACAAACACAGGACAATTTCCACATGTATTTACTGATCCTTAAATAATTTTCTTCTTGTTAACAAGGAAGACAACATTTTCCAGGCTGTCTTGCAGGTAGGGATAGCCAGCCGTGTGACTGAGTCCTGTGGGTTAGAGTGATGTATGCCATTCCCAAGCAAAGATAAAGAACTGCCCTTTAAGAAACCTGCCTCCAAGTTAAAGAAATCTCATCTTTCTAAAGTAAACAAATCCTTCATGGAGAAAGGAAATGATTTGTTTACATCAGAAAGATAAATTTATCTTCTTTTAAAAGGGAGGAGGGGTAGGTGTCCAGCTCCTATATAAGCCCCCAGTTTCATGACTTCAGAATTTCTCTCCTGTGGTCAAAAAAAAAAAAGATACCTTTTTCATCTGCAGATTCTGTCTTCCCTCACTGTATAGTTCTCCAGAGGTGGGGGATTGAGGGGGTGAAATGAAGCATGAGGAAACCACCTCACTTTTTGCTGTAAGCAGTAAGTCTGATCTCTGATCCAGAAACTTATGTTGCTTATAGGATAAAAAACTATATAGATATTTAAAACCATTCTGTATTCCTTTATGTTCTCTCTCTGCCCTGTCTTCTGGCCAGAAAGGGATGTCCAGTGGAGGGCTCCGAGGCCTTCCGATACAGCCAAGCTACTAGATAGAAGGAGCCTGTGTTTCTGAACGTCTGCATGGAGAAGATACCCCTGTCGGCCCTTGTTTGGACTGTGATGTGAGCAAGAAATTTTCCTTTAACATTTTAAGTCATTGGGATTTTCTTGGTTGTTTAAACAGCTGACCTAACTAATACAAATGGATCTTGGTTCTCATAATAATTTGACATCAAAAGCACTGAGTTAGTAGAACACCAAATTCATAACAAATATAACAAATCAATGAATACAATGCTTTTCATACTTATTTCCATATATTTTATAAAAAATTTGAGATGATCTTTAAAATATGTTATTCAAAATACTTCATTAGCATAATGCCTATAAACAGTAGAAGACATATTATATAATAATAATGCTGTTATCATTTAGGACCTTGATATTATAGGTCTATTCATACTTCATTTAAATTTAAATAGGCAAATATTCCTTTCAAAGGAGAGCTTTAGAGTATTATTGTAATGACATTCAGCCTCACTCCAAAATGTAGCTAATTCAGGTCACTTCAGAAAAAATGACAACTGTTCCCTTGTTATAAAGAGCATAAACGAGGTGATTTATAATTTTTACTTACTACAGTTAATCACTGATGTTAATAATACTTTATACTTGCATAACACTTTACTTCAGTATATTTAATGACTGGTTTTACAGATGCCCAAACATCTCAGGGAGCCAGACAGCAGACGAGGTTTAGAGGACACCCAGGATTTGCAAAAGGCTGAAAGGCAAGCCCCTTCAGGGCAGACTCTGTGGACACTGTGGTGCAGGCATGGCAGGGATACAAAGGCATAAAGACCAGGATTATTCCACCGATGTGGCTCACGTGGGGGTCAAAGTTGAATTTGTATGGCTCTGAAGCTGTGGCACAATTAGATTATTACACACATCAGAATCCTTCCTAAGACAGGAATGTGCAAAAGCCACTGGGGCTTTTCTGCCCTCCACTTACCAAGTTCTCTGGTTGCCTAGTTGAGTCCTATTTTTTCTCAGCAATATGCTTCCTCTCTAGTGCTTTTCAGCAAGTTCTCCAAACTAGCTTAAAACTCACCCCCTTTTGGAAGCCTTCCTGGATTACCATTCAGGCTTCTATCATGTTCCTGTGCATTCCATACATGTTAGAGGGAACATTTCGATGCATAGACTCTATCCTTGTACTCTCAGGCAACATTCTACGCAAACCATCTCAGAAAAATAGTTACCATTATTTATCTTAAAAATCTCCAGTGAAAGGGCCTCCTCAAATTATCCTAAAGTCTTAACTACTATGGGCAACAGATTATAATTCAGAATTGGAAGTAAACTTGGGGGTTACAGTCTACTCTTAGCCTTATGCACATGAGGAAACAGATCTGCAAACATTAAGATTACTTGTATAGAATCATTTTTATACCTACATTTAGTGAATAGTTGCATTGGTTCAGGCTCATTTTCTCCTCCTATCTTCAGCGGAAATGGGGAAAAACCACTAATTGTCAGTCCTAATTGTCATAAATATTCCTTCATAGGAACAAGGGCAAATAAATCTTTCAACTTTTTCTTCTTTAGGCCAAATAGATTTTGCCTTTCTCTTGCTGTCTCTGTCTCTGCTCCCTCCCATCTTCCTACTTTCAGCCATGCCTATTCCCTAAAGGGTTAGGCAGCTGCCAAATAGTCACTGTTTCTCCAGGTTTCCCCCAATGCTGATATTGCTCCAAGGATATCTTTTGACCCCATTTTGGGGTTTTGGACAAAAGCCCTAGTTAGTAGTGAAAATATGGACATCTGCCCAGAGTGCCCTCTGGGATATAAATATCCCTCAAAATCCTGACCACAGCAGGAAGCTGCTTATTCATTTTCTTCCCCAAATTCCACCTGGCATTTACAGCATTTCTTGCTCTCTTTTGGATTGCCTTAGAGTCATTGTTGGGGGAATTTAGAGAGTCTCAGGGAAGTCTGCTCTAAGGTTCCTATATGTATTGTTCCAGGTATGGACACAAAAAAGTCGAGAGCTTATTATAATGTCAAAACTCAATCAGATGAGCTATTCTTTTATGGTTTCTAAAAATCACAACTATGAATTCCTAATCACTTTCCATTCTTCAAAATACAGAGGTGGCAGATAACCTATAAGTATTCCCACATAAATGGGATGGTCAGTAAGTTCTCCAGTGTTAGGGCCCCTGGGATTGGGCAACAAAAGACACAAATCATTTAGCCTCTGTATGAAGTTGATGTTATTCTTATTTTAAAGATACAAAAACCAAAGTGTGCCAAAGTTACATAACTTGTCCGAGGTCACAGGACTAGTGAGTCTGGGATGTGAACTGGGGGGCACCTGATTTTTCACACCCATGCTCTTTAGCACTCCATCTGCCGCTGCTGTTGAACCTACCAGAACCTATCAGGGCTTCCAATATGTGGCCAAACATTAGATGGGGCAGCCCTGGATGTCAGATTGATGCACACAGGCTAAGTAACTGTATTTTTCTTTTTCTTCCCAAACTGAGTGATACAACAGCTTGAGGCCTGCATGATATAGAGAGACACTCCCAAGTTCTGGTAAAAACAAGGACTCCCACGTTAAAAAATATTTAATTTAGGGGTCTTACAGTTTGGGGGCATCTATTTCTTTAGAGGAGTGTGTCCGTAATCTGTCATGACAAGGACATCCTTGATTTGGCATTTCCTTCTTTTCAGAAGTTTAGAAGGTCCTGAAATGGGATAAGAGGAGATGGGAGTTGGGAGGGGAGGCACCGTTCTGGGTAACCAACCGTTACTGAACTCAACATCATTTTGCTATTTTTGCCAGGATAAAATGGATCCAGAAGATCATCTTTGCTCTTTCCCAAGATAGCCCATCCTCCAAAAAAGGGAAATAACATATAAAAATGGAGGGAGGGAAGTTCCCATTTTCTAATTTTTTAATCACCTCAGATCTCAAGAAGAGTCGCCTCTGGGTACACTTTTGCTAGGGACAAGGCCACCCAGTTATGTAGTCCTCCTGATAGAAAGACGGCTATTCCTTCTGCCAAAGCAGTTTCTGTGCGACATACCAATGGTAAAGAACAAAAAGATTTGGCAAAGCGCCTATGGCAGCTCAGACAAGCAGTTTATGAGCAGAGTAGTGACAAGAGGCAATGACAGGAGATCTCTGCAGAGGCAGGTTGCTAGCAGAAGACCATTCTACGCACACCAGGCCAACATGAAGGAACTGGACAACTCTGTTGAGACTGATTTCATCTGTCCTTATAAGCAAGATTACTGTCAGAGTCCAGATGATTGCCCAAATGATAGATCTCTTAATCCCCAGTGAAGAAAAATAAAAACCCCATGAGGGTAATCCATACAGAATTGTGGCTAAGATGTATAGAAAATATAATACAAAGAATTTACTATACCAAGTAAAGATTTTCTTTCAGTCTTCCCCAATCTTTCTATGAAATTCTTCTGTGCTTTAATGTAAGATTTAAATTGTTTGTGGCTACTGCTGTTCTTTTTTAGTATACTTGTAACTCATCTTGCCACAGACTCATGTATTACTCCGTGCATGCACGCTTTGAGTCATGGCAGGCTCAATGCGAGGAATACCAACAGCCATTAAGCTTCAGAGAGAATAAAATGAGGAAAAGTCGGTAAAGTTAGAAAAGTAAGTTGCTTCTTTAAATTCTATTGGTGAACCATACAGTGACTCTTGAATCCAATTAAGAGGACAGTTTCCTTTTAAGTACACCAGGATTTGGCACTGATAGAAAGTGTTTGTATTTAAAAAGTGTCCTTTTCAGTTTTGTAAGGATCCTGGACAAACAGCTGCAACTACGGTCTTGCAAAAAAGCACAGCCAGAAGAATCCTGAGTTGGGGGTAGCAGTGTATTCAGGCCACTCCATTCCAGAATGGAATCTGCTAATGCGGGCCCCCCACCCCAGTGTTCCCCTACATACATAATCAGCTGGGAAAAAATGCCCCTTAGTGGGCGGCTTGCCAGTAGCACAGTGACAACATTATCTGGGACTCTGTAAGGGTCCTGCAATGCTGTTATATACAAACTATAACAATCAGAGCAGGCAGATTTTTTTTCACTTGTCACTTTCCATTCTCTTAAAGACTTAACATGAAAGTTTCCTATGTAAAGAATAATCAGTGACATGACACCCACAGTGATAAGATAATAATATAACTGAAATACGGGGAAAATGTTCTAGTAAAGTGTGAAATGAAGCCATTATGTTTCAATATGAAAAATTTGTATAAACCTCTAGTTTAAATTCTTGTTTCCTACTACCATGGAAATATTTTCATGAGTCTAAATAAGAAACTACAGGTACAGAAATGTCTGTGACATGGTTCCTCCTGTTCAGAAACCTATCCAGGGAGAGGGGCACAATTATGAAGGACATAAACATTGTAATCAGAGTGTCTAAAGTTCTATTTGATTTTAAATTTAATAACAATGACATTTGAATGCCACAGATGCATGTATACGTACTTAACACTGTCTTGATATTTTCAGTTTAGGAAACTGGTTTCTCTTTAAGGTTCAAGATCTATAAGCTACTATCCCTATCATCCTGAAAACAAATATATACTACATGAAGTGGAATATGGAGAAAAAACTTTTAAGGTCATTTAATGGCAGCATCAAATAACATTCATAATGCAGAGAGATAATGGTAACCACTTAGAGTTGATCCTAGAAGCTGATGGGTTTTGCTGTGGTCTCGTTTCAGAAGTACCCAGGGCCATATAGGTGATCAAAAAAAGTGAAAATTTTTTTTACTGTTTGAATTAATTTCTTAGCCATAAAAAATGGAATGAGAGCCACTGGCACAAATGGGCTTTGAAATCCATATTCCCTTCTAATTTCAAGCATTAATTTGTGACAAATATTTCTCATAAGAACTTAAAAATTATTTGCTAATATCTAGCAGTTGACGGTTCTCTAGGACCAAAGAATGACAACAGCGAGCTAGGAGCCAGTTTGAGCTCCAAAGTGTCTACAGGGTTCAAGCATTCTTTGTTGGATGCTGTCAAACTTTATTTTCTCTTTTGCAACAGCTGCTACCTACAGATTCCACATCTGTTTCTCCGATATGCCCTTTTAAAAGGTTACTTCTTCCTCCAACTCATATGGGATTTTAATGAAAGTTACAAGAACAAATCACATGCCTAATGAGAGGGCTGCTTCTCCCAAGTAAACTGAAAATACAACTTTTAATGAATGTAATCAGAAGTAAGATGCCAATCCTACCTTTAGAAAGGCAGATCACCGGGAGATGACAATTGTTATCTAGACATTTTCCTAACAAAGTGACAAGGAAGCCATGTGCACCTGGAGATATCTTGAAGAGAGGCTGCTAATTGCCACCCACCACTCACCCAAGGACGTATGACTAACAGACTCAAATGACAATCAGCAAGACAGTTGGTGAGGAGGAAGTTTCCAAAGACGGCTTGCCCACCAGATGAGACTGAAGGGCGAACAAAGACATTGACTCTGAGCAGAAGCAAAACAAGCACATTCGGATGACTTAAAGGGATTTTTGTAAACTTAAAGTTTGGAGGTTAAAATGTCTTGTAGGCTAACTGAATACACCAGCACCATGCAGATATACCGCATGTATCTGCAAACCTGAAGCATTAACTTTATTATTCAAATATAGGATTCTGTAAAACACACAAACTGAATGGGACATCAAATAGCTCTGAGCTCATATTATACAATATTAAGATATTTTGCTTGACTCTTGACTCCTTCACTTTTCTATCCCTCACTTGTATGTACACTTGTCTCATTTTATTTATTCTTGAATATCTTATGGTTTACAGCAGAATATCTTGTTGAAATGCTCCTTAACCCACTGGGAGACCCTATCAAGCCACTGTGAGTCCTTACCTGTAAGGGATGAGACCATTCCTGATGTCCATCTGCACCCATCACTCCATGATCCCCAGTGAGGGAGCCTTCTCTGGTCGCTGCTCCTCTTCCTCTCCCTCCTAGGATGGCAAGGTGGGGCAAGGGGCAGGAACACCTGACAGGTGTGACATATGTCGAGAGGGAAAGCGGGGGATGCCTCTCATCCATTCTCTACACTCGGAAAATGGACAGCAGGCGAGAGCCCCTCTTACCAGCACCACCAGACCTACATCCCCACTATAATCAGGCTTATCTTACATTTCCACAAAAGCGAAGATCAAACATTTTTTAATGTCTCACTTCGAACTTGGAGTCAGAGCCACAGAGAAGTAAAATGGCTTAGAAGTGTTTCATTAGGGCAGATTCAAACTGTGATTCAAAGGCATAAAGAAGATCCTTCCATCTTGACAGAACTGAAACATGTAAGCAGAAGTCATAATCAAGATTAGACTGGCAAATCTTATTCTTCAAGAGGATTTTTAAAAAGTGAAATGAGTTCATTATTTAAATCCATTAGTAGTATAAAGTCATTAGAAATAGGAAACAGTAAAAATTAAAACAAATAAGGCTGTTACGAGCTCAGGCTCTGGATTACAAAACACTTTAGGCTGGGAAATCATCACCAATGCCGTGTGGTTTTGGTTAAATTAGTATCTCTAAATATCCCTTTCCCCACCTGTGAAGAGGATATAAAATCTGTATTAGAGGAGTATTGTGAGGACTACATTTAATAATATGAGGCAATCATACAGTTTCTGGCAAAGACATAGTGTACCAAAGAAGGTAGTTGTTCTTGTATTTTTATTATCAGTCCCTATAACCTCATGGATAACTTTTGCTTAGCCATCTTTGCCAATATAATCATAAAAGTATTTCAAAGTTCTCAAGGTTCTGGGATTTATCAGACTTTGTACACATGGGTTATTTTCCATTCTCCTAGCCATTGAACTAACAAGGGAGATTGATTTTTTTCCCCAATTTCTTGGAAGGCAAAATTAAATGCTACAGTGTTTGGCAAGATACTATCTCAAAGATACTACCTCAGGGAACACCAGACTGGTGCTGCCAATTGATACCTTGATATCATAAGTGGACATGCAATCCATTGAACAGGATATAAGAGTTTATTGAACACCTACTATACCATAACCTCATTTGTTTTAACATTGCTTTCACACATAACATCTTATATGATCTGATAACATCTCTTCCCAAACTCTTCCAAAAGCTCTACACTGTATGGTGATAAAACGTCTAACTTTGAGGTCAGACGGTCAAGGCCCTTCATGACCTAATATGAATTTTCCCTTCTCCTCATGACCCTTAGGTTCTAGTCAAAATGATATTTCAGGTTTTTGAAATGTTGTAGACTCTCCCATATTCCTGCAAATATTCTTTCCATTCCTTAACATATGTTTTTTTGACCCTCCACCTTTCTGACAAAGCCCAGCCAATGCTCCTCTTTTACACTGTCTTCCCTGCTGTGAACTTGTTAACCTGCCTGAACAATCTTATTGGAATTTATTATTTCCTATTTTTTTATAGTTTTTTTTCCCCCTGTATTTATCTCAGTTCTTTTGTAGATTTTAAAGTCCTTGGGGCAGAGACCCTGTCTGGGAATGTCTACGTCTCTCAGGTTGTACCATTTATAAAAGGAAAAACTCTTCAACATAGGTACTGAACGAATTCCATTTGACACTCACAGTTAATTTGCTAACTCAGCCAGGAAGGCATAACTAAGCTTGCTTTAACAGATGAGGAAACTACGGCTTGCAGAGGGTGAAAGAAGGTGTGTCCTCAGCTCCATTAGCTGGCGAGACAGACTAAACATGATCTTCCTAATCTAGTGGTCTCTCCTCTCCATGATGCCACCTCTCTTATAAGCTCTGCACTATGATAGGACAGGTGAGGCACTGAAGAGTAGAAGGACTGATCCCTGGTTATTTACTACCTGAGAACAAAGGACTAAGACACTCAAGTAGTGCCTGGGAAGGCGCTGGCCTCACCTTATCCCAGAAAATCATAATTGAGAAAACAGAATTGGACAAAGTCAATGAAGCATCACTACTTCTACATGCCACACAGTAGTCCTTTATAAGAGATTTTAAAGTAATGTCTATTTAGGTCTTCATTTATTTTTGCCTTGCCTCCTCAAGCTAGAAGGCCCTGAGGGCAAGGACTATATTCTACACATATTTGCATCTAAAAGCCTTGTCTGTAATAGAGAATCCACATATTTTCCATGCATTCCCTTTGTGCAACTCTGTGTATTTCTAGGAAAGAACAATATTTCACAAGAAAAAAAGAAATTCAGGGAAGGTAACTTCAAGTTGGTATACAGGGAAAGGAGGAACATTTCCTTACTGGCTATGGTAAGGAGAGAGATGGAACCACACATTGAAATGAATTTGCAAAGAAATGCTCAAATTTCTCAAATATTGGAAGAATCCAGTTTAATATCCTAATGATGAGGATGTTGGCCACTCACTCATCCTGCACAAATCAGTTTTGTCTAGAGAAGCAGGAGGAGACACAATACAATACACCTGTCCTTTCCCCAGAGTTCATTACTACCAGGGCCGGCTTCATGACCATACGGCCTGTGCTTAGAAGGATCCAATGGTTGGTTTAATACTCTGCTGCCATCATCTTAATATTCTTAATTTTTGAACAAGGATCCCCGCATTTTCACTTTGCCCTGGGTCCTGAAAGTCATGTCACCAGTCTTGTTACCACCCTTCCAGCCTGTGGGTGCCTTGAAATCTGAGTTTCCTTCCAAAGTGGACTGGGGGATAGGGAAGCTTGGTTGTTCTCTTTCTGGCCCAGTCACAGGAAGTACTTTTCTCAAGATATCAAGATATTCTAAGGAAAAAAAGACATTGAGATCATAGAAAGGCTAACAGTCTCTCTGGAAGTGGATGTCTGGGGAGTCCAGAAAGAATCATATGAGTGGGAGTACTGGAACTCACAAATCTGGGTTTCCTGTAATATTTTTTAAAACATTCATAACAGAATACAGTAAAAGATTAGCATTTAAGTGTTGTGGGAACCTTCTCATTATACCACATTGGCCAGAATCTTAATAGCGTGATACGTCTTGGCTCTAGCTCTTTATCTGAAAAATGAGAAGCCTTAAAGGAAAGAAACAAAGATAATTAAAAGAGTAGGAAATGGAATCCATTAAAAATGTTTAAGACCTTGTATTAAATTATCAAGGAAAGTCTGCCGGTCATAATTTCCATCAAATGTATGAAGACCTTGCATTTGGACAATTATTTTTCTAGTTTTGCAAAGGAGTTTCTTCTTGAATAGGATGGGACCAAGATTATGAGAGCTTTCAGAACACTGTATGGCAGGAAGCATGTCTATCTTCAATGTGGAAGAGGCAAAGCCATCAGAGAGAAAGCCCAGTATTAGCTTCTGGGCTGCAAAGGGACGGTGAGCAGCATGTCATGATTGAAAAATAGATAGAAGCCAGGATGGCAACTTAGAATGTACATTTCAAAATGATTATTATTAGTAGTGTTATAAGTCAGTGAGAAGAAAATCAACAGGATCAGTGAGGTTAAACAAGGGAGAAAAAAGTGACTAAGAGAAAAGGAAGGAGAAGCAATGGGGACTAGTTACTAACATTCAATGCATTCTATGAAAATACACTGAAATCTCTTGATACTGAGACAGATGTTAGCATAAGTGCTTGAAAATCCTGAATATCTCTTTCCCCTTGTTATGCTCCCTGTTCTGCAACCCTCCTTCATTGCTCTCTGTAATTTTCCCCAAGGACTGCTTCCACTTTCTATCGGGAAGTTGGTGGGTAAGATCTGTAGTTTCCAAGCCAAATCCAGGGAAACAAAACTACATACCCTTTCCAGATAAAACTCCAATAGAAAAAACAGACTCAATCATTTCTGCCCTTGGTATCTGCTTGTTTAAATTGAAGAGACTTAGATAATCACCTTAAAAAGATAAATTTTCCATTTTTTAGAAAATTTATGTGTTTGCATTTGGGAGAGAGGTGGGGAGGAAGGTAGTAGGGAGGGAGGGAGAGAATTGGAGATGGAAAAAAGAGAGAGAGGCCATAATATACAAAATATTAATTTAATTGTGGAAGTCAGTTTATAACTAGATCAGTATTGTTTTACAAGGAAATGAATAGTCATTACCAATTTGGGTCTCTTTGCTTTCCTTCCCTGGGCTATAATAACTTCCTCTTCCCTTTACGAAAAAGTAGTCATCAGGCATGACAGTAATTCCTGTGATCAAGAGATCCTTTTGAACATGATGCTTCTTAATTATGCAGTCATAACTGAGATACAGAGGGAATGACCTTTGAAAGGAATAAAAGATATGAAATGAACGAGGATGAAATGGAAGCCTAAAATGGAAGCAATCCTTAAAGCAGACAATGCAAGATGCAGAATGAATCAAAAAATGACCAATAGGAAATAGTGTAATCATGTGAGGAAATAATTATTATTTGGGATGAAATGCTAAGGAATAATAGGTATCTTCTTGTGCTTGTATTATACACTTAGTGAAGATGTATAAATATAAAATAGAAGTTTTAAAAGCATAATAAACCTCATGAATCCTGAAATCAGATCAATAGTTTACAGAATTTGATTTGCTGGAACTGAATAAATCACACCAACTCTTAGCTTTGTGTTCCAAACCCAGTAGAGTAAGAAATTGTTTGTAACACAATTTTCTATGGATATTTACAGGCACTTTCCATCTGCTTGACATAATTTGAATACAAGATACAGCTAAAAGCAGGAATGAAACAAGTAGATTAAAGTCAAGGTAAGAAGCCTTTATTCTCTGCTCTTCTAACAGTTTGGAAATGTGTCAGTGATGGCTCTAAAACTGAAAAATAAGCTTATACTGGAAGTAAAGAATTTTTTTAAATGCAACCCTCAAATATTTATCTATATGAAGTTATTTTCACAAGTTTTTTCCTTGAAAAATGCTACTGTACACGTTAAACAAATGTTCAAAGAGATTTCCTATACACGGTTTCATGCAATGTCCTAAATTGTCTCATTCAAAAGGTTCTTTCTTTGTTGTGTGTGTACACACCTACCTTGACTAACTATACTAAGTACAAAGCATAGCAACAAACTAAGTTATTTTGATGTTAAGCCACAGATTTGGGATGGCTTAGCTCACAAGGTCTTCTCCGGTTTCCACATCCAGGCTACCCCTTTCCCTTCTTTGTGGGAACTGTACTCCCCTCCTCCCAGATTTAGGCACGTGTCTCAAATGGTACTGTCCTTTTCTTACATGACCCCACTTCCCCAGCCAAAGGGTGGGAATCCGCTTCTACCTTGTCCAGTCATTGGAACATCCAATAATCCACCTTCACACCCCAACTCTGCCCTTTAACAGTGACTATTTCTGATAAGGGTGTAATAGCCAAGTTAGCCAATTAGGTTCCCTTTTTAGGTTTTTGGATCTTGAGTTAGGGTAAAATACTCTCTTCTCTCTGGGATGATGAACATCAAATTGTATGTGAACCTGGATCTGCTGGAAGCCATGGTTTATAGGCTTGTAGAGATGTTATTCTGAGAGAATGAAACTAACATGAAAGAGAAAGAATTCCTGAAGAAGGTAAACAATTACTATTTGACCCAGCAATTTTAGATATACACACACCTCCAAAAATTGAAAGCAGGGACTCAAACATACACTTGTATACCGACGGTTGTAGCAGCATTATTCACAGGAGCCAAAAGATGGAAACAACCCAAATGACCATAAGTAGATGAATGGATAAACAAAATGTGGCATATACACATGATGGACTATTACTCAGTCATAAAAGGGAATGAAGCTCCAACACATGCTGCAACATGGATGAACGTTGAAAATATTATGCTACATGAAATTAGCTAGACACAAAAGGACAAATATTTTATAAATCTGCTTATATGAGGTACCTAGAATAGGCAAGTTTATAGAGATAGAAAATAGAATAGTGGTTAAGAGGGAGTTGGGGAGGGGAGGAGGAGGCATTGCTGGTGATGGGGACAGGGTTTCTGTTTGAGATGAAAATTGGCCAAAAGTGGTTGTGACTGTTGAACAATGTGCATGTATCTAATGCCACTGAACTGTATACTTATATTTTACTACACCAAAAAAATGACCAGAGAGAAATGATGCATCAATGAGAGTCATAGAGGAAGGTCTGACAGAGTTCTGTCCAGGTTCAGTTGTCCTCAGGTCAGCTCCACCCTCTGCCTCCTCTGTGTCTCAGACCTCTCACCAACTATGTTCTACCCAGACTTGTATGGATTGGGTTTCTGGCACTTGAAATCTAGAGTTCTAATACAACCCTAAAGAAAATATGTACCCAAATCCAAAGACAACCTCATATGTTATGTATGCTTCTTTCAAACTGAGGGTTTCACCCTTTCAAAACTCATTTGCCTACTTGCAGAATAATTTGAAGGCAGGGAATACACCCCTTTCTTTGACATAGTACAATGCTCTGACATGCCACATAAAGTGAGTCCTCAGTGCAATACAAAGGACTAACTGGATATGTTTCCTAACTCCACATACTTGCTAAATGAGTGTCTAGATAAATTCCTCAAAGAATGAGGTCCCTGATATCCCAACATCTGCCTTGGTTTTTATATACTTTTGCACTGAAAATACCATCCCACTCTGTTGGCCCCAGATCTGCCAAGGCTCACCTTTGGTCTCTTGGCTACTCTCAGCAATTATTAACACTAGACTCAATCTATTTTAAGCCCACTAAATCACTGAGTAAAAGGCCAGCATTTTCTTCATCCATCCCTTCCATCTACTGTGTCCCATCCTTCAGAGAGCTCTAAGTATTAGAAGCTGGAGTCACTCATGATTTGCGATGCATTGTTGTTATGTCCTTAAAATTAGCACTTCCATCTCTCATGTAATAGAGTATAAATTAAGGTGCTGCCTAGGAGAGGACTTGACAGAAAATAAAACAGTTACTCAAAAACATTTTATTCTGCCTGCCCTGGGATGATGAACATCAGTTTTCAAACCTGCCAACCTTTCAAGCTGTTAAACATTTAGAAGCTAAATGTTTAAAATGATATATAATGGAAGCCCAGGAATTCTATTTTTAACAGTCATGTAGTGTTTATTTGGTTCAGGTACACATTCCCAAAGCCTTTCTAGGCTCACAAACTAACCGAGATAGTTTATTGGGGACTCTGCTGCCAGTGGTGCTTTACAGTTAGGTTAAGTTTTAGCTTCCAGTTCAATAGGGTGCACCAGCTCTGAACACACCTGTCAAGGCTTATGGGGGAAGCTATTTTTTGTACCAATCACTGACAAAAAAAAAAAAAAGACTTGGATACCAAGCCAGAATTGCAGTTCTCCGTCGCAGTAAGAAAGTTTTTCCGAAAAATTGACACATTGCATTGTTTTCCAACCAACATGGTATTGGTATATTGCCCAAGGCCATGTAAATTTTTTATTTTTCTAAAAATATTTTTAATTATGGAAGATTTCAAGCATACACAAAAGTAGAAGGAGCGGTACCATGAACCCCCTCTACAGTCTCCACTTAACAACTATCAACATTTTGCCAGTTCTGTCTACTGGAGACTTTTGAAGAGGGTTTTTGTAAGGTGCAAGTATTTCTAGGAGCTTTAAGTCAAAAAGTTCATTTGTTCTTTTGATTCAACTAAATTTTTATTTTCTACTAAAATTGATTAGGCTCCATTAGAAAGATACAATCCCTGAAATATGAAAATACACAACATTCTTCAGGTGAAAACATGTTTTCTCTAATTTAGTCATACATCATCAATAATGTGTTCTTGATCAGGCTGTTTTCTAATTCCTTAAAGTTTGGTTTACTTGGGTCAAGTAGCTTTTAAAAAAGATCATTTTAGGTGCCAATTTGCAGTAACTGACTTGCCTCCACTGTAGACTTAGGTAACTGGTAGACCTTGATGGTTCTTTTTACTTTCATCTGCATGAAACAGGCTGTGACGAAACACAAGACTGCAGAAGGTGGCCGTTGCCTATCAGCTCAGTGGGCCTATATTGGCTTAAGAGTGGCTGCCTAATGACCCAGATGTCCATCAACAGATGAATGGATAAACAAAATATGACATATTCATACAGTGGAATATTATTTGGCCTTTAAAAATAACGAAGCTCTGACACTTGCAACAAAATGGATGAACATTGCAAACAAGTGAAATAAGCTAGACATAAAATGAAAAATATTGCATGATTCCATTTATATAAAATACCTAGAATAGGCACATTTAGAGAGATATAAAGTAGGATAAAACTTATTAGGGGCTAAGGGGAGTGGGAAAGGGGGAGTTATTCTTTAATGAGTTTCTCTTTGGGATGATCAAAAGTCCTAGAGATGGATGGTGGTGATGGTTGCACAAAAATGTGATTATACTTAATGCCACTGAACTTACCTTAAAAATGGTTAAAATGGTAAATTTTGTTACATGCATCTTTCCACAATAAAAACAGTGGCTAATAACAACTAACATCTCAACTTTAAAGTGTGTGAACTTTAGACTCAACAATTCCACTTTGAAGAATTTAGATTAAGGAAATATTCAAGGCTGCTAAGGAAAATAATAAAGGCTGCTAAACTGACCAAGGGTCTTCTCTGATATGACATAGTGGTGACATTAGGTAATCTTCATTATTGGAGGTTCCAAATTATAGTTTATATATTCAAAGAACTATTAAACTAGCCACTACAATTATAATTTCAAATAACATAGTAAGATATTCAGAATATTTTGTCAAGGAAAATTTAGATGAAAAAAAACAGCAACACATATTTATTGCCCCAAAATTAGCCCTTCATATCCCATCATAAGAAATTAAAAAATAATTTTTATGTGTCTGTGTATACACACATTAAAAATTTACAGAATAACATCAAGGTGTGATCCATGGTTACCTCTAGAAAAAGATTAATAGATATTTTTACTGGTCTTTTTGTTTTAAAATTTCTACTGAAATCATGTAGTACCATAGGAAAGAAACAACAATAAATACTTGTATTTAACCAACTTCTCCACTGGACCTAATCTCCCATTTTCAAGCCCAAGCAATGACCACCACCAATGGATGGACTAACAGGTGACCCCCTGAGAAGACCAAGATGCCAGCCCCCGGCTCAGCACCCTCAGTCCCTCCACCCAACTACCTCTGTTGGAGTCTTTTATGTAGTTTGTGTCATCATTTGTCTCCTTCAGCAAATCATGAGCTCCTCTAAGGGCAAGGACTAAATCTTAGCTGTTTTCCTATTCTTTTAGGTGACCAGCACTGCACTTACTATGTGTCAGGCAATTAACAAGTGAGTGTCACAATACAGCACTGTGCCTTCTCTTAAAAGGCTTGGGTGACAGGGAGGAAAATATAGTAAAATTTAGTGTTTTCTCTTAAACATTTCCTCCCCTTGCCCTCCACATACCATCTGTTTATGTCTGCGTTGGAATGAGTACAAAAGGTAAGGAAGGATGAGCATCTACATGGCGAATTAGCAAAGCTTTGGTTTCAGAAACTGGTAAGTGGTGGACAGAGGAGGGGGAGGATGTGGATGCAGACTGTGATGGGGACACTCATCCACCTGTCAGTGTTTAAGGCCTGCTCAGATAGTCTTGCTTTCATTTACATTATCAGGGCTCATTAGGAGAATTTAATGGGCATGTCAATATGTAAAGGATACAACATTCTCTTCTTTCTGCATTATTGTGTGTTAAAAACCCAAGCAATGTATCACATCATTAAATAAAGTAGGTAACATTTACTGACCCCAATGCACCAGGCATGGCTCTAAGCACTTTAGAGGTGTGATCACTTTTAATTCCCACAATAACTAAGAGGTAAGTACTATTATTATCTTCATTTTACAGTTGATGAAATAGACATAAAGAACTGAGGTACCTTTCCCAGGGCATGAACAGCTAGTAAATAAGAGAGCCAGATCACAAACCCAGACAATTCTGTCCCTAGAGCCCAAGCTTTTAATCACTAAGCTTCACTTATATAGAGATATATATTATTTACACACACACACACCCACACACACACAGAGGAATGAAAGAGATACAATCTGCTATTGCCAATTGGATTCAGCAGGACAACACATGCGATACGATCAAATTTTACATACGTAGCTGCTTTCTACTGGTCTCTCCCAACTGGAGTGAGGCTCTTAAGGATGTCCTGAGCATGCTAGTCTTAATGTTGCCATCTTCAAAATGCCCTTTCTGGATATAAAACCAGTATAGCTAATCATATTGTTTTCTTTCAGTTCCACCAGCCTTGACCATAAATCCCAGAAGAATCTGAAACCTCTAGAGATTTTTCTTCTTATCTATACTTAGTATGAGTACAAAATGCTCCAGACATCCAGTTTGTTGGTATTATTTTGGGATAGATATGGAAAGCCTGGAGGGAGGCCAGCTGGTATGCTTGGGTGAACCAAGAAAACTCTTCTCTCAAGTGGGTTCAGGGATTAAGCCAAGTTGATCTGTTCCCTCTCAGACCTTCGTATGGTAGGGTTGGTGGTTAATGGTTCACACTCAGAGGACCTATCTACAGGCTGCATAGAAGCTGAGAGGAAATGAACACAATAATATTCTGACAAACGCTCAATAGCACTAAAAATCAAGAAAGTCAAAAACAGGTTTCTGTAGAATCATGATTGTTGCCCTTTAGTAAGACTGATAATACACATTCTTCTATATTGCTGTTGAGATTGTGTGTTGTCATAAACTCTTGGAGGCTAATTTTGCAATGTCAGTCAAAATTTACAATGTGAAGTTATCTTGGTCTGGCAATTTTACCTCTAGACATTTATTCTTAAACAAGCAAAGCTTATGTAAGAAATATGTGCACTCTCACACATACACAAAGATTTTTATTACACAATCACTTCCAATAGTGAAAAATTACAAGCCATTTAACTGGCTATCAATAGAAACATTAAATGAATTATGGTATATTTATACAATCAAACCTAATACTGCCTTCAAAGATAAGGTAATTGATTTATGTATTGAAATGGGATGACATGCAAACATCTAGTATGGTTCATATAGAACCACATATATGTAGAAATTATATAAAAGTTGAACCCTATAAAATTGTCATGTAGGTTAAAAATAATCAAATATTAGAAATTTTATAAAGTTCAAACTGTCATGTTTAGCAAGAAAACTTTTTAAAATAATACCTATTTTGCCTTCGAAGAATACCTATTTTATCTTTTTGCACTCTGAGTTTATTTTGTCAGGATGGCTTTCATGGGCCTTGTTTTACATTCACCCAACAATAAACATTGCTTGAAATCCTACTACTTACTTGCTAGGTACCATTCTGGACTCTGAAGATTCAGTAGTGGGAAAAAAAGCAGGAAGATAATTCCTTCCCTTATAGAGGTTACTTTCTAAAAAAATGTATTTTTACCGCCCTGGGCATAATCTGGGAATAGAAAATTGACAAAAGAAGAATTGAAACCTTTGTGTATTTGGGCAAGAGAAATCTTTGCAGATTATGTTGCCTTCTGGAAGATGTTTCTTGTCCTTCTTAATATGTATGGCCGTTTGCTGCACCACCTCCTCCTGGACACACAGAAAGACTTCATTTTCCAGGCTGCCGTCACAGTTTGATTGGGAACATGTGGCGGTTCACGCCAATGAAATGTGATGGAATGAGGAAACAGTCCCTTCTGGGCACAGGCCAGTGAGAAAGTGTCAGTCAGTGTCTGTCTGTCTGTCTGTCTCTCCCCTTCCTGTTATGGAGCATTTAGAGGCATGTGTTCCAGATGGCATAGCTATGAGACGAAAGAGGACTGCTCTAGTCGGGTGAGACTTGGACATGGGAAACAAGTATTAGGAGGGGGAGTCTGCCAGTTACCACAATATAGTGCTCACTATCCCTAAGACGTATTCCTAGGCCCTAAGAGTGTGTGTGTGAGAGAGAGAGAAAGAGATATACTTGCAACACAGATGGACACACACAGAGACAGAGAATATGAATCAAGATAGGAAGGCCACTCTGTGGCGCCTATGTGACGACCCTTTTACAAAGTTTGCCTCTTCTCAGACTCTGGGAGCAATCAATCGTGTTTAGAATCCAGTTTAAGGGTTTTTTTCCTCCCTATAATAGTTGCCCTCAGAGTTGTCCCAAAACTTTCAAAAGCTCTGTATACACAGCACTCGTGTGCCACTGGTGGAGTGGGGCATTAAAGGCTGGAACCGAGCAGAGAAGTGTGTTGTCCCCGGCCCTACTTCTGAGGCCAGAATGGCAAAACCACCTCATACAAGAAGGCAGAAGTCCGCAGTCCCAAACAGTCCTGCAAGCAAAGTGAATAGGGGAGGGCCTTGGCAAAGTAGAGGGTGAAGTTTAGGGGCTCGGGTAAGTGAAAAAGTAGATCTCAGTGGAGAAGTGAGTTATATGCCCAAATATACTAAAGGAATGTAACCTTTAGACAGGCACAGAGTGGGGGCTAACTTCCCCCAGTAAGTGGGTATCCAGGTAGCAGGGATTATACATTATCAGGAAAAGCCACTCTCAAGTGTGTCAGCACCAGTCTGAGAAATGAGATTATACAGCCAGATAGATTTAATATTTTTGCTTTTTATACTTCCATAATTTGAACAATGAGAATAGAGTAATCATATAGTAAAAGTTTTATTAAATGTAAATAGGAAATTGAGGCATGTACAATACAACTTACTAAGTGGTTACGTAGATAGCTGTCAACTTGGAATGAACCTGCATTTAAGATTTGCCACCATAATGTATCATTCAATTATGATATATCCTTTGTACATAATATGAATGTACTACAGAGGTTAATTTGGAAAACCATGAGTAATTCCAGAGATGACTGCAGGTTGCTTCACTTTATAAGCTGCCACTTGCCATTGTTAAAAGGATAGGTTTTTGATTCAACATTTTGAGAGTTCTGGACTAAAATGTATTTTTTAAGTGCTTATTAAAATATTGAAGTTAATATAGCACCGGATGGAGACCATTGCTTATTCTTTATGAGGATGGTTGATTTGGAGCATTCTAACCCTCTGTGCTCTCTTATCAAGTTCTTTGGCATATGTTCTTTCCTCTGGGGCTCAGCACATTCTCTCTGGTAAAGAGTGTTGCCTAGCGAGCCCTGGAATGAACGCCGCACTGGTTCTAAGGAGACCTGGGTTTGGGCTCTAAATCCAGACTTATTATTCTTCAAGCCAATTCACTTTTCTTTACTTAAGATTCCACATCTGTAAAGTGGCAGGTGGTGGGGTGGCTACTTGGTAGGTTTTTCTAAGGCCCTTTCTAGCTCAGAATTTTGTATTTCTATGAGCCAAGGAAAAAATATGGAATATAGTACAGAGATAAGCTGGGTAAGAATCACAAGACAAAGACTACATGATTGTCTTAGTAAATCAATGAAAGAAAATGGAATTTTTTTTGTCTCCCCTGGGGTCTCACTACGCAAGCTGTAGAGGCCCTAAGTCAGCCAAGACAGCTTATGTCGCGCTGTGAAGACACCACACAGCCGCTCTCAAGTGTGTCAGCTCGATTGCTGCAGCCCCTCGTCCATGGCTGAGAGGAGAAACAATCGTGAATATTCAAAGAAGACAAGCTGGTCTTTGAAGGGGAGCTGGTTTTTATGTCCTTAATACAATTCTTTAGGAGACTGAGTAACAATTCTAAACTTTGTCTCCTGTCATACATAAATAGCACCATAATGTGAATAGTCTGTTTTTTTAAAGACATTAACCAAATGTATCCTTGACACACTGCTTTGGTATATTGATTAATGTAACCTCTTTCCTACATGTATCCTCTGCTAGAAACTGCACATAAACCACCTCTGTCAAAGAGCTATGGAACAGTCTGACCGGAACTCTTTCTCTATTAACTGTTCCAGGGCATGGCCCTCAGGAAGACTATGAATAAACTGTCTTTCTTAATGTGATAGTCATATTGATTTCAGTGGACAATTCAATTGGGATTCTTGGTTGCAAACAACATAATTCACACTGGCTAGCTTAAGCCAAACAAGATTTATCAAAGGATATTAGGTAGTCTGATGAATCTCTAAGAGAGCCTGGAAAGCAGGTGTAGAAGCTACTTGACAAGGAACCACATGGCCAGAACCAACATCCAGCTGGTTATAGTGTGAAGACCCATCTACCGCCATCTACCTCTAGATGCTGGTCAAGGTTGGCACCAGACACAAGCCCCAGAAGAGTAGATGCTTGCACACTTGCTAAATCATAGGTCTCCCCAGGCACAGCCATTAACTCTCCCTGCATCCAAGACTCACAAGTACACCTGATGACTGGAACTTGGGGTGCATACTCACAACCCTCAGTACAAGACATCCTGGGAAATGTATGTTTTGAAATTTTCCTTGGAAAGATTTATATCCATGAGCTCATATCTTTCTCCCAATAGATCTCTAAAAGTTAGTATTCTCCATTGACACTTAGGTTTCAAATCATTAAGGAAGTTGCCCAAGTTTATACAGGAAATGGGAGAATTGAGATTTGAACCTAAATTTTCCGTCTCCAAGTGCAGCACTCTTTCAACTCCTCACTGTCTAGGTAGTTGCACAGTTGGGATAACCAGCCTCATCACTCACTCACTCACTCACTCTGCCACCTCTTCCCTTGTTCATTTACATGTGGCATATTTTTATTCCTCTTTACCTCAGTCTTGGGCCCCAGATTAGATCATGAGGCAGGAAATGTATAGGCTCTCAGGATGTGCACTCATTAGTTATTTTATTTGCTGATACTAAAATTGCAATATTCCTGATATAAAGGACCATAATGGGACCACAAGCACACAGCAAAACCACGATGAACCTGCTCCCATTTGTGATCAGCGACATGACTGTGACACTCAGCCTAGCCACTGAAATAGTGAGAGCTTCAGATTTGGGCAGCCTAGAAACTCAAATATTGCTCCTTATTAAAAGGTAGTAGTACATTCTTAGCACATTTAGTGAATAAGACAGTGCATTTTAGGTGTCAAGAGAACAATGCACAGTTGCTAAACAATTTATATGTTAATATATAGCAATGAAGGCAGAACTCAGATATTTGTAATCCAAGTTGCATAGTAATAAAGAAAATAACAGTGAAAAAAAATGAAATTGAGGTTAAGGATATTTTGTAACTTTTTCAAAAAGGAGAATGTAAATGAAATGATCCTTTTAAACACTGTTGAAGATGGAATTTTCCAGAAAAAATAATGAGGCCAGATAAAGGCACTCCTAGCTGCACTCAGAACAAGTCAGCTGAACAAAGATGGCGTCATAGCCAGTCTCACAGGTGCAATTTCAAACGCCTTTCCCAATATTTTCAGACAACTCTTCTAGTTCTGCTGTTGAGAAAGGTGGTCAGCAACCCCTAGATTGCTACATTAGAGCTAATTACATCCTATGAAGTAACTTCACTTTAAGAAGAGGAAGAATACTTATGTTTTCATGATCAGTGGTTTGCTCTGGATTTCAGGCAAAATCCAGAGACAGTTTGCCTCAAAGTTTTAAGTAAGAAAGACCTTACGAATAGAGCAAAAAAGGCCTTTAATCATCAAAATAATCAGTAAGCTCTCTTATATGGAAACCATCTCCTTAAAAAATCCATATTTGTGTTCAATTTTTTTTAAGATATGGTAAGTGAATATGGGCACTGAATCCTATTTCTCCCCTTCCCTCAGTATTTGCTTATTACAGAGCACTCGGTAGATATACGCTGATATGCTAAATTTGGCTAGAGGTGGAAACACTAGAGCACCATTTCTTTAATTACAGAATGCCAGGTCTTCCCTTAGGTTGTAGAAGTGACTCTCAAACTTGAGTATGCACCAGAATCACCTGAAGACCTGTAAGAGCACAGATTTCTGGGCTGCATCCCCAGGGCTCCTGGTGAGGCAGATCTGGAGTGGGGCCTGAGGCTCTGCATTTCTAAATTCCCAGATGACACTGATGTGGCTGGTCTGGATGACACTTTCAGAACCAGGAAACTATAGTGTCGCTTTAGGTAAGTGAATGGTCCTTTGCAATTATATTGCTCAAGTTTTCCTGGAAAGTGAGCCCTTTCTCAGTGATATATAGCATAAACAGGTTCAGAAGTACAGATTGTCAATCTGTTTAGTTTCATTCAAATGGTTTACGTAGTGCAGCCCTGAAGCTGCAAACATTTTTATTTACCAACAGGAAGTCACCAAGAAGAGAATACAAGAATCTGACTTTGGGGTTAGAAAGTCTACACATGCAAATTCCAATTCCACTTCTTATGAACTTCAATTCTGGGCAAGTGACCTGCACCTCATCCTCTGAACTCTGGTTTGTCACCAAACTGGGGATGATGTTGTCTGAAGACCTCACAAACGCTTACAGGGATCAAGTTTGTGTCCAAAAGTGACTAGAAAATAAATGATGTGGAATTCTATTCTATTCAGCAAAATATGAGGTCAGCCTTGCTGAGCATCTGAATGTAGTAAAAAGATGATGAAATGATTAAATCATTTATCCATTAGATAAAAATACCTAACTAAGGAATTTTAGAAATTAGCTACAATTTAATAAGCACATAATTGATAAATTACATTACCATAACCATAAAATACCTAATCATAAAATATTTCCTATAATGTGCTTGTATTTGTGAATTGCCATTGAGTCTTTCAATTTTTAATACTGTCATGTTTATGTAACACTTTGTAATTTTCCCAGTGCTTTCTTGTAAATCAGATGATTTGGAAGATTTCACAGTGAGATAGGTAGGGTTCTTCCCCTCCTGTCCCACTTCTTTTAATGGTCTTGGCCTCACTGTTGCTCTGGGAATAACAGAAACTCCACTCTGGAGTCTTATAAAAGTCTTTTCATCTGTGATTCTTGCAGGCATTATTTGAAACTGTGAGATGGTTCCAGCTCTGGGTAAGTTTTTCCTGAAGTCTAGAAAACTCAGTACCTTTCTTTCTTTTCAGTAGCTTCAATTTCTGCTGAATTGGGAAATTCTAGAAAGACAGAAGGAGAGCTATATTCTGTCTTCCATGGTCCCATCCAGCGTTCTTATCTTTGGGATGTCTTGGAGCAGTGGTCCTGGGCAGTCAGCATTATAAGTGGCCCAGATGGTTCTGAGTGCTTTTGGAACCTGAGTTCTGCAGATTTCCCCTCAAATTCATGGGCATCTTCTGTTGTCGAGTATCTGAACATAAGAGGAGTACCAGAGCTGTGCATAGCCAACTCAGTAAACAGGGAAAAGCTAAGAGGCTAAACCTCTAATGACGATTCCCTAGTCACAAATGGAGGTATAGAAGCTTGGAGGCAAAATAGGAAAAAGAATGCCTCAGACACCCAGAATATGAGAACACGAATGGCATCCAATTAGCTGCCAGTCATCATGAAGATTCTCCTGGAAGAATAAACTTACGGAGTAAGAACAAACCAAATGGTAGGGGCCCTTGAAATGGGGTCTCAGAATCTTTTAGCTCAACCCGGAATCCTCCTGTAAGAGCCCATCTAACATTGTCTCCACTTCAACAAAGAAACCCAATGGGAAAGGTTAACATTAAATAGCCGATAAGCGGCAGAGCCGAGACTTGTATCTGGAGATTCTAAACCCCATGTGTCCCATGGTGCCAAGTTGGGGTAGGGTGAGACCCCTTCCATCTGTGACTACTGCCATGTACCATATCTTAGGACGGGAACTGAGACAGAATGTAACAGAGGCTCAAGTGTTCTTGCACATGAAAGAAGTGACCCCAAGCTTTCTCACAAAACATGGCATGGATATTGGGTGGCCAATAAGTGTTTCTGGAATGAACAGACCCAGTCCTATAAAACTTTTACCTTGTAATTGGGTTTTATCAAGTTCAGGGCTACTCCCTCTCCAGGTCTCTTTCTAGTCCTGGGTCTGCTGTTACACTCAGCTGATAGCCTGAAGACTGAGGCTGGGAGGGGTAATGAGCTCACAAGCTCACCTTCCCTTCTTCTGCCAAGCAGTCCCCTCAAAGGCACGTGTGGCATGCTACTGCTGTCACTTGACCCAAGTCACTGAACCTCTGATACTTGCCTTCCTTAGCTCCAAAAAGGAGTGGAGTAGATGGCTTCCAGGCACCTGTCCACACTTGACCTCAAAGGATTTTGAGGAGCCTGACCAAAACAACCTGCAGAATATCTCATGTCACATCACTTTTTATGTGAGAGTAATCATTTTAGGTCTTACTTCCTGATTGACAAATGACTACTATACTTCATTTTTGACTGTCTGAGTTTAACTAATAAAGGCTAAATTTACTGTATTCACTATGTGCCAATTATACGCTTTTTACTACATGTAATTTATACAGTGTTCACCCCAATTCTATGGGATTTATTGTCTTATTGATGAGGAAGCAAAACCAAAGAGATGTTAAATAACTTGCCCAAAGTGGCAGAGACAGTAAGCAATGAAGACCAGATTAGAAGCCAGGAAGTTTGATTCCAGAGACTGTGTTCTTAAATCACTAACCATTCTGCCTCAGGAAGGTTCATTTTAATTATCAGATGCCTGTTCAGAGCTTCAAAGTAAAAAGTATGCGGAAACTCTACTGTTCTCATTTCAATGTCCCTCACACAAGCACATCATCCCAGAGTGATACACTATTCAGTTTAGATCATGGACACTGAGGGGGCACTCACCCTTGTAAAGGGATATGAGGAGAGAGTTAAACCAGGCTCCAAGGGACATCAGACTGTAGTGAACAGTCATAATTCCCTTTCGCATCCAGGGCCTCTCTTTCCCCCAGAAAAGAAAGTGAAAGCCCAGCATTTCACCTGTCTTCAGAAGCTCTCCCATCCTTCTTGGAAGCACTCAGCTGGTCGTTTCCTCCTTAGACTTCCCTTCCCAGATGTAGTAGCAATCCTTTAGGTAGCAAGATGCCCTCAGTCAGTGATCCTCCAGCTGCTTCAGTAGTGAGGAGGCTTCTGAACTGAAAAATGAAACCCCACTAAAGAGAGATCACAAAAACGCAGCCAACATTTCCTCTGCTCGTGGTAACAGAGCTCAGAGACGGGAGCCTCACTTCCCTTCTCAGTTTCCAGAGAGGAGTAGAGTTCTGGGCTTAGTGTTTGAGAAAGCTTGAAAGTATTATACTCTTTGCTACAAGATGTTTTTAAGATGCCATTAAATGTCTGGGGGGACTCATAGATTTGCTCAGGTTTTCAGATCTTCTCGAGTAAATAGTCCCCATGCAGTGGAAAAAAGTTTCAGGATCAGATGTTTCCAATGTGTGTGTGTGAAGAGATTCTAATGAACACAAACAGCTAAGAGTGCTCCTTAAGTTTACTAAAGAATTCTGACCCAGGAAAAGCTAGACTCATGAGCCAATCCAAAACATAACCCGCCATATGGTCACCAATGGTTTTGCGATGCGTAAAATATCAGCTGTCTCTGGCAGCGAGACATTGTGCAGGCAGTTTTGTCATTTTCCCACTTCTATTCACAACATTAGGGCTGGATTAACATACCACAGGGGATGTCTCTACCTGTTATGCAAGATCAACAGTGGCAGAAAGGTATTTACAGAGCCTTATCTAAGTGAAATAAAACCGGGCTCTCTTTCCATTTTGCATCTGTTTTTAAAGTCAGCAGGAGTCATGTTTATTCTTCTATTACATATTTTTCTGCTCAGAAAGGGAAGCACAGGAAAGAAATATGCCAAGAACAATCCATAGTGGATCAATATCAAATTCATCTTGCCAGTGGATTTTCTCCCACAATTCTGATTTCACTTGTCAATGCTTATCACATTACTAATTGTAAAAAATTGAAGCAGATATTTTATTATTTTCTTTGGGGGGGAGAGTCGATCTCCCACAAACACAAAGAAATTCTTGTGAATAGGCAAGAGGGAAAATGAGAATGAAAATATTTCAAGTGGAGAAGAGGAAGTTATTCTAAGTTGACATGGAACAATACTGATAATTAGGCAGCAATAAGCAAGGGAGCAGAAGGTCAGATAAAAGATTAGTAGGGTGGTAATTACACAACAATAGCCGCAGGGGCTCTTGGGAGATGTACCTGTCCAGGCCCTCGCTGCGGATGCTGATTCAGAGGGTCTGAGCACCTGGTTTCAAAAACCTTCCGAGGAATTTGATTCACCCTTCTATTGGACACCACTGCTCCAGGTCCCTAGAATGTGATACTTCTTTGTTTGAAAGATATAGAGGGTAATGATAACCACTCCTTCACACAGCCTGAGCAGTGGCCTTCAGACCCATGCTGGCTGTTGGAATCTGAACTGAAAGTGCATTCAAGTCATTCTACAGGCTTCATTCAACACACTCTGCCCTCATTTATTTGGAAGTGTCTCGTCATTTCAAAAGGTAGAACGGGTACTGATGTCCAAATGGTTTCCCTTTGGAAAATCATTTATATTATAAACAGAATATAGAGACAAAATGGAATAGGAAAACCCTATGTTACTTATAATAGTCAATGGACCTACCTTCCTACTTGCCATTAACGTCTTCCTGAACTCAACTTCTATGTTGTCACTAAGTCCTGTTGCTTTTAACTAACAGCTCTCAATTGGGTCTCCTCTTTAGCCCCAACTTCTGCCTTAGTTCAGGTTCCCAGGAATTCCTGTCTGCATGACTGTAGTAATTTCCTCAGTTGGTTACCCTACCTCCTGTTTTACTTCCCTCTATTCTCCATGAATTGGATCTTTCCACTATCTCCAATTAAAATGCTTTCATAAAACTCTTTGCCTCAAGAATCAAATCAAGGTTTAGCATACAAACTCTTAATTGGTCCCAAGTGTTTAATTTAAAACCCAGGTACCTTAATGAGAAAGGCAGGCTGGATGGAAGTAGGTTTTGGCACATTGAGTCCCCTGCTCCCTTCACTCATGGACACGTCAGCGCTGATGTGTCTTCCAGTTTTTGAGAGAAGCTAAATTTATGTACTTCCTCCAAATTTTCTGTTAAGTATGAACACACCATGCTGCACCCTTCTTCTCAAGCCTGTGGATTGGGCTGAGTCCAAGGTTGGTCATTTTGTACCTTCTGTTTTAGATGTGGACTCCATCTGAATATGCTGATACCCAGGACTTACACTACCCTTTAAATCATATTATGAATACGTATTGCTAAGACCTAACACTAAACTTGCCAGATAAGGGCAGAAAGTTAACTTTTGCTACCCCGCCTTCCTGTTCAAAAGTCACTTTCACTCCATTACATGATAAAAATCATCTTGATCACAAAATCATTACCTTTGTTATAGCCTTTTTCATCTCTGTTTCTTGTCCACCCAATCCCTGGTAGTGGGAAGGCAATGAATGGTCCCTTCCAAGAAGAGTGCAGACTCCTTTCACATACAAACAAATGAGCCAAGTATTCATAAACAACTTAAGACAGCAGGTCCAGAGACCACATGGGAGGAAGCTGGAAGGAAGGATCTAGGGACGGTGTTCATGTCAGTGAGCAGGATTCAGATACTCAATTCCCAGTAGTAATGCTCTGTAGGTCACATCAAAATTTACCTCTCCATGCAAAGTTTTGCAGACAAGCTCTGAGCCTAATGTCTACATAGATCTTGACTGGGGGTGAATATAGATGCATTGATTCTCCCCATATTTTCTAGGGTCTCTACTATCCAAACCTCATTTGATATATCATTGACCTAAGAACATCTAAAACTTTTATGTTCTTAGTCTTTTTTGATCATAGGACCCCTTGAAAATCTGAGGAAATCTATGCTTTTCTCCATAAAAATAGGCAAATTATACAAAATTATTGGCATGTACTTCAGTTTCAGTATAACCAGCATCGACCCCCCTACAGAATACCCTGATTTATCCTCAGTGATTCCCCATGATAAAAAAAAACCCACAGTGAAAATGTGTTTATTATTTAAATTCCTTTATTTAGTCCACCACCTAAACATCCAGCACCACGAGTTTCATAGCTAGCATATCCTATTTACAGAAGTTTTCAGGAACAAAGACCTCTTGTTCATAGATTTTTATCAAAAGTCTCTGGTTTAGGAAAACTGGTACTGATATTTAATTTAGATGCCTCCAGCACATTTCCAGACAGAAAACGTGGTTCCTTTCATCAGATGGCTCCTGAATTGAAACTCCATCACTCTTCCAGTGAAGGTGTGAAAAAGACTGATTGACCTTCTGGAAGAAAACCTGACTTTTTGGCAGCTTATTGCAGAACAACCAGATCAGTCTAGAGCTCGGAGTTCAGAAAATTGCTTTTATCAGTTCACCCAAGGATGCCAGACCCTAAGAAATTAGTCATACATTACCCAAAGGTAGACTATACATCACAAAATGCTAGAAACATATTTATCAAGTGGATGAGAATGCTGTTTTTTTCCCACCTTTTTTTGAGATCACCACCTCAAAAAATAAAATGAAGACCAGAAAGCTGGTTGGGAAACACGGCACAGGTGAGGGGGCTGGATTGCCTGATGGGTGGGCCAGGATGCCCCACCTGCCCCTGTGCACTATCCCCCTCCATGGCAATATGGCTGCCAGGGAGGAGAAAACCAGGGAAACGTCTTCCTTAAGTATGACAACTTTTATTGGTTCTTTAATGTTTCCACTATAAACTGTAGCCACATAAAACTACACTATTGATGATACACCCATTTGTTCACTTTCATGCACCACTGTTAACATTTTGATATGTATCTTCAATTTTTTCTTATATTCATGGTATCCCATTTATCAGCTCTGTTTACATCACTTTGAGTTCCCTCCAAGTAAAAGATCTACTTACCTTCTTGTTCTAACTCACGATCTGCATGAAATCTAGATATAAACATGTTCAATACCATGGAAGAAATCAGCAAATTCCAGCATATAAAAAAATTCTATGAGATATCTGTTTCAACAAATGACAAATTTAAAAAGAAAAGAGGGGAAACATGAATCAAAAGCAATTGGAAACTATATCAACCAAGCGCAATGCACAGATCTTGTTTCAAATCCCCCTTGAGATATTTTATATGTAAGCCCCATGATAGCCACAAAGCAAAACCCTAAAGCAGATGCACAAAAGATAATGTGGAAACACAGCATACCAACATGAAAAAAAAAAAAATCACCAATTTACCAAAGTAGGAATAAACAGACTGGGGGGGGGGGGGGGGGGCAAACAGTAGAAATAAAAAACAACTAGAAAACAATTAATAAGATGGCATTAGTAAGGCCTCACTATCAATAAAAACTGTAAATGTAAATGGATTGACTGTACCAATCAAAAGACAGAGTGGCTGAATAGCTTAAACAAAACAAGACCCAACTATGTGCCGTTTACAAGAGACTTCAGCTCTAAAGACGCACGTAAGCTCAAAGTGAAGGGATGGTAACAGCCATCCCATGTGGGTAGAAACTAAAAGAAAGCAGGGGTAGATATACATCACACACAAGAGCCTTTAACCCCAAAACAGTAACAAGTAACAAAGAAGATCATATAATGATAAAGGTGTCAATACATCAAGAAGATATAATAATCAAATATATATGCACTCAACATTTGAGTACTAAATATGTCAAGTAAATACTAACAGATCTGAAGGGAGCAGTTGACACCAATAATGGCAGAATACCCTACTTTCAATAACTGAGAGATCATCCAAAACCTGCATGCCACCAAAACACACAACAAAAACATCCAATAAGGAAACAATAGATCTGAACATACATAAGACCAAATGGACCTAAAAGACATTTATAGAATTTTCCATCCATCAGAAGCCAAATAACATGTTCATCTTAAATCACAGAGAACATTTTCAAATATACTAAACAATTTAGTCTTACAAACAAAGTTGAACCAAACACAGAGAATACATACACTGATTCTACTTATAAAAAGTTCAAAAATCAGGACAGTGGTTACCTTTGGGTAGGACCATCACTGGAAGGGCTGGGGCTTCTCAGGTGCTGGTAATCTGCTTTTTCATTGGGATCCTTGAAAGATACATTCATTTGTAAGCATTCTAGTTATAAACTTAGGATTTTTCATTTGTTATACAATAAAAGTTACATTTACAAGACAGTCTGAACATTCATATTTGATACTGGGAATTGCTGGCATTTTTTTGTTAATATTGGGATTTTTGTAAAAAAAAGTCTTATATTTTAGTGATATGTACTAAAATATTTATGAAGTGTGATTCTTTAAAAGTGAGGCGGACGGGAAGGGAGAAGTAGGAGTTTAGACAGGCCATTCATTGATAATTGTTGAAGCCAGGCAACGGTTACATGTAGGTACCTTAAACTATTTTCTCATATATATTTGAAAGCTTCCTTACAAAAGGTCATAGTAGGATTTCTTTTCGTCCAATTCCCTCTCTGCATTGCCCAGGGGCTTTTACCCCTCTCCCCTCTCTCATAATTCCCCATGGTACAGATTAAACCTCTTAATCTAGTTCTCTTCTCATGCAATGCAGCTCCCCTGGGCTCTCAGTCTGAGCATGAGGTCATCCTGCAGGTCCCTTCAGGGCTCAGCCTCCAATAGTTTATTTAAACACACACTCACACCCATACCGAAAGCGATGGTATTCTCCAGAAAGGAGGATCCTATTCTAACTGCTACGAACAAATGCTTGCCATACTCATTCATTCGTTCCTTCCTTTGTCCATTGTCCTTCTCTCTCCCTCCCTCTGTAAATTGGCATGTACAGGTAGGATTTGAAAGATACTTTACTTTTTTCATAAATTTGAGAGTATTATTCATGACATCAAGGACACAGGCGTTAACATTTCCCAGGGTGGGCTACATCTACTAGCCGCTAACCTAAGCCATTTCATGACGATCCTCACAAGTTTTGACGTCGGAAGGTGATCTCTGAGTGTTCCCAGTTCTGAGAGTGAATGTTTTTGGAGTCTTCAGTCCCCTCTACTCTGGCTATGGTTGAATTTTCCTCTGAGGAATTTTGGATTTGTGGGTGGAAGGAAGAAGAGAAAGCACTTAAAAAGAATCTATGGACTGACTGGGAATTTCTGTAGAGTTGGTCACATAAGAACACCAATAAGCAGCTTTAAGACCAAGTGGAATGCAGGGAAAACATACATCCAAATGAGATTCTATTTGTCTTCCAGGAATGGGGTGGTACAGGATAATTTACTCGAATTGGTCTCAGAGCATACATACGTTTCAGCTGAGAAACAAAGCACACAAATCGGAGTTTGATTTAGGAATTAATAAATAGATGTGATTTGGAAAATTAAAACATTTTATCAACCTTGGTGAAACTCAGGGCTCTGGCTGTGTGAACCTAAACCACAATGCATTCGATCACATCCTTCCAGCCTAGGAGTTCCTGCCCCAGTGTCACAGCAACAGCTGCTCCTCTGTAGGGAGCCCCGAGTTCTGTCCCAGTCCATATAATACCTGTTGCCCACCTCTGCCGTGTATCCTGCTGTTTCTACCACCCGCTAGATCACCTTCATTTACAAAGCCTCTCCACCTTCCCCAGCAAACATCCTCACAGCCAGCTGCTCCCACTGCCCTGAGGCCTCCCTCCTGCTGAAACGGTATCTGAAGATGAAAAACACAACACAACAACAAAAAGAGACACCAAAAATCCCCCTTCTAATGCCTGAGCAAAGGACCAGTTTAGGTGATGGCAGAACTCTACGAAGAAATTCATTTGCCTCTAGAAAATGTGGATAGAAATGACTGTAAAGCAGATAAGTTCTCCCAAGAGGTCAATGCACTGGAAAGACATTCTGCAGATTCTCGAACCTTCTTACCCTTTTTTAGGACTTATGATAAGAAACTTTCCCACAAAGGCACTGGCATCTGAGTGGGAATAACCCAATGGCTTTAGACGAGTTTACAGCAGTACAGGCATTTGGAAGACATCTGACCACACATTCATGTCACTTTGAATCAGCAAAGAGGCTCCCTCCTGAAGGGGAAGGAGTTCTAATTGGGTGGTCATTAGCAACTATGCTTTGGAAAATCTGAGTTTTCATGTACAAGCAAGAGGTGACAGGCTCAGAGCAGCACTTTAATGGCCCTAGAAACGAGTAAGGGCTTAGTGGATGGCCACACAATGGGTAGAATTAGCCCACATAATTCTGTGTCGTTCCTGATGAGGTAGATGCACATACTGTAGTTTTTTATATAACAGGCAGTGTGGGTGTAGAGGTCAGAGTAAGGGTTCTGGTCAGATGGCCAGTCTGCCAAAACTTATTTATAAGGGAGAAAAAAGCCAACGCCACAGTGTGAGCATTCCATGAGCTTGTGGTCGTAAACTCTTAGGTCAGGGCCTCGGGCCACATGGAAAGAACTCTGGAAATGCCAGCTACTTTGGATGGAGGGTATAGACCCCAAGAGTGATGATCATCCCGGGTGGTGTTTCATGAATGCTGAAAGGAAGAGTCCAGGCAGGCAAAGAGCAGTGCCTGCAGTCTGTGGATCTGAACTCCTTTTAATGGACACAAGGTCTCAAGGGCTGGGGAGGAGTACGGCATAGTAGAAAGAACGCTGGACTTGGAGGAGAGAGGTCTAGGTTTAAGTCCTGGGTCATTGCCTGCTTGGTGACCTGGAATCTAGCAATTCATCTGTCTGGGCTTGCAAGGAGGGCCGGCCTTTACAGTTGCTTTTAGCTTAAAACTATGATTTGATGCTGAGTAGTACTTACATCAAGGTTTCTTTGATGAGGTGAACATTGGTTTTCAAAAGGAAGTGTTACTTTAGCCCCTATGCTTCCATTTTCCTTTTATTTAAATCCTCTACACTGATTCACCCATACTTACGATAGCTGACCCAAATCAGAAGTCCAGGAATTCCCCAAAAGTTAAAGTGACATTAAGACAGAGTTTGACAAATATTTCTCTTAAGATACCAGATCTTGGCCTTCCATTTTCCTTAACATTTGTATTGATAATTTTGTCCTGAGAAAGGTTTTTTTTCACCCCTCAAAAAATGATAATTTATACAGACCCAGACACACTGCTAACCAGTGTCTCTTGTCCCAGACTATCCATGTTTCCAGACAGCTGGTGAAGGTTTTGGCTGCAGGCTGTTGCCATGAGACAAAGCCACGCTGACCTCTATGAGGACTGGAGTCATGAACTTGGCTTCCTGAGTGCCACCTGCTAGGCTAAAACCCTACCATTAAGAACTAAATTACTAACCCCAACAGCAGGGGTGGCAGATCTAAGAAAAGATTTAAGCTGATGAGCTACATTTCATACAAAATATGTCTTCATGAATAACTCCTAAAGGACATTTATAACCATTTTTCTGAAATCTTAAAAAAAAAAAAAAACAACCAAAAGCCTGACATGCACTGATATTTTTTCTAGCTAATTCCCTTGAAAAGACAGTGCTCATTATCAATTCAAAACTTAAATTGATGCACTCACCAGGAAGGATAAATGAAATTCCAGACATTATCATGCAAATGCAGTCTTAAAACTCTGTTGTAAAAAATGTTCAGTAGTATATAACCATCTTGACATTTCCACATAAGATACAGATTTATAGAAAAACAGGATTGACTTATGAAAAAAGTCAAGCAGGGCTATCATATTTTACAGATACCATAGATACTAAAATTTATAAAAGCTAACATAATATTCAAAAGGCAAAACCTTAGGTATGCATGGCATCTATTTTTCAGGTTTTCATAAATATTACTTCAGGGAAAATGGCTTAGGAAACCCCAAATCCTCTATTCACAAAGATTTCACATTCCTAGTAAAGGAAACCCAAACTTAGGTTGGGTTTTAGTGCATAGATAGTATATAGATAGTATCCAAATAACACTGGATATTATAAAGACAAACATAAGGTAAAGATACTGCCACTGCAGTGAGAAAAGGGAGTAAAAATAATAGACAAGTGAAATGCAAAGGATTCATATAACAGGTACCAATAAAATGTTTGGAGGTAGTTGTGTTAGAAGAGTGAGATTAGATTTGGGGAGGAGAAACCTGCATGGAAAAAGGTGCTATTTCAACTCAATTTTGAGAGCTAGGTAGGATTAGACAGAAAGTGAACGGGGAAGAGGCCCTTTCGGGTGACTGGCCTAAGCCAAGCATGGAAGTGTTGGGAGATTATCCCACTTGGCTTGGGAGGAGGAACAAGGTGGCCAAGTGCCTGTATGGGAGGTGCCCTGTGGAGAACTGACTTGTAGACACAGCCTGCAGTTAGGCTCCACCCTGCAGACACTGTTCCTCCTGGAATTTTTATGTCACTCTTGGGAACTGAAATATCGTAATTAACAGAACCCAAGTTGAACACTGGATGAACAATGACTAAAAAAAGGAGAAACTGAAGATACGAGGAGAGGGGACTGATGGAGACAGATAAGTGAGGAGTCAGGAGGTGATAGGCTCCACCGATTGGGATGGAGGGGTCCTGTGGAAGACCATCACCCTTTCCTCAGTGCAGGGGTTGGCAAACTTTCTGTCAAGGCCCAGATGGTAAATAATTTAGGCTTTGCAGGCCACATATTCCTCATCCCAACTATTCAAATCTGCCATTGTATTGCAAAAACGGACACAGACATGAACAAACGTGACCATGTTCCAATAAAAACTTTATTTACAAAAATGGGTGGCACGCCTGATTTGACCCATGGGCTATCATTTGCTCACCCTTTCCTTTTAGAAGATCAGTAAGGAGGAAGAGTATGCATATGATGATATTGAAATTAAAGGTTTGACTTTTCAGTGAAGCCGGAGGTAAGGGTATCTGTTAAGAAATGCAGGTGCAGAACAGAAGGAAATGGAGATATCTGGGAGAAGTCTCCAGGGAGCCAGCTAGGGATGAACACATCCAAAGCAGCAGTTGGAAATCTTAACGGAGCCAATCGACAGTTCTGGGACAAGAACAGAGAAAAGTAAGTCTATAAAAGCATCAGCCAGTGTGAGACTTGGCTAGCTCTTAAATGCTTTCTGTGTGTTGCATAATCTAAATGCAAAGATTAAGCCATCGTTTCTGCAAATCATTTACTATTGTCAAGTGCAAAAAGAAAGGTTTCTTCTTGTTTCTACTCATAAATCTCATTCCACAGCCCACAGCAGTGTCACCCACAGAAATCCAGGCACTATTCATGAGACAAGCAATCAGGCACTGGCTGGGACCCAAAGAGGAAATGATGAGGCAATGAATAAATTAATGATATTTTTCAGCCATCAGGTTACCAGCAATAAAAGCCAAGGTTTACATAAAGAAATTTAATCTCTATTTTCTTTCTATCTCTCAGATGCAGAGGTGTCCAAGGCAGAAAAAGCATGAGATGCTATTTCCCCAAAAGTAACTCAAGTGTTTCAGAGAGCACCGGACATGGAGTGTTCCAGGAACACGATGAAAATGAGAAGAGCAAGTGGCTGGCTTTCCCTTTTAGAAAAATGGCTTCCTTTAGAAATGGCTTAGGCTCTTCACATTTCCTATAAGGACCAGCGGCTAGTTCTGGGCTTCCCACATACTGCGAGGGAGAGTGTCACATGCCAGTCAAACACAGCCTATGACGGGGAAGATTGGCAGACCCCAGTTCCATTTCCTTTTAATGATACTCTGGAGGGATGGACATGAATTTTAGGCATTTTGATCAGGCAAGCAGTTAAAAGTATCACACTGAGCCTGAGAATCACCACAGCTGGAAAGACAGGAATAGTTGCCACCTATTTGGACTTGCTAATTTGCCTAAAACTGACAGAGCAAGACTTGTCAAAGAGGCTTCTTTGGAGCCGTCAGTCCTCCCTAAAGATCTCCATTGTTCGGTCTTTTGTCCCGTTGATTAAGAGCAGTGTAGAACACAGCTCTTCTACATTTGTCATTTAAAACCATTTCTTTGTTTCACTGAGTAATAATTCTCATCTCAACTCCACCGTCACAAAGGGGGGCGATGGGGATGCAGCTCTCTATAGTAACAGCAGTGGTAGGCAGGGCTTAAGCTTCGCAGAGAGGCAGAAAATCCCAGCTCACGACCCCAGAACTGTTCAGTGCCAAGGCACCAAGAATTATATCTTTCCCAATTCATCAAGGGGGTACCTTAAGCCTTATCAAGGCCTAGGAATGCCCATCTCAAGGGATGACAGGAAACCATGCTAAGCAGCCCAGGACAGAAAGGGATCAGGGGCTTAAACACTGGGGCTTGAAATATTTTCTGACTAATCAGACAAGGTCTGCTGCAAGCAGTGCTTCCTGCCTGCCCTCGGAGCCTTGTTCCTGCCTCACTTCTGTTTGCTTGTTGTTGTGCACACGGCACCACTGTTATTGCTTGTTAAGTGTTATGACTATGGGACACTTATTAGTAGTTGGACACACTGTCCTTCAAAAACCCCAAGGGAACAATTGCCCCCCCCGCCATTTTTTAGAGGAAGAACTGGAAACCAGAGAAGTTGGGCCACCTGCCCAAGATCACACAGCTGTGGCACATTGCGGTGCAAACCCAGGTGTGTCTGGCCCCAAAGCCTGTGCTCTTAGCTAGACAGGGGCCAATGGAGCCTGAGAAGTCTGCTCAAAGACCTTGGATTTTCCTCCCAGGAAAGGAGAAACCACATGTGGTATATACACGTACTGCCAATAGGTTTCATCCCCGACAAGTTCACTATGGATTCAATGTGACCAGAGAAATGACAGTATAATGTTCTTGGGGTGAAAGCATTTATATCTAACTTTATTCCTACGGTGGCAGGTCAAGCGCTAGAATCTGGTCCACTCAGAGCGAGTCTGTGTGCAGCAAGCCGGTCTCTGCCTCTGAGTCTCTCTGTCCCTGCAGCCATCTCAGTCTCTGTCCTCAGTGCTGCCACCACTCCAGTCTCTGCTCTCCTGCAGCCGTGCCACCGTGTCACCCAGAGCACTGGGTGGGGCTCTTTATATAGTCAATAACGATGCATTGCCCACACCTGTGTGGTGAGCTAGCCGACCAGGGCCAGGTGAGAATCCTGGGAACCCAGGCAGTGTCCTGGTGCCAGTGCAGTAGAGAAGGCAGGCATCTGGAACAAGTGTTACAGCACTTACAATCAAATACATACTGACTAGCTCCTGGTTATAAGAGGAAGTTTCCATCCGTACAGTTTACACAGAGACAAGCATTTGCAGTTTGTAAGTCGTTTTACACACATACATCTCATTTGAGCTATATAAGCACCTTAGGAAGGCAGGCCAAGCACCATTTCCATTTTTTCAGATTAAAAAAAATGATGAAGTTTCTAAAAGATTAGGAAGTACACTTAATGTTACATGGCTAATAATGGATTAGGATTAATAAGTAGACCTGGCTTAGAAATCTTTTTGGTTCTGAGCCCAGATTTTCCCTCTAATATCAGGATGCTTCTGTTCTGTATGTAGCTCACTTAATAGATTTGCAAAGAAATGTCTTAAATTTTCTCCTTTACTTCCTGAGAGATGGCACTTACCAGTGCCACAATTTTATTTCCAGGACGATTAGTACAACTTAAAAAAAAAAAAAGTGAATTTAAACTTTTAAGCAGTAGCTGGATTTAGTTGCTAAAGTTAAAAGTGGAAATTTGACTATACTCTAGGGTGTAAAGTCAGTAACTCTAATGCTGTATTAAAAAAAAAAAAACAGCAGCACAAGTAGAAGAAAAAGGGGATTGGGTAGAAGGGTAAGGCAGAGTCCCAGAACAGGAGTATAATGACACATTTATAGTGACCAGGGTCAGAGACAACCAATGGGGAGCCAGAAAGCACAAAATAAGGGTGGTAGGCACACACAGTCCTACACGAAATTAGAAAAGGACAATAGAAAGCAGAAGGAACCAAACACAGACACATAACAAAAATCGAATGTGGATCACTAATCACGGCAACAAAGTAAAGAATGAAAAGAAAGTGAGTCTCTAAAGGCATACCATTATATAATCCTGTTATTCTCCTGGTTTAGGGGTATGGCTCCAAAGAGGAAAAGAAGCAAAGTAGAGCAGAGAGGAGCCAGAGAAATGAAAAGGAGAGTTGAACTCCGAGGCTCAGGAAAAGAGAGTATTCGGGAGGAAGAAGCCACTCTCCTGAAAGATGGGGCCTGTCTCTCCGTTGCCTTCTGTATTGTCATGAAGTAAACTTGGTATGAAGGTCTGGGGGAGGACTTTTGACAATCTGAGCTGTCAGTCCCTCTTGTTGAGAGTTGCTATTTTTTCCTATCACCGTTCCATTCCCACCCAGCATCTCTTTATCTCTAGGTGAATGAGCAGAGCACTTCCGCCCCTGCAGCCTGGCAGCGCCCGCCTCACACTGAGCGGCTGCTCCTGGGTATCAGGCGGCAGCTGTGGTGCAGGGAGCCTCAAGTCCTGCCAAAAGGGAGGCCAGGGCCAGGAGCAGCGAGGACAGGCTGCATCTACAGTAACGCAGTGTGTGAAGGCAGAAAATTGGTGATGAATCCTAGAATCAAGCAAGCGGGGTGGGCATGCTTTACCCTGCTTTTTTAGAGGAAGGCCTAGCCCCTGCCTTGTGGGCCTAAACATTTTTTTAGTTAAATTTTTCTAGACGAGTGTAATAAACAGTGACATACTAGGTTCTAGTCATAAGAACTAGGTCACTTAATTTCAAAACATTTTAGTTAAGGATCAAAAACGGAGTGATACTGTGCACACACAAAACCTTACGGACCTGTCTGAGGTTTTCAGGGAGCCAACCTCACTAAACCCACTGTATTTTGAAATGTCATAAAGCCAGTTTTTTTTTTCCACCTAAACTGAAATTACCTTTTATCTCTGCACAGCTACATAATCCACTTCAAGAAATGATATGGATGTTGTTATTCTCTGTTGAGTCTCTGAGTAAATAGCTCTGGAAGATTCTTCAATTCAGGGCATGGATAGCTTCATGCTAGCTCTCTTAGGCTCTCTTTTGCAGGTACTCATTCTGAACCCCACACAACAATCCAGGTCTTTGCTGTGAACCCTCCAACAGCTGTCAAACAGGTAAGTCCTCCCCTACTCCTCTGAGTTCATCCCAAACAGAAACAGCAAGCAAAACCTTCCAAGCATGGGCTCAGCATCGGCCCCCTCCCATCTTTCCAGCGTAAGAGCATGTACTCTGCAGGTGAGACATTCCAAGACAAATCCCCAGTTCCCTTAATGATTTCATTGCATTCTTGGAGACTTGCAGGTAAAGCTGTACTTCATTTGAAAGTCCTCATTTGGCTGTCATAAATAACTCTTTCAAAAATCATACTAGATACTAACAATGGCACTTGCCAATTCCCAAGAAATGTGCACAGGATAATAAAACAAAATCAGCTGGAATTAGGCTAAAACTATTATACACCAGGTCTTACAGCATCAACTCCTTGAGTACCACAGGAGGGAAACAGTCAAATAAAGCCCTTACCTTGTTTGCTGACAACAGGACGGCCGAAAAGCGCGAGCGTGCATTCTGTGACTGACTACGACGTAGCAGTGAGTTTGGTCTGTGGGCCAGCAACACAAGCTTCACCTGGGAACTTGTTAGAAATGCAAATGTTCAAGCCCCAGCTCAGGCCTACAGAGTCAGGAACTCTGGAGGTAGGGAGGGGCCCAGCACCATTTAACAAGCCCTCCGCGTGCTTGTGCTGCCCCACTCAGATTTGAAACCACTGGTATAACAGCATCAGATTGAAAGTCAAGTTAAGTAGAAACAGATTGTACCATTCCATGACTTTGAAAACAGCACCAGACTTTCAATGAACTTGTTTTAGAACAGCATTGTATTTACAAAATGTTGCAAAGAAGGTACAGAGTTCTCATACATTCTACCTCAGTTTTCCCTATTGTTAATATCTTGCATTAGTTTAGTACAATTGTCACACTTAATGAATCTACATTGACACTAATTAATAAAGCCTATACTTTTCCAGATTCCCTGAGATTTTGCTTAATGTCCCTTTTCTGTTCTACCATCCTATCCTGGATACATGTTACACTTAGTCATTGTGTCTCCTTAGGCTGCTTTTGGCTGCTTCTCCAACTTTCCTTGTTTTTGATGGACTTGACTGGAAGGGTGCTGGTTTGGTGTTTGTAGCATTTCCTTCAGGATTTAACTGATATTCTTCTTATGATTATATAGGGGTCATGGATTTGGGGAGAAAAAACACAGAGGTAAAGTGACATTTTCACCATAACATAGCAAGGGTACAAACTACCAACATGCCTTATGATTGAAAATTGTTAAGTGATCACCTGGAGGAGGTAGCATTTCTCCACCATATTTTTTGCCCCATTTTCATAATATAGTCCTTAGAAGTAAAAAAACATGGGCAGCCTACTCTTTAGGAGTGGGGGTTATGTACCACCTCCTTGGGGTTGGAGTATATATGTAAATCAGCAGCAGAATTTTGCACTTGAAAAATGAGTAAAACAAATTTTGGTATTAGATGTTTCTAAAAAGAATTAGGGGCACAAACTGGGTGGATAATTTGCTTGCCAGTGGGTTTCAGCCCTGTGCAAGCTCACTATGGATTTGATATGACCAAAGAAATGACAGTGGAGCATTCTTGGGGTGAAAGGGTTATACCCTACTTTATTTCCATGGTGGCAGGTCAGTAACTAGAATCCCTTCCACTCAGAGCGAATATGCATGCAGCAGGTCAGTCTCGGCCTCTGGGTCTCTCTACCCTCACAGCTGCCTCAGTCTCTGTCTTCTGCTCTGCTCTCCTGAAGCCTTGCAGCCATGCCACCCTGCCTCCCAGAGCACTGAGCAGGGCTCTTTATATAGAGTTAATAATGACATATTGCCCACACGTGTGTAGTGAGCCAGCCAACCAGGGCCAGGTAGAATCCTGGCCACAGGAACCTTCACTTTATCCACAATAATCAACATAAAAAAATAGCACATAATGACATGGGAGCTAAGGCTGCCAACAGAGGCAGAAATGTCTGCGCAATGGCAGACCAATGCAGAGAACCACAACATGTCCTCACCACGTGGCACTAGGAGTGGGAACTAGAAATGATTGCCGGGGTCTTCTGTCTTTTACAGGATGTCTTTCAGTTTAAATGTCCCTGCCCTCTTCCTTCAGTAGTTCTCAGCCTTGGCCGCTTGCTGATAATACCTGGGGAACGTTCTGGGTGAGGCCTTGGCACTGGTATTTTAAAAGCTCCTCACATAATCTGAATGTGCCACTAGAGTTGGAAAACCATTGCTGTCAGCACAGTCACCATGCTCAGTGATAGCTTTCAACTAATGAGCAAAGTGGGAGCCAGGGAATATAGGAACAGGGCAGAGCACACCTCCCTATGTGGGAACAGGGCAGAGCACACCTCCCTATGTGGGAACAGTGCAGAGCACACCTGCCTATGTGGGAACAGGGCAGAGTGTACCTTTTCATAGCACTTGCTTATGCTTCTGAGAAAGCTCAGTGGTGGGGGTATTCATTCTACCAGGCTATGAAATACTCAAGAAAGAGACCACATGGAGGAAGGGAAGTGAGAAAAAACAAAGTTGTTCAAAGATTCATAAGGTATGGCTCTGCCCTCAAAGGTCTCCCCAGAAATTAAAGATGAGACATGGAATAGAGATGCTCCTTGTGGGGAAGTTGGGGTTCCTATGGCCAGGATCCTCACTGAACTTAAACCACCTGGTGATGTAACCGGCCTGTTGCTAGGCTACCACTTCCACACCTTTAGGCAATAAGCTATTATTGTGCTATATAGAGAGCTCGGCCCAGTGCTCTGGGAGGGGGTAGAGATGTTAGTGCTCGACCTACCAGGGGGAGAACAAGCCGGGTAATAAACCCTTTCACCCCAAAGAACGTTCTGCTGTCAATTTCTTTGGTTGCATTGAATCCATAGCGAACTTGCCTGGGGCTGAAACCCATTGGCAAGACACTCCTGGTGGTAGCAGCTGGGGAAGGGTACTTGCACTAGCAGCAGCTAACAGGAAGTTCTTACTTTAGGCCAGGCCTAAATTCTAGCTTATTCTGTTTGCAACCAAGTCGAGTGGATATTATTATTGTTTCCATTTTGCAGATGAGGAAACTTGCCCAGAGTAATGGAGCTAAGAATTGGCCAAACACAGGCCTCAAAACCTGGCCGTCCAACTCCAGCGCCTTTGTCCTGTGTCATTTTCTCCTCCCTATCTTGATTGCATCCCAGATCTGTGGGAGCACACAGGAAGAAGGGATTCAGTCCTGCAAGTTAAGGCTTTCAAGAGATGTATTTTAGAAACTGAGTGGAAGAGAGCAAGTTTAATCTGAAGTTGCTGTGAAGCACAGTTTGGTTGGGGACAGCAGAGAAAAGACCACGTAATTGAGTTGTGCATTATCGGGATCAAGGCCTGTGGTAGGAGAGATTTCCTGGAAAGTGATAACTTCTTCATATACAGAACACTTGATGACAACAATGATGATTTATTGAGCTATAAATAACATAAAGAGGTTCAGAAAAATTGGTATAGTTCCACTGTCCCTAGCCCAGAGAGTTCCTTACCCACACCCTGAAAGTAATTTCTTTGTAAATAAACCCTCCTCTGAGATTCTCAATCGTGCCACCTGCTTCCTCTTGAGATCCTGATTAACACACACTACTAAGTGTGAATTCTCTTCCATTTCGCCTGTCCCATTTGCCACAGTGGGGCCCAGAGGGGCTCTTCATAGTGCTAGTCTGGCCACCTGGTTTCCATGGTAACAGGGTGTAACTGGTCCTGAAAGTGACTCCCTATGCTATCTTCTCATTCTAGGTCTAATTGGTACCCGTCTAGAAATAATCTCCTCATTCTAGCTCTAATTCCTGCCCATCTAGTAATAAATAGGAATAATAATAAGTGAACCACTGTGGTTGGCAAAACAGCTGATCCTGGGCCAACATGGGCTTGAACTGAAAGTGTCCACTTATATGCATTTTTTTTCAATAAATATATCGGAAAATTTTTTGGAAATTTGCAACGACCTGAAAAATAGTTTTCTTTTCTCTAGTTTATTTTAATGTAAGAATACAGTATATGATATATATAACGTACAAAATTTGGGTTAATCGCCTGTTTATTGGTAAGGCTTCTGGTTAACAGTAGGCTATTAGTAGTTAAGTTTTGGGGGAACCAAAAGTTATACCTACTTTTGACTGTGCTGGGGGTCAGCTCCCTTAACCCCCATGTTGTTTAAAGGTCAACTGTATTCTGCCCACTCTGCTTAAGTACATTTTTTCTCTTTTTGAGATAATATTCTACCTTAGTCTTCTCCATCATTCATCAACTTCCTTCTGGTCCTATACTTTTATGGTAAATCTTTTCCCCAAATCCTTAAAATACAGGCATGTTTAGCAATATGATTAACAATAACATTAGTTTATAAAGAATCAAAATAATAAAAAAAAACCCTAACATTAATTGAATGTGATAAGCTGGGCACCATGATTTTGTGACTTAGTTAATCCTGACAGGAGTCTACCATGCAGGCAATATCATTATCTCCGTTTACAGGTAGAGGAAAGGAGGCTAATGAGAGCGGTCGACGCGATGGCTCACATAGGAAGGGGTGCTGCAAGTGTGCACTGGGCTCTGGTGAGCGGACTGTATGTCTGTCTGCCCACATATTGGCCTCTTCCTTGCCCTTGTTTTCTTCTTTCTCCTCCTCTTCTCCTCTCATCTATGTCTTCCCTCTCCTCTTCCTTCTAATCAATAAACACATCTTTCTGAATGGTTGCCATGCCCAGGGCCATGCTCTGTTAGCTGGGGAAAAAGAAACTTTAAAGGTATGGCTCTTGATGTTGGTGGGCTTATATTCTAGCTGGCTATAGATCACTCATATTTTATTATTTATAATGATCTTTTTAAAAAGAAAGCATTGGTAGCACACACCGTGTTTACCATAAAAGAGGTATAAACGATGAGTGACATAGGAGTTCAGAAGTCAGGTCAATGCCCTTGTTGGGGTGGTGAGAAATGTGTCTTGTAGAAAGTAGAGTTTCAGATAAGCTATGAAATTCTGGTAGGGTTTCCAGAAAGAAACTATGATGGTATCCTTCACACTTAGGGTTTATGCTTGGAGTGAAGTTTCTTAAGAAACTTCAGTAAAATATCTTGGGCTTCCTCTTTTTCTTCTTATTCTCTGGAGAGAAGTAAGTAAGGGTTAAGGGATGCTGCTAATACTTAGAAGTAAGAGGCTTGGAATTAGTGGCCAGAGAAGAATTTGGCCTTAAATCTCTAGGAACCTTTAGAATAAGAATGAATTCATAGTGAAAATGAAGACTCTACCTACTACCATAGATATTTTTTTGCTATCATTAATCTATAATTACATGTGCAACATTATGGTTACTAGACTCCCATCATCAAGTCCCCACCACATACCCCATTACAGTCACTGTCCATCAACGTGGTAAGATGCTATAAAATCACAACTTGTCTTCTCTGTGTTGTACAGCCCTCCCCTTGCCCCCCCACATTATGTCTGCTAATCGTAATGCCCCTTTTTCCCCCTTGTCCCTTCCTTCCCACCCATCCTCCCAGTGTCTTTCCCTTTGGTAACTGTTACTCCATTTTTGGGTTTTGTGTCTGCTGCTGTTTTGTTCGTTCAGTTTTTTTCTTTGTTCTTATACTCCACACATGAGTGAAATCATTTGATACTTGTCTTTTTCTGCCTGGCTTATTTCACTAAGCATAATACCCTCTAGCTCCATCCATGTTGTTGCAAATGGTAGGATTTGTTTTCTTCTTATGGCTGAATAATATTCCATTGTGTATATGTACCACATCTTCTTTATCCATTCATCTACTAATGGACACTTAGGTTGCTTCCATTTCTTGGTTATTGTAAATAGTCCTGTGATAAACATAGGGTGCCTATGTCTTTTTGAAACTGGACTGCTGCATTCTTAGGGTAAATTCCTAGAAGTGGGATTCCTGGGTCAAATGGTATTTCTATTTTGAGTTTTTTGAGGAACCTCCATACTGCTTTCCACAATGGTTGAACTAATTTACATTCCCACCAGCAGTGTAGGAGGGTTCCCTTTTCTCCACATCATCACCAACATATGTTGTTGTTTATCTTTTGGATGGTGGCCATCCTTACGGGTGTGAGGTGGTATCTCATTGTGGTTTTAGTTTGCATTTCTCTGATGATCAGCAATGTGGAGCATCTTTTCATGTGCTTGTTGGCCATCTGAATTTATTTCTTGGAGAAGTGTCTGTTCAGATCCTCTGCCCATTTTTTAATTGGCCTCTTTGCTTTTTGTTTGTTGAGGTGCATGAGCTCTTTATATATTTTGAATGTCAATCCTTTATTGGATGTGTCATTTACGAATATATTCTCTCATACTGTAGGATGTCTTTTTGTTCTATTGATGGTGTCCTTTGCTGTACAGAAGGTTTTCAGCTTGATTTTGCTTTTGTTTCCCGGGGAAATATGTTCATGAAGAAGTTGCTCATGTTTATGTCCAAGAGAGTTTTGCCTATTTTTTTCTAAGAGTTTTATGGTTTCATGACTTACATGGGTTAGACAATGATCCAGTTTCATTCTCTTACATGTAGCTGTCCAGTTTTGCCAACACCAGCTGTTGAAGAGGCTGTCATTTTCCCCATTGTATATCCATAGCTCCTTTATCGTATACTAATTGACCATATATGTTTAGGTTAATATCTGGACTCTCTATTCTGTTCCACTGGTCTGTGGGTCTGTTCTTGTGCCAGTACCAAGTTGTCTTGATTACTGTGGCTTTGTAGTAGAGCTTGATGTTGGGAAGCAAGATCCCCCCTGCTTTATTCTTCCTTCTTGGTATTGCTTTGGCTATTTGGGGTCTTCTGTGGTTCCATATAAATTTTAGAATTATTTGTTCCAGTTCGTTGAAGAATGCTGTTGGTATTTTGATAGAATTGCATTGAATCTGTAGATTGCTTTAGGTAGGATGGCCATTTTGACAATATTAATTCTTCCTAGCTAAGAGCATGGGATGAATTTTCATTTGTTAGTGTCCTCTTGAATTTCTCTTAGGAGTGTCTTATAGTTTTCAGGTCTTTCACTTCCTTCGTTAGGTTTATTCCTAGGTATTTTATTCTTTTTGATGCAATTGTGAATGGAATTGTTTTCCTGATTTCTCTTTCTGTTAGCTCATCATTAGTGTATAGGAAAGCAACAGATTTCTGTGTGTTAATTTTGTATCCTGGAACTTTGCTGAATTCAGATATTAGTTCTAGTAGTTTGGGAGTGGAGTCTTCAGGGTTTTTTATGTACAATATCATGTCATCTGTAAATGGTGACAGTTTGACTTCTTCTTTACCAATCTGGATGCCTTATATTTCTTTGTTTTGTCTGATTGCCTTGGCTAGGACCTTGAGTACTATGTTGACTAAAAGTGTGGAGAGTGGGTATCCTTGTCTTGTTCCTGATCTTAGGTGAAAGCTTTTCAGCTTCTTGCTGTTAAGTATAATGTTGGCTGTGGGTTTGTCTTATATGGCCTTTATTATGTTGAGGTACTTGCCCTCTATACCCATTTTATTGAGATTTTTTATCATGAATGGATGTTGAATTTTGTTGAATGCTTTTTCTGCATCTACGGAGATGATCATGTGGTTTTTGTCCTTCTTTTTGTTGATGCGGTGGATAATGTTGATGGATTTTCGAATGTTGTACCATCCTTGCATCCCTGGGATGAATCCCACTTGATCATGGTGTATGATCCTCTTGATGTATTTTTGACATAGATTTTTTTTTTTAATATGGAATGTCCTAATGATTCAGTTTGGACTATAACAATTACTTTTCTCCTAGAATTCAGGAGGTCCTTCTGATGACTTATATGCATGAGTTTGACACTGTCCAAATAACAACTCTTGTGACATACAGAGATAAAGAGAAGCAGTACCAACAAAAAGTAATGGATCAGGCTGCCCAGGGCTAACCGAATGGCTTTTGACAAAAGTCTCTTTGGTAACACATACAAAGACTTAACATAAAAGAATCTTGTATGTAGGAAAAGGAGATCTCTCTGTAATTGCTCTGTATCTACAATGAAATGTCTGGCAGCATTGAGTATATCCTATCCTATTCTATTACACCTGATTAGAAGTTTCAATTTCAGGAAATTTATCACATATCACTACTTAATGGATCTGAAATCTTGGGCAAAGGTCACTCTACTAAACATTTCCCTATGTTATTTCTAAAGCTGATGAATTTTCCGTGTTATGCCAAATTCCCTTTGCAATTAAATAATTCAGAGGGAAATAATCCTCAGGGACATTACATGGATACCCAAAGCCACACAAGACCTGAGGCTTATCAAATGTGTCCTATTGCTGATATAAATTGATATATTATAAAATTCCTGTTCTTTCATTGTTGTCTTGGTTCAACACATTGTTCTTAGCATGATAATGTAATTTTAAATGTAACTGAGTAATTCCAAGATTAATATCTTTTTCTCCCACTAAAAATATAAGAACGGCAAGAATAGGGTTCTACACAGTTTGCCTGCTACTCTATCACCAGAGTTTAGCACAGTACCTGACACAAAGTAGGTATTCAATAACTGTTCTCTCTTTTAGGAATAGTTATATTTGCTGTGTTTTAGTGGATAAATAAAATGTTGGGAGGAGATTTCTGCCGCTCCGCTCATGTCGCCATCTTCCCGGAAGTCCTTTCAATAACTGTTAAGTGAATAATGAGGACCTGATAAGAAGGAGATACCCCCATGCTGTGAATATTAAAGCTATTTCAATATTGCAGCAGCATGGACAAATAACCTCTAACAAATCACTGCTGTGAGGGAACTCACAGCAATGTGCAATGCTCATCACTTTGACTGCCTACTTTCCCCTCCCCTCTCCTGTTCCTCCCCCTCTGTGGACGTTGACACAAACAAGACATCTTATATTGGGTCTTACTGGAGAAAGAGAAGTATTGTCATAATTTGGCTGTTTGAATTGTGAATTCTAAGTGAACACTGTAACTTTTCTTTGGAAGGTTAATGGCAAAGATTCTGGTTACCAGTTACAACATGGTGGAGGTTTCTACCCCACACATCCATGGGATTCTTTGACATCAGCTGGGTGTCCTACGATTCAGTAAGTTCCGACACTATCCGGAGAGAGTACCAGGTCCCACAGGTTAAGGGCTCTGCGGCACAAGACCACTCCCCTTCAGATGCCAACCGCAAGTCCAGGTTGTTATCTGTGCTTCTGACAGACTCTGGGGGAGGTTCCCACACCCTCACTGGGTTTGATTAATTTGCTAAAGCAGCTCACAGAACTCAGGAAGCTACTTCATGCACTAGATTACCAGTTTATGACAAAGGATATGAAAGGTACAAATCAACAGCCAGTTAACGAGATGCATAAGGTGAAATCCTGCATGAAGGAGCTTTTGCCCTGGTGGATTTGGGGACGCTACATTGTGGCAAGGGGAGGCATTTTGGTTCACCAACCTGGAAGCTCTCTGAAACCTTTCCTTTAGGGTTTTTCTGGAGGCTTTGTTACATAGGCATCACTGATTAAGTCATTGGCCACTGGCAACTGATTCCATCACCAGCCCCTTGTCCCTCCCCGGATGTTGAGGCTGGGACTGAACGTTCCAACCCTCTATCACGAGGTTGGTTCTCTTGGTGACCAGCCCCACCTTTTGGTGAGATGCAAAAGTCACCTCATTCACACAACAAAAGATAACTTTGTGCCTCTCATTACTTAAGTAATGTCAAATGTTTTAGGAGCTCTGTGCCAGGAAAAGTGGACAAAGACCAAATACATATTTCTTATTATAAATCATTGTGATATCACAACGGCCCATGGCTGCCACTAGGTAGTAACATGAATGAGAAAGAAAAAGATGCCATAGAGTACTATTATCTTCACGCTGGTCAATGCTAAGGGCAATTGTTTAAATTCATGACCAGACTTCTCATGTATCATATTATGAGATCATGTTAGACAAATTCCAAATAAAATTAAGTTGAGAAGACTGCAGAAAAAAACCAAAAGAATAGATTTAGTGGATGCAATTAATTCTGATGTCTATTTACCAGTTTTAGACTAACAGCTTGAGATTTCAAATAGCAAGTATCCTACAATGGTATTTTTCCCCACTGGAGTCCCTTGCCCAGTAAGAAAAAAGTTTACCTCCTTCAGTGTTTCATTTTAAATGACATCCAAGAAGTATAAGATACTGAGCATTCTCTTGAAACTTAATATTTCCAAAGAAATATGACATTATGGAAAACAGGGAAGCATTACAACATTTTGGGTGATGATTCATACCCTTAGAATTCATGCAAATATAGCATCACTTAGTACCTACCATAAGTGATAGGCACTACAGTATTTGCTTTGAAAACAGCCCCAGAGAGCTGTTATTTATTAGGTGAGTTACAAAAGTTGTGCCAGTTATTTATGAGCATATACAGGTAAAACTGAGTTTTGCATAGTTTTTCTAGTCTTCAGGGACAAACTCCACTAGGCTGCTTTAGGCACACAGAACAGAGCAAAAACCAATTCAAAAACTGTGTCTGGCTTTTGCTGCTCTATGGAGAAACCCAAACTGCTGGCTTTTAAAATATAATCCTGAATGTAAAGTAGAAAACAGAAGAGTATAGATAAAAGATTCTAGCTGAATAGTACTTCAGGAATGGCTCATTCAACTCCCTTGGTTTATACATGAGGAAACTGAGGTTCCGAGAGTCTGACCTCTTCAGGGTCACACAACATAGCTACTGTAAAAATAAAGGGAAAAGAATCAGCCGCTGTAAGTCAAATGCCAACATAATAAATATTGATGAAATTAAAGGTTTAGTTCTCAAACAACAAGTCCTAGAAAGTGGCTCATTTACTTCAAGTCATATTGACACAATTTATTTTAATACAATACAAAATGTACATGCTTTCTCATAGGTCATTCAAATAAGATTTTACCTGTGTAGATTGGTGTGGTAGATTGGTGTGGTAGACAGAATAATAGCACCCTAAAGCTGTTTATATCTGGAAACCAGAATCTGTGATATTACCTTACATGGTAAAAGGAACTTTGCAAATGTTAAGAATCTTGAGATGGGGAGGTTATCCTAGTAATTATGTGTGCAGGCCCAGGGTAATCACAGGAGTTTTTATTAGAGGGAAGCAAGAGGGTCAAAGTCAGAAGAGAAGACAGAATAATAGTAGCAGAGGAGGGAGAGAATATCAAAGAATGAGAGAGAGATTTAAGAGTCTAAGCTTCTGGCCACAAGCCAAGGAATTCAGGTGACCTGTAGAGGCTGGAAAAAGCACGGAAATGGGTTCTCCCCTAGGACGTGGGAATCTGGGTGAGAGCATTGGGTCATGATGTCCACCTCCTCGGACACACCCATCACCTCTTCAGCAGCAGCAGGCCCAGCTGCTTTGCTGAGCATCTGGAAAGAGAAGGATCTGGGTGCTCTACCTGCGGGCCCTCAGCTCCATCCAGGTCCCTCCACAGTCTCAGAGGAAGCCATAAACTTTTTTCTTTCAATGGACCCCTTTTTTCCCCTCTCTCAACCTTTGGAGACCAAGTATGTCAATCATTAGAGGGCAATTTGACCTCTTCCTCTCCCTGACCTATATATTTTGAAGAAAACAAAACATGGTATTAACCAACCCAGGAGAGATTTAACATGGAGCAATATTTTATCCATATCTAATCAATCCATTCAACACTGATTTCTTATATCAACTGTGTTAGTCATTGAGCCAGGAAATGGGGGTGCAAGGCTCTCTCTCAAGGTGCCCCATCATTTACTTTTCAGCAGCCACTCCCCTTCTCCAGCCTTTAATAGTTCAGCTTCCTATATTTTCAAAACAACCTCCTTTAGGGCTTTTTCTATATAGGTTATATCTGCACTCTATCCTGTATGGCTAAGGTGTATCTTTCAGACACTGCACCCCCAACACCACAACCCCCAGCCACAGGGGGTATGTGCACATACATTTGATCATTTTCTTCATTCTCATTGGGTGACATTAAAAGCACTCAGTAGTCACATGTGGCTCCTGGCCACCTTACTGGACAATGCAAATATAGAACAATTTCCATCATCACAGAAAGTGTTATTGGACAACCCTGTTCTTAACTGGAAATACATCTGTGTCTCTGCTTCTCAGTTTAATGTTCCTATTTGTCTAACAGAACGAACACCTACATGCTTTTGTAAGCAGCATAAACCCTTTGTGTGCCAGCCCTTACCACTTTGTTTAGTGCTGCTTTTCCTCAAACACACTGTTCTATTTCTGGACACTGTCCTCTTTTACTGCCCCTTATCATCCCAGTGTCAGCTCGCGTTGTGTGAAGTCTTTCACATAGCATGAAGATGCTAAGAAGGCAATGTCAGCTCCTTTGCTGAAGTTTGCTCTAATCATCTACTCTTTCCACATACTGGCTGTTATGCTGATTGGCTTTAAGTAACATTTTTTTTACTCTACTTGTTTGAACATTTGTCTCTCAGTAGTTTGTAAGCTCCTTGATGACAGAAACGTGTCTTATTTGTGTGTATATACTCTATGTGTATATCTGAATACATATACATACATATTTGAAAATATATATACACACATATGTACACTATACATTTTTTAATTGAATATGGATGAATTGACTAGTCAAATACCTTAAGGTGTTGGGAAATATTCTAAATTTCTTTCTTTAAAATTGTATTAAGATGGATTGCTCTATCTTTGAAATTGGTAATGTGCAATTCTTCCAATAGGCGGCCTAGTCATGTATGGAATATAAGCTTGGATTCGAAGAAAGGGTGGAATTAAATATGCTGTAAGTTGTAATCATTTTCAGCAAGGCTACAGTGATATAAAGCCACTGGCTAAATCACTAGGTTTCTAACAATACAAAGACAAGTTTTGTGCTACAGAGAGAACTTCATGCAGCAGTCATGCAAAAGAACCCATCAGGGAAGTTTTCCAGAAAAACTGCTTATGGGGTTTAATTCTCTGTGTTACTTTATTCAAATGGTTTCCCTTCAAATGTATAGAGAACCATGGAGTTTAACTTAACGCAAATATCAGTTTTAGTCACAGAGAAATCTTGGTTAAAAAGCCTTAGTCTCTAAGGAATGATATTTTCGTGACTTATTTTTATAAGAAACAGGATGTTACACACTGGGAAAAGTAGAGAAGTTGACACTGGATTTTTTACAGCCAGGGAATTTAACTTGAATGTATCTGGAATTCAGAACTAAGTGCTGAATGACTGAGCCATGTGAATAGCACACATGATGCTGGGTTTTCTCATTATCTTAATAAGAAGTGAATGAACTTATATAAAAATAAACCTGCCTCTTATCAGAGCCCTCCTCGCGTGTCCAGCACTCTACTAGACCCTCATTTATACTGCTCAATTCTCCACAAACCATCTTCAGATAGGAACTATTACTGTGTCATTGCATGATATGCAAAAAGCAGGGGACGTAAAAGCAGGAGACAAACAGTTGAGCCCTTTCTCCTCCACTTGCTCCTGTGTGACCTCCATTAAAGTCTTGAAAGTTACACAGAAGGACCTAAAAAATATAATTGTATTCCACTACAACATGCCATACTAGTGAAATATTAAAATATCCATTTTATATGTATACGAAAAAGTCCGGAAGGATGTAAACAGAAATGATAATGGGAGTTACAAGGAGTTCAATTTTATTGTCTTTAAATTTTGTAATGAAAAAGGTCTTTTCATATAATAAAGATTTCTAAGTAAATCAAGGATACAAATTAAAGAACTGTTGGGTTAATCTAAATTATGCCTTATTTAATTTTTTTCTAGAAAAAGTGACTAATGATTCTACCTTACAGGATTTTAAAGAAGGTCAAATTTCCAGGGTCTCCAAGGAAGGCTTTGGAGTACAGCGCTTTCTGAGACGGAGGACAAGGGTCAAAGCCCTCGATCTTTGGAGAGAGAGAACTGAGGAAAGTTAGCGACTGTTGGAAAAGAAAGAGAAAGACTGGGACCCTCTGCAGCAAAGGGACAGACTATAAACAGTTTGGAATGTCATTTGAAGGAGTGATGATGATACACATAAGCATAAAGTATAGCCCATGACATAAATTGCTCCCCAAATGGAAGCCATTGTTGAGCACTACTGATGCTCCAGGCAGTGTATAGCATGATGAGATGCAAGTACCACTAAAAAAAAAGCCAAGCTGAGTCCAACAACTCGGACATCTATCCTGGTCAACCATGCCAAACAATGGATAGAGTCCATGAAGTTGCATAAAGCCTACAGGTCCAGTCGTGGGACTTCTCACTGACACGTAGAAGGTGGAGCTCATGAGAGAAAGCCTGTTCCCTGGGGGACTGCAGTGCCATTCAGAGCAGGGAAGTCGATGTGATGGTCAGGAGAAAGCTTGATCTGATACTCATCTGATAAACAACTGAACAAACTCCTGTAATTGCATCTGACTAAGACCTAAGAGCTAAGGTTGGGTTAGAATTCTGAAGGGCACTTTAGTGTCTTGAGCTGCCAAAATTAGAGAAAATCTTGAGCTGGGAGCCAAGAAGACAGATGCATACCAGTGAAACACTCAGCCAGATAAACAGCTATAAATTATAATGATGCTGGTTACTGCTTCTAAAGTTTAGACCAACCCTGTTTACACTCTGGTCTGACTTGTTCCAAGGCTAGTGCATGCTGCCCCCACCCAAGCCCTGTTTCTCAAGTGACTGCTCTTGCTATAAATTCTTTTTGCAGAACACGGATACTGGAGTCTTTGGAACGTGCTGCAAATGCTCCATATCTCTCAGGGGGCTTCTTCTTGCCGCCTCCCTGCCAATCCCAAACCACTAACACGATTATTAGAAAAAATAAAAAATTGATTCTAGATTTAAACTTTTGCCAACACAAATGACCAGAATAAAAAACTCTTTTTAATTATCATAAAATCAACTCCCATTGGTTAAGTACTTCTGTATACAAACCACTTGTTAGGCATTCATTCAACAGATACTGAAGTCCTCCAGGCACCATTCTGGGCTCAGGAAGGGATGCTATTGAACAGTCCTGACTGGATTGCTGTTCTCACAGAGCACCATCTACTCTGGGAGCAGATAATGAGTAATGGAATAAATAAACGATGAACTTGGATTCTAATGAATGCCATGGTACAAATGAAGCCAGTCGAATTATAATGCTCCACTTCCGGCAGTGCGGTCAGGAAAGGCTTCTCCTTCAGGACAGTATGTGAGCTGCGATTGGAATTGTGAAGTGACATGTCAGATCTGAGCAGTAGCTACATTTTGAATGTTTATATCCCACCCAAATTCACACGTTGAAACCTAATCCCTAACGTGATGGTATTTGGAGGTGGGGCTTTGGAAGGCGATTAGGTCATAAGGGTGGAGCCCTCATGGATGGGATTAGTGCTCTTATAAAAGAGGCCCCGTGATAATCCTCCATCGTGAGGGTGCTGCGAGAAGGTGGCCATCTGTGAACCAGGAAGTGAGCTCTCAGTCAGCTCGGGATCTACCAGCACTTTGATCTTGGACTTCCCAAACTCCAGAACTGTAAGGAATAAGCGTCTGTTGTTTATAAGCCATCCAGTCTATGGTATTTCTGTTACAGCAGCCTGAATGGCTTAAGGCAGGGTCCAAAGTTCAAGGCAAAGGGAACTATTGGTAGGAAGGCCCAAAGAAGGGAACACCTCTGAGTGCCCCGGGAATGGGCAGAGGGACGATGTGAGCCCCGAAAGGTTAGAGGGGAGGCAAGGGGCATGGTGAAGAGGCAGCCATGGATTCAGTACAGCAGGAATCACTGGCAGTCGCTAAGCAAGGCAGTGGTATGCCCTCCGTTTCCAAACTATCACTCAGGCTACTTTATGGCAACTAGCTAATGGGAGGAAGGGCACAAGCAGGGAGACAGGTGAAGGTGGATCCTGCATAGAGCAGGCCAGAGGGAACAGTGCTCAGATTAGGGCAGTGGTGGAGGATCTGGGGAGAAGCTGGAGGGACAAAATGCCTGTTCCGCTGGCTGAGATGCAGGAGCTGTGGGGAGATGTTGGATTGTTACGGAGGTAGAATCGACAGACGTAATCACAAGTTGGCTAGGGAGTGTGAATGATAGAATGATGAAGGGTGGCCTCTCAGCTTCTAGCTTAAACAACTTAATGGATGGGGTGCCATTTGCTAAGATGGAAAAAAATGTGGGAGCCTGAGATCTTTGGAGGAAAAACTAATCTGCACAACAACCCTGTGAGAGAGGCACTTTATTTCCTCCACGACACAGATGAGAAAAGAGAGCCTTAAAGAGACTGTTCACAGTCACACAGAAGACGGAAAACAGCGCAGGGAGATTCATCCCGGAGAGGCGGGCTCCAGAGCCTGCGTGCCTGACACTGCCGCCACCACGGCGTCCCACCCAGAGCCTTGGTCACAAGCTCAGAACCTAAGGACTTAAATATTCCAGCAGTGAGAATTCTTAGTACTTGTAAAAAGTACATAAGCTTTCCTGAAAGGGAAAGATGATCTGGGAATTCTCATATAGGGGATACGAGTCCTTCCCTCGAGAATATTTTTCCAGCAGTTTTGGGCCACAACACTGATGATGTTCACGGCAGCTGTCTCCCAGCCATCTCTTCTTCTAAGAGAGATACCACTGGCCAAATGTACTGAGTTCCCTGATTCTCTATCAAAGAATTCCAGGAAAATAAAACCAAAGGGGGATGAAAAAGACAAACATCTGCTTTGTTGTTAAGTTCAGGGGCTGGTTTTCCTTTAGGACTATCTTTTTTCCATGGGGGCCAATGCTTTTTTCCAATGTGATTCTTGCCCCAGATCTTTTCCCTTACGGACTATTACACATGACAATGACACCTGTCGTTCTGCAGTGAGAGGAGCAGGTGAGAGGCTCCATCAGCCATGCTTTCCCAGCCCTGTGCTCAGGGCAAGTCCCGCGTTGGGGATCCTGGGTAAGCTGCTCGGAGGGTGACCGACATTCACGCTGGGCAGGAAGAGAATGTTCGCTCTGCTCGCTGAGCCCCTGTGCCCTGGCTTGCAGCCTGGGAGGGATCTCCTGCAACCTCACAGCTGCCACAAGCAGTTACTTTCACCTGGGTGTGGGGGTGGCATTTCACATAAGAATACTTTGCATAACAAGAGAAAGTTAATGGCACAATTAATAAATTGCATCACCTTTTTAAAATAGGGGCTATTTTTATATTCATTCCTGAGTTGCGAGATGTTCCCCATTGGAGATATTGCTGTTTTTACTGATGAAAGACTAAAATTAAATTGCCTGCTTCTCCTGAGGATACATTTCCTGTATTCTTTTTGGTGATTTAACCTACCTCTGAGAGCTGTCTATTAGCAGGGCTACGATGAAGAGCAATGCTTACATGTTCCTGGTGTGAGATAAACTCTAGGGATTAGAGGGAGTTAGTATTTTGCTCATTAGCCTCACTTTTAGCAAATTCTGAGAATGCCGAACTTCAGCTCTTTTCCCAGTTCATAAAAGTTTGCACAGAAAGTGGAGAGTTTGGCAAGGATCACCTGTAAGTGAGTTTTGTACCTGATTTATATCCTAACAATTTCAAGTTTACTTTGTGTGCTTTTCAGAGTGGTGGATGCCAATCTTTTAGTAAAGAAATTAAGCCCAAATATCTGGGGGAGTTTTCTGGTTCTGGAAAGACTGTATTGTCATCCTGTCCTGGAGCTATTTAAGGGACAAAAATGCTGAAATAGGACTTAGTATAAATGTAGATTTGGTCATTTTTTAGCTGAAATAGGTTTTCAAAATTTCCTTCCTTTATTTTGTCTGTAATTTTTAGAGAATCTATGGTGAAAGATAATTACATTTCTTAATTTCTATCATTTTAAATTCATATTGGAGCCATCAAAGAGATTGATGTCCCTAAAATTGTCCTGCCAGACGGTTCTGCGAGGATGAGGCAGAGCCATGGGAAAAGCTGTATGGAGCTGACATTATAGCAGCTTGTTGGAACCAGGCAAGGAGCAAACACAAGCGGCTGTGTTCTTGTAGTTTCTCTCAAGAGGCAGTAAGCGCACAGTAACAGTTTAGTACGGAGGAGAAGAAACACAGTGACTCAGATGAGATACATAGGCAGGGCGGTGAGTGAAAACCACACTGAAGACTGCAGACAGACTTCGTGACTGTCAAGAAAGGGGCCGTGAGAGTGTGAACATAAATATCTCGCGAATGGACCATCTGTCTTGGAAATCCTTCCAACATGGTTGAGAAGGCTATGTTTTGAACACAAGATATTTTCCTCTTGGCTCTCTCTGTAAGGTCTCGGCAGATATCCCCACAGATACAGTGACAGAACTGTCATCCAAGAGGCGGGGTCACAGCCGTCTGCAGTACAGTGCCGGCCAGGGGGAGGAAGGCCCCATGGCAGGAGGGGCTCTGGCAAAGGAGGAGCAGCCTGGGTCCTCCTGGGGGGCAGTGGGGGAGATGCTAAGTGCGGCTGGGTTCAAAGGTGGCATAAGCACAGAATTTCCAATGTTAGAAAACAGAAGGTGAAATCTGTCCTTTGAAAAATGGTTAGTTTTGGGTAATGGCTTTCAGAAGTGTACAGTCTGAAAGGTGATACACGGCCTCAGCCCCTAAGCTGGGAATGTGGGAAACATCTCTGTGACAAATGGTGTCCAGTAGGGGTGCCTTATGTAAAAGGCTTCAAGACATCTGGCCAGAGTCGGTTGCATTGATTGAATGCTGAAAATACCACTTTCCATCTAAAAAAGTCAACTAGAATGTGGGTTTAGCTTGAAGAAGGCTTGGCTTTCAAACTGTGCAATATTTTGCTGATACCCATTGCCACGTCTCTTCTGATCACCTCATTGACAGCAATTCATAGAAAGAAAAAAAAAGAAACAATCTCTGTAGGCTTTGATTTACACTTAACTACGAGCCACGTAAAACTGTCTCACAACATGTATCATGACTGTTCATCTGCAAAACTTGGCAAAAATGAAGCAATAAGAAGTATGTATACTTTCTTTTCTCATCTGTTGATCCAGACAGCCAAGCAATTATCTCACGTGCATGGAGCAGTCCCAGAACAATGGGAAAGATGGCAGCCCAAAAGGGACGGCCACAAGCACCGCCAACCTCCGGGGACCCACTTGGCCCTGGGCTTGTGGGATGCTCTCCTTTGTTTTGACCCTCAGTCATCAGATCAGCTTATAGGAAAATCTGATTTCTTAGGAAGACCCATCATCTAATCGGAACTTGCTGTGTGCTAACGAGTGAATAATCAGCATGAAGTCAGTAGGAATAAGCATTCATCCATTCCCATATATTTATGCAACAGGCACTGTACTAGACTCTGGGGATCCAGTGGTGACCAGAACACAGTCCCCGCTCTCAGGGAGCCTGGGTTTGTTGACGAAACAGTGTAAATGGGTCAGAATGATACATTGTTCTAAGTACTACATAGAGAGGTGGTTCTCAATGATTTTTACCTGAAAGCCTGAGAAATCTGACATACTCTTATTACTGTTTTAGAATGTATGCAATGCTGGTGGGGGGACAATAAGCAGAAAGTGTTCTAGTGGTGACAGTGGGACTTAGCAGGTACCTAGCATTGTCTTGGATGGTCAGGAAAAGCTCTTAAAAGAAGAGATCTCTAAACAGAAACCTAAAGGAGATAGCCAGAACTGATAATCCCAGGAATATTTGGGAGTATGCATAAAGGTAACTCTAAAATAAAGAAGATTAGGGCAGAAGACTTGAACTTTATTCTCTGGTGAGAGTAAGAGCAGAAGGTCTCTGCACTTGAAAACGCCAGGCATGCTTCACAGCAAGGATATCACAAGTAAACAAAGATTAAGTGAAAGATTCCCTCTCCCACTATATTTTGATCTCTTGCCAATGCTTCCACTGGTTGAATCTAACAGGAAGCTAACAAGGAGCTCAGGATCCCAGATGATATGTGTGGTCCATAGCAATCGGCCTCCAGGGCATTGAAAGGAGGGAGGATGGTTCTGGAGAGATGCAAGGAGAATAACCACACTGGCTTTGGATTAACTTCTAAGTGTTAATACTTAAAATCCCAAATACACACAAAACTCTTAAAATTCAACAATAAGAAAACAAACAACCCAACTAAAAAATGGGCCAAAGACTTCAACAGACACCTCACCAAAGAATATATACCAATAGCAAGTATGCATATTGAAAAGATGTACCACATTATATGTCAGTAGGGAATTGCAAATTAAAACAACAAGATACCACCACATACCAATTAAAGTGGCCCAAATCAAGAACAGTGACACCACCAAATGCTGGTGAGGATGTGGAGCAACAGGAACTCTCCATCGTTGGTGGGAATGAAAAATGATACAGACACTTTGGAAAACAGTTTGTCAATTTCTTGCAAAACAAATACACTGATCCCCAAAAGAGCTGTATCCCTGAAGTCTACTAAATATCTAGAATGCAGGTTTGCTCTGCTGTGTAGTCTTGAAAAAGTCTATGAATAGAGGGGGACTCATTTTTCCATACTTTTAGCATGGGAATTATTGACACTGAATAGGAGAGGAGCCGTGGCCACCACAGTAGGAGACAGCAGGAGGAGTTCCACGGGGCAGTCACCACCACGGGCCATCCATATGCCTACTACAGAGCGTCTACTGATGCCTCAGGCTGAAAGCACAGGCAATACAGCGTGCTGGCGATTCATGCCCAGGGACATCCAGCCAAGGGAATCGGAGCAGGTGAGATCCAGCACTCTTCACCTGCCTGGAGAAAGGGTATCCTTTCCTGATTTGCACAAAGATCCTGAACAGGATAAAGGCATTGGTAATTTCATGATCCATCATGACCACCTTTCAAACATAAGTAAAGGATCTGGGGGCTGGTACTGCAGTAATTTCACTGGTGGGGAGAGACCAAACCGAAAGCCAGAGATTTGGGGTGTGATGACTGTTCCTACGACTCTAGTGTAAGCCCTGGCTGAGGAGTTCTGGGTGCAGGTTACATACATTAGATTTTAATTTAGTTAGAAGTCTTTATTTATACTTTCATAAAAGGACCTTAATATGTACAAAACCTAGGCTTTTCTTTTCAGTGTAAAGTTAACTTAAGGTGACTTAAGATAGGAATGTAGATTTTTATTTCCTATCCATGCCCCCTCCCCCACCTTTTATTTAAGAATACCATGACATTAACTTTATGTGGGAAGTTATTTAATCTGTCTTCAAAAAGCTTTTATAATTTGGTTTTGAAGTGTAGAACAGCACACTTTGTTTGAAACACTGAGGACCTTATGTAGCTCTAGAAGGGAAAAGAAATTTTTTTTAAGAGCAAAGGTGCTAAATACAGCAATTCACTTCCAATGACATTCCATGCTGTCTATTCAGACTGTTTTTTAAAAAAACACACACATTAAATGTTATGTGTTAATCAGTCCCCTGCTCAATATGAAAATGATTAAGGCATAAACATTTCATAATAGGAAGTTATGATTGAATGATATCTCCTGACTTGCTCTGTGGAACAGATAATCAAGTTGTCTTTCAAAGACTGAACCTGCAGCGAATGTTTTACTTGGGAAATAAATGAAATTGATTATATATTCTAGGAAAAAAAACCCCACACTGTAATTACTTTCAATCTCCTCGTAAAATATTTTTCCACTAGCAGATATTTAAAAAATTGTTAGAAGGTAGAAGAGGATGGAAGCAAGAGCAGTTAATCACAGGTATGAGTAGTGGAAGAGACATCATGGGTCGCCACCTCTCCTCTTGCCAAGGTGTCCCTCACCCTCACTGTGCTGTCCAACTTCAAGGGGCCCGCGTGAAGGGCTCCACCGGCCCCCTTAGGGTGATCCTGCGCTGGTTTCCTCACTGGGTTTCAGAAGACAATGAGTGCTTTAAGCAACGCTTGCAAATAATCATTTCCTAAAACTGTTAGTCTTCAAAACATCTCTTTGGCCTGAAAATCATTTGATTCAATTCTTTTTGCCATGCTGACCTGTCTCCATTATTTACCTTCTTTGATTGTCCTCTCTGTCACTAGACTAAAACGCAAATATCTGCTTCTATGCAGCACTGGCCATAGGCTGGGGCCAACCTGGGCAGCCCTAAGGCAAGGCTGAAGTCCTATAGACCTGATGCTGCTCTCCCCGCTCCACGCCAGGACGGCCTGTTTTTCTTTCGAGCGACGACCTACACAGTGGGCCAGGCAGACCACCCATCTTCTCTGTGCCCCTCACTGCTCTGCCCTCACAATGCCATCTCATTGTCAGCATCCCGACGTCCTTCCCACTGAATGCTTTGGGAACAAATTCTCAGAACTCTCCAAGGTCTCCTAAAAAGTTTCCTCTTTCTCATTAAATGATTAAATGTTTCTTAAGCTTTAGTCATTTGTATCCCATATCCACAATTTTTGGTCTATCAGTCTGAGCTGAGGCAGAAATAGCCCTCTTTTAACAAGGAATAAAGCAATAGGGTTATTTATTTATTACTTCCACATCTCCAAGTAAGGAGCCGCCTAAGAATAATAGGATATTTTGAAACGAGTTCATTCATCCTTAGTCCTCACCCTTTTCAAAGGGTAAACAAATAAGTTGCAGAGACAAACCAACATTTTCCCTTCTCTCCCTTAACCTCCTCAGGAGGGGTAGAGGGAAAGAGATGGAAGATGTCACCACTAGAAAACAAACTGGGGTTTGGAACAGGGGCAGCTGGAAGAGGAACTCATCCTTGATTAAGGAAGCTACAATCACATCTTCCTTTCTGAGGGAATTTCTGGGAAGTCCTTGAAAATGCCTCCCAGTGAAAACGCCTCTCCCTGGGTACTGTGGTCAGGTACAACCTTTCCTCCCTGTTCCTCTCCTCCATTCCCTACTCCCTTCCCACAAAACCTGAGCGAAGTCGAAAGCAGCTGGTGTGGCGTAGGAAGAGGAGGAGGAACTGAGCCGACATGGGAGAGAACAGGAAGGGGAGGCTTACATGCAAGCCGCTGTGGGTCTGTGCCGTCTCCAGGATGACATGGGGAGAAGCTGTCCCTCTGAAGATTGGGTAGTCAAGCTGTGTTAGTCTCTTTAATTACGGAACTGCTGCTGTTTTTTGGACTATGAGGGACAGAGAGACTTTGTATTATGTAACATATCCAGAAAAAGTTACGGGTTTGGCCAAGGACATAAAGATTACAGATCAGGTATAAAAGAACTATTGGGATGGGAGCAGGAGAGAAAAACATTCTTCTTTCACTGAATGAGTAGGAGGTATAAGAACACCCTGTCCATTGGCCGTATTTAAAGATTCAGAGCTCTAGGTAGAATCTTACCCATGAATATGAACTATGTTTTTTTCTTAAACCAATTAATTTTTTTTAATCAGGGTTTTTGGGAAATATGATCTACATAAAGTAAAACTCACCCTTTTAAGGGATACAGTTTTATGTATTTTTATAAATGTACATATCCATGTAACTATTACCACAATCAAGATACAGCCTATTTCTATAACCCTCAAACTTTGCACATGCACTTTCTACTCAGCGGCTCCTCCTACCCCAAATTCCTGGCAACCACTGATGTGATTTCCATCCAGATGATTCTTCCTTTTCCTTAATATCATACAAACAGAATCGTACTGCGCATAGTCTTTCCTACTTGGCTTCTTTGACCTAGTATCAAGCTTTGAGACTCACCACGTTATGTGTGTCAATAGTTCCTTTGTTATCGCCGAGTAGAGTTCCAATGGGTGACTATTCCACAGCTTTTTATATGTTCATCAGTGGGTGGACATTTGGATTCTTTCCAGTTTCAGGCAATTATAAATAAAGCATTTTACTTTAAAAAATTTTTAATTTCTTTAGCATTGTCTTAAGCAGTAGGTTTGAAGTACTAGATATATATTAAAGTATATATACTTATATACATAGATATCAATACAAGTATTGACTATTAATATGAACCCATTTGTCTGCATATCCTTTAACGGCATTCATCTTGGACTGACTAGTGTTATGCACAGCTTGTCTTAGGAAATAATGATCTAACTGAATTCTTTCTTCCCTCTTCACTGTGCCCCCAGTTTCCACTGCAGGTTTTCGAAGGTGGCGGTTCCTTCTGCCACATACCGTGGGGCAGGAGGCCGTATCAGCAGGGCTCCCCCATCTCAGCGCTACTTCCAGTGAGCTGCTTTTCCCACTGCCTCTAATAAACCCACAGGCTTGGAAGCTTGTTCCTTTGAGCAACAGATACTGAATTAAAGGAAATCACATTCTCATTGGAGGAGATGGGCATCTTCATGTAAAAATAAGTCTGACATGTTTGTTAAAAGTTTTATTTTTGAAAAAGAGGGAGTATATTTGAAATAATAATGAACCAATATCATTGCCTCTAGCAACTATTGGCAACTATCAAAAAACTATGGTGTAAGAAGTATGTGGAGAAAATTGTTTACTTAGAGTTTTATGAGCAAACTCTCAAGTACAAGCTGTGTTAAATTTCCAAATTATTAAGAGCTTGTTCCCTTATCATCAGAATGCAAGAAATTATCATTCCACTTGAGTGGGAACTTTTCATATTTCTGAGAATCAACATTTATCTTTGAGATGAAAAGCACACCTTTTTCAATTTTGCTTTATTGAGAACACTATTAAGTGTTCCAAGCTATCTTTTATTTCATCCTCAGTGGTATCTTTCATCGCATCTTTCTTCAAAAGGTGAGACTAAGCCCAGCTTTTTAAAATTTTATTTCTTGTTGAAGTATAGTTGATATAAAATAATATACTGGTTTCAAGTATACAACATAGTGATTCAACAGTTACATACATTATTAAATGCTCACCCCAACTAGTGTAGTTACTATCTGTCAATACAGAAAGAAGTTACAGAACTATTGAATATATCCTCTATGCTGCACTTTCATCTTGTGACTAATTTATATGATGATTGAGATTTTGTACCTCTTTATCCCTTTCACCTATTTCATCCAACCACCCCAAACCCTCCCCAACGGTAACTGCCAGTCACTTCTCAATGTCTATGAATCTATTGCTGTTTTGTTCATTTTGTTTCATTTTGTTTTTAGATTCCACATGTAAGTGAAATCATATGGTATTTGTCTTTCTCTGCCTGGCTTATTTCACTTAGCATAATACCCTCTAGGTCCATCTATATTGTCACAAATGCCAGGATTTCTTTATTATTGCTGAATAATATTCCATTGTATATATGTACCACATCTTCTTTATCCAGTCACTTGCTAATGGACACTTTGGTTGCTTCCATATCTTGGCTTCCATAAATAATGTGGCAATAAACATAAGGATACATATATCCTTTTAAATCAGAGATTTTGTTTTCTTTGGGTAAATTCCTAGAAGTAGAATTACTGGGTCATATGGAATTTCTATTTTTAGTTTTTTGAGGAACCTCTATACTGCTTTCCATAGTAGCTGGACCATGCATTCCCACAAACAGTGTAGGAGGGTTCCCTTTTCTCCACATCATTGCCAACACTTGCTATTTTTTATCTTTCAGATAGTGGCCATTCTGACTGGTGTGAGGGGATATCTCATTATGGTTTTGATTGCATTTCCCTGATGATTAGCAATGTGGAGCATCTTTTCATGTGCTCGGTTGGCCATTTGTAGATCCTCTTTGGAAAAATGTCTATTCAGTTCATTTGCCCATTTTGCAATTGGGTTATTTGTGTTTTTGGTGTTGAGCCATAGTTCTTTGCATTTTGGATGTTAACCCTTTATCAGATATATCATTTATTAATATATTCTCCCATACTGTAGGTTGCCTTTTTGTTTTGTTGATGGTTTCCTTTGCTGTACAGAAGCTTTTTAGTTTGATATAGTCCCACTTGTTTATTTTTGCTTTTGTTTCCCTTCCCAGGAGATATGTCCAGAAAAAAATTATTCATGCTTATATTCAAGACATTTTTGCCTATATTTTCTTCTAACATTTCCATGGTTTCATGCTTATATTTAGGTCTTTAATCCATATTGAGTTTACTTTTGGGTATGGTGTTAAGGAATAATCCAGTTTTATTCTCTTGCATGTAGCTGTCCAGTTTTCCCAACACCATTTACTGCAGAGACTGTCTTTAAGTCCAGCTTTCTAGGTGAAGTTTTATAGACCAAAGCTTTGATGCATACAAAGGTAATTCATAATTTATTTGCTTTTTTTATTTTGGGTGTAGCCTAGCTGCTGGATACTTTTATAACATTTTAATTTTGTCTGTGGCAGATGTCTCACAAATGAAACAATTTTGCTTTTATCTGTTTAGCCATTAATGTTTGTTTTCAATTTTGAGACTGTTATCTGTGCCCCAGAATACTGAAATCAGATCTGACTGTCTCACCTTCTATAAGATAAAAAATCTCTAATAGTAGAATACTTCAACAGTAAAGCTGGTGAGATAATTTAATATTAAACCTGACTATTATGCCATGAGATAAACACACACATGCATCCATAAGTATATATATGCACACTATACAAACAAGTATACGTATTTTGTCTTCTTGCTCCATTGGCTTCCTCCAATTGGTGATATCGATGCTTTATCCTCTTTTTCTTCAATAAATTGCCATCCTTCCTTTGAATCAGAGATTTTTGGAAACTTGAAAGATAAACTGTGGTTGTTGGTGTTTCATTGCTTGGGGACAGAGTTCTGCATTGAAAAGTCTAATGAATAAAACAAAGAAAACAGCCACATAATCACATAGACTTGGTCCCATCTCTTTCTGTCTTTAGTTGGCTTACTGAATGAAAAGCCAACTAGAAGAGCTTGCTTCCCTAGGACTCCTTCCACAAAGTGTCAGCAGCAGTCCTATTAGAGTTAACCGCAGCAATAACTTTCAAGTTATACATCACAAGCTTGGACCTTTTCAGAGTTTGTTCTTCTACAAATATCCCAGTAATTCCCACCTTTCTCAGGCAGCTAGAATAGATGCTGTATCTTCTTTCTACAAATGAGGAAGATGGGAGAAGTGATATGCCTTGAGTAGTGAGTTGAATTCTATGTAATGTTTTGAGGAGATGTATTAGTGTTTATTGTTAGAAGAACCTAGATTGCAGGCAGAAGTTCTAGGCCCTGTTGGGTCAATAGGGAAACATGAAGCATCAGACCAAGGAGGCCTGGGACTGCAGTCTCAAGGCTGGACCTACCAAGGAGCTAAGCAGAAGAAAGACCACAGAGGTATGTCTGAGAAGCAGTTGCTATAAAGATGAACCTGGGTACCAATGTGGATTCCAAATGCAAAGTCAGAGATGGGCAAGAGTGAGGAGGTTCATGTTAGGAAGGTTGCACACAAGAGCATGAGCACCGATGGAGGCTGGAAGTAGATGTGCAGCCTAAGGCTGAGGAGAATTCTGTCGGTCCTGCCCCTACATGTTGAGGGGACCTAATGAAATTCACTGGACATGGCGGTTTGACCAGCTCTCCTTTATTTCTCATGGCTCCTCATGGGGCCATTCTGCTATCATTTCTTAAAGTCATTGTTATGGGCTGAATTGTGTCTCCTCCCAAAAATTCATTTGTGGAAGCCCTAACCCCCAGAACCTCAGAAAATGACTGCATTTGGGGAAATGGCCTTTGAAGAAGTGGTTAAGTTAAAATGAGGCCGATAGGATGGGTCCTTATCCAATCCGACTGATGTCCTTATAAGAAGAGGAAATTTGGACATGCAAAGGGACACCGGGGGTGCCCACACGCAGAGGAAAGGGCATGTGAAGACACAGCGAGACATGGCCATCAGCAAGCCAAGGAGAGAGGCCTCAGGAGAGACCAAACCTGCCAACACCTTGACTTGAACTTCCAGCCTCCAGAGCTAGAAGAGAAAAGAAGAGAGAAAACAAGTTGCTGTTGCTGAAGCCACCCAGTCTGTGGCACTATTAGGGCAAACCACCCAGTCATCGTGGGGATTCCTACGCGTCTTATGCAGAATTAGAAAAGAGTCATAGAAACCAGTTAATGGAAGGTTTCTGTTAGCTTTAGATTATCCCCTTATCTCTGGTAAGAAGAAATAAATCTGGCTGCCTGAAGACACCCTGAATGTTTACAGAGCAATCTGTGTGCAGACCTTCCCTAACACACAGGACGCTGCCTTCCAAAGCTTGCTTCCTCTGTGTACAGAAACTCACCAAAGTCAATAATTCAATTATTACTCATGTCTAATTCATGTGGAATTAACAAAGTCTGAGGATCTTTAAATATATCTGTAAAGTCTTTGGCTTTGTCTATATGAAGCTGAAAGACAAAGTAGCAGAGTAGTATTTCATTTGCAGATTACGGCTGAGTGTAATTACCCTTTATCTTATCATCTACATCCTGAGGCCTTAGCCTCTCCTTCAGAGAGGAGGACTGGAAACGAACACCTATGTACTTTGCTGGTATCGAAGAGGCAGAGGTGATGTCCTAGACTTCTGTCATATAAAACAAAAACAAAACAACAGACTTCTAGCAAAAGGCAGAGATAATTGAATGAGAAAAAATGTGCTTGGTTATAAACTCTGAAACTTAACAGACTTTTTAAATGAATTTATCATTAACAAGCTCTGAATAATTTATGGGAAATGAAAGAATAATATCCAGAAAAATAGGTTTCAAGAGAAAAAAAATAATACAGAGGAGAATTATTATTTTCATAATTATCAGTTGAAAACAGTTGAACAAATAATGTTTAGCTTGGGAGAACAAACATCATCTAAATTCTACATGATCAATTTAAAATTGAAATCTTGGAAAACAGCTTATATTTAAGTGGGGAATGTCTATACTTATTTTTACTTATTTTATCTCTTCCCCTTTTCTTCTTGCCCATATACCAAATGCCAGGCCTTCCTTCAACTAATTTATTGATTTCCTGAAGAAAGTATAACTAAAAAAGCAGCATTTTATTAAATATCTACCTGACTTAAGGCGTTCACTTTTCAGAAGGTGAACAGTAGGGGTAACTGTTGATATGGATATAGTGCTGAAAAACTGTTTAGTTATGTGGAATTTATGGAAACTTGGGGAGGAGAGAGTGGGGGAATGGCCAAGCTACCATGAAGTCTGCAATAATGAAGAAAGAGAATACGAGGCAGTCAAACTTCAGGATGGCAGATTTCAAAACACTCAAAGAAATGAAGTTCTAAGAAGTGAAGTTTTAACTGTGCAATGGTAAAAAATAATAAGACAACAAAGGAGAACATTTTTATAAAGTGACGTAAATGCATATAAAGGGAGACTTCAACATGTGTCTCTCAGACACTCATAAATCAAGTAGACAAAAATCATTAAGCATAGGAATGAATTGAATAACATGTTTTATATTATAAATACATATATTGAACTCTACAACTAAGCAATAATAGATGCACATAATTTTCAAGCATATGAAACAGCTACAAAAATTGTTCTCACAAAGGAAGTCTTGACACATTTCAAAGCACTAATATACAGAATATTTTCTCTAACCTTAATGCAGAAAAATTAGAAACCAGAGATCTTTAAAATTACCCTTATTAAGACCAAAAAAAATTTAAAACAAACAAATAAAAAAAGGAAACAAAGGAAAAAGAGAGAAAACCTTAGTGTTGTAAAGATGTTGAGTTCCTTCCCATTGGGAACATGTACGACTGGCTAGAGTTTGGAATCCAGAGTGCAGAGGACACCTATCAACAAGAGAGCCCAACAGAAGGATGAGCAGAAAATATTAAAAGACAAGTCAAAGAAGGTGAAATGTAAATGCCCTATGGACTTTAAAAGAAAATCAATTTCAGAAAATCAGAAAATTTCAAACTATAACAACTGAATATTTTTGTCCTGTTAAACAACAAAAAAATAAAAAATCTGCCAGTATCAAACATTGGAAATGTTGTAAAGAAGTGGATAATATATTGCTGCTGTCCCTCTCCTGGGCAATTTGGCAGCACTGATAAACCTGAGTATGTATCTTCCTTAACCCAGCCGAACAATAATGGCAGCGACAATATTAGTAGTGATAGCTCCCAGGCCTGGAATGCCACAAGGGAGAGTCCTTCTGAGTCCATTCTAAGTCCTTTTCATAGATAAGTTCATCTGATTTCAATGACCATATGAAGCAGGAACCACCATTATTCTCATTTATGGATGGGGAAGCGAGGTTGGGAGAGAGGAAAATCCCAGCCAAGGTCGCACAGCTGACAAGTTTCAGAACTAGGACTTGATTTGCGCCTGTCTGGTTCCCAACCCCTTGCTTCTGATCACTATAGCTTGTATACACAAAATATTTTTGCAGCAGTATTTAGAATGAGAAAAGTTGGAAGCAAAAGAAATGCCCACCAATGGTATTAGTTAAATTAAGTAGGTTGTAATAAAGTTTTTGCTTAAAGGCTGAAAGAGTACATTTAACAATGTGGAGAGACCTAAAAAAAACTATGGTGAGAAAAGAATAAATTTCAGTATGACACTATTTATATGTAAAACTTAATAATATGATTTTCAATGGAATAATAGATATGTGAATCTATCGATAAAAGAATGGAAAAGATTAAAACCAAATTGGATTAGAAGTGAAGTTGAAAGGCAACATGGTTTTAATTGTAATGAGTGGACTTCTTTCTTTGAGAAAAAAATAAAACAAGGAAGATTCATGATCACATATATAATTTTAAAAGCTAGTAACATAAAAAGGTGAAAATTAAATAGTTCAAATGCTTATAATAATTTATTAATTTATTCAATGTGGTTGAACTATAAGTGATATATCATCCTTTCTTTTGTCCCGTGATACTCAAATTTCCAAATACAGAAAAGCAATACAAACCAATAAGAATAAGTAGGGAGAAGGAGAAATAAAAGAAAACATGCAAGAGAAGGGCAGTGCAAAAAATGGAGAGGTTTCTGGTGAGTTTCTACTTTCAAAGCTCACACATACCAAGTTTCAGGAGATGCATATGCCAAACAGATACAAAGACAATGACAAACTTTCTGGTGCTAGAAAAACTGATACCACGAGTAAACATAGGATGGTAATAAATACATGTTTAAGACAATAAATTAGTCTGATTACTTTGCTTTTTAAATTTTGTTTGTTCTTGAGAGGGTGAGAGCGTGTGAGCATTTGCTACTTTGGAGAAAGAAGAACAAAGAAGGAATGTGCTCTGTGGGTAGCATATAGTATAAGGTTCACAGAAAACAGAAATAAAGTCAAGCATTTGAAATCCTATTAAAGTTGTATAAGAAAACAAATCTGGAAGGCATAATTAATGTGTTATATATAGGCTAGGATAAGAATTGACAAAGATCTTAATAAAATTTACAAAGATCTTATTGAAAACCAATAATATACTATTTATCAAGAATTCATTCACTTTGTTATGTGGGTGGATAGGTGGGGGTGGGGAGCCATTCTTGTGCTCTTTGGGGGATACAATGATAAATGAGTAGCTAGTACTAGGGATAATATTAAAAATATTTAACCATCGCTATGGCACCAGTACCCCCAAATCAGAATGGAAGTAAACCACACACCTGTCCATGGCCGCCACAGTCCTCACCCTTGTGACGAAGAATAAGAACCAAATACCATCTGTGATGCGAGCCAGTGTGATGTGTGATAGAACACCAAGGGCTGGGAATGTGTGTATGTGTGTGCATGTGTGTAGGGAGTGTGCGTGTGTAATGGGTGAAATAGGCTGGGGAAGAGATCACAAGATGGACATGGAGAGAAGAGAAGGACGCTGCGGAGAGCAAGGGTAGCCTGAAAAAAAGTGTGAGGCAAGAAATCATGAGGTTTTGCTATAGAATTCTGAATAAATGGTCCAAGGTGGCTGGAAAATAGGTGTATTAAAGAATATATACCAGGATTTTGCCTAGAGCATGAAAAGTCTACATGACAAGCAAGTGTGTTTGAATTCAATTCTTTAGGTGATAGTGAGTCATTGAAGGAAAGGAAGCGGTCTGGCTGCAGCTGTCAGGGGAGTGAAGCATCCCGTCCTGAGCTATTTCTCATCTCCTCTTACAGGAGCGAAGCGTGCCTCCCAAAGATGCCCTGTCCTCATCCGTGAAACCCCTGAATATGTTACCTTACATAGAAAAAGGAATTTGCAAACGTGAGTAAGGTTACAGCCCTTCAGATGAGGAGACGATCCTGGATTATCTGGGTGAGCCTAATTAATCACAAGAGTCCTTAAAAGTGGGGCACCTTTCTTTCCTAGCTGTGCTTAGAGAAGGCATGACTTGAGAAGGATAAGAGAGATGTGGCTATGAAGGACTCCACCTTTGTTCCTAGCTTTGAAGAGGAGAAGCTGGGCTATGAGCCAAGGAATGTGGTGACCTGCAAACTGGGCACAGCCCTCTGCTGACAACCAGCATGGAAATGGGGATCTAACCTGAGCTGCAAGGAACTAAATTCTGCCAGCTCCAAGGAGCAGGAAACAGATTCTATGCAAGAACTTCCAAGAAGGAAGGCAGCCCTAGGCAAACTGGTTTTAGCCTGGGTGAACCTTTACTGGACTTCTGCCCTACAAACTTTTTTTTGTTTTGAAGTCTATTTTGTCTGATATAAGTACTGCAACTGCAACTCTTGCTTTTTTCTCCCTATTAGTTGCATGAAATATCTTTTTCCATCCCTTCACTTTTAGTCTGTGTATGTTTTTGGGTTTAAAGTGAGTCTCATGTAGGCAGCATATAGATGGGTCTTGCTTTTTTATCCATTCAGTTACTCTATGTCTTTTGATTGGTGCATTCAGTCCATTTACTTTTAGGGTGATTATCGATAGGTATGTACTTATTGCCATTGCAGGCTTTAAATTTGTGGTTACCAAAGGTTCAAGTTTAAGTTCCTTACTATCTAAGAGTCTAACTTAACTCACTTAATATGCTATTAGAAACATAATCTAAAGGTTATTTTTTTAATCTTCTTTTTCTTCCTCCTCCATTCTTTTTATATTAGGTATCACATTCTGTATTCCTTGTGTATCCCTTGATTGACTTTGGGGATAGTTAATTTAATTTTGCATTTGCTTAGTAATTAGCTATTCTACTTTCTTTACTGTGGTTTCATTATCTCTGGTGACAGCTATTAAACCTTAGGAACACTTCCATCCATAGCAGTCCCTCCAAAATACACTGTAGAGATGGTTTGTGGGAGGTAAATTCCCTCAGTTTTTGCTAATCTGGATATTGTTTAATCCCTCCTTCAAATTTAATTGATAACCTTGCCGGATAAAGAAATCTTGGTTTGAGGCCCTTCTGCTTCATTGCATTAAATACATCATGCCACTCCCTTCTGGCCTGTTTAAGAAACCACTCCCTTAAGGTTTCTGCTGAGAAGTCTGATGATAGCCTAATGGACTTTCCTTTGTATGTGATCTTATTTCTCTCTCTGGCTGCTTTCAATAGTTTGTCCTTATCCTTGATCTTTGCTATTTTAATTACAATATGTTTTGATATTGTCTTCCTTGGGTCCCTTTTGTTGGGAGATCTGTGTATCTCCATGTCCTGAGAAACTATCTCCTTCCCCAGATTGGGGAAGTTTTCAGCAATTACCTCCTCAAAGACACTTTCTATCCCTTTTTCTCTCTCTTCTTCTTCTGGTACCCTTATAATGTGAATATTGCCCCATTTGGATTGGTCACACAGTTCTCTCAATATTCTTTCATCCTTATAGATCCCTTTTTCTCTCTGTTCCTCAGCTTCTTTGTATTCCTTTCTCTAGTTTCTACTTCATTTATCGTCTCCCCCACTGTATCTACTCTGCTTTTAATACCCTCCATTGTGCTCTTCAATGATTGGATCTCCGACCAAATTCATTCCTGAGTTCTTGAATATATTTCTATACCTCCATGAGCATGTTAATGAATTTTATTTTGAATTTCAGGAAGAGTCATGAGGTCGATGTCATTTAAATTTTTCTCAGGAGTTGTATTAATAATTTTACTTTGAACCATGTTCCTTTGGTGTTTCATGTTTGTATATGGCGCCCTCTAGTGCCCAGAAGCTCTACTCTCTGGAGCTGCTCAGCCCCTGAAGCAATGTCTGGGGTCACAGGGGAGTGGTATTGGTGCCTGGGGGAGGAAAGAGCTGTTTCCTGCTTCCCAGCTGCTATGCCTGTCTCCACTGCCTGAACCAGTGGGCCGAGCACACAGTTATAAGCCTCTATGCTTTGCGTTTGTAGTTGCTGTAGACAGATCTTCTCTCTGGCTAGCCTAACACCAGGGTAGGATTTGCCAGTTTGTGAGCCAGGTGGGGCTGGCGGGGAGAAAGGCACAGTAGGCTGTGTGTCACAGAGGGGGTTCTTGGAGCTGTGTAACCAGCCAGGGAGCTGGAGCACCTGAAGATCTTGAAAGCTCCCAACCTGCTGGGTAGAATGCACCTGGGAAATTTTGTCTACCTGTCCTTTCTCCTGAGCAGTAAGTTCTGTGCAATCCTTGCCCCTTTAGTATCCCTTTTGCTACGGGCTTTCTTGTTAGGAAGTCTCTCAGACTGCCTGCCTTTCTTTTGTTCCAGAGCAGCTGGATATGAATCCCTGCTTTCCACAAGCAGCTGGAAACTCAGTCTCTCTAGTAATTCTGCTTGGGTTAGCTTTCCAACCCCCTACTCACAAAAGTACCATGCAAGCACCATGAAATGTAGGTTTGTCCTCCCAGAGCAGATCTCCAGAGTTAGGTATTCAGCAGTCCCAGGCTTCCATTCCCTCCTCGCTCCATTTATCTTCCACCAGTAAGCTGTGGTGGAGGAAAGGCTTGGGTCCTGCCGGGCCACAGCTTTGTACGTTACCCTGTTCCATGAGGTTTGCTCTTTTCTCTAGGTTTATGCAGTCTTGTGCAGTCCTCTTTCCTGTTGCTCTTTCAGGAGTAGTTGTAGTAATTATATCTCTTATTATATGCAGTTTTAGGAGGAAGCCTCTGTCTCACCTCTCATGCTGCCACGTTTAATCCAATGCACCCATCCCCCTTATGTTTCTAAATCTACAAAATTATCACTCTGAATGGAATTCAGGGATATACATATTGTTAAAATAGTCACCATGATAATATCTGGTGCCTGTTTACTTGTCTGGATTATTACATATGGGTGAGAATGGAAACAGAGTTGGGGATGGGGATGGACTTGGGTGAGAAGCCTGCACTTATCCATTGCTTGGCCATGATGGGAAATGCTGGTCAAGTTTGTGCCAGAATCCTGAGAGCTGTGCCTTGGCTTTCTCAGACTGTAAACTTTTCTTGTTGAATGGATCTTTACCGTCAGAAAAATTAATGTTATAAAACCTTCTATATTTAGAAACAGTCCTCTTTGGCCCCACATCCATTCTGTTTCTCCATTCCCCTTTACAGCTAAATGGCTGGAAAGATTTGACTTTTCATTTTCACTACGACTTCCTACTCTTTCCCCACTGAATCACCAACCACCTCCACACCACCAAATTTATGGTCTGATTTTGGTTCTCATTTTACTCAGTCTCATAGAAGTGTTTGATGTGATTTCTACCTTTGCCTTTTGTCCTCTGTGTTTGGTCCCTCCCCCACTCTCTTCTCTGCTGGATCCTCCTCTCCCAGTGCTCCCAAATACCCCATTTCAGATCTGGTGTTTTTTCTCTTCTCCATGCATATAAGTTCCCAGGCTTTCCATGTCATACCATAGTGTACCATACTATAGCATACCACAAATACCATTTGATGGTGTCTGTCCATCCCACCCATGCTCTATACTTGGCCTCATGTGACTGATATATTTTTTGTAATCTGGTATACCTAGCTTCTCTGCAGAATTCTTGTCTTAACTACAATCCGTATTTCTCTATTTACACAATTGTAAAATCTTGGCTTTCTCTCTCCTGACTTCTCTTTGAAACTCAACACCAAAATATCTTTTTACTTATGTCTCTTCATTTCCTTTCTTCACAAGTGGTCCTGTGACTGAAAACTTTAATTTATCCTCGTGCTGAAACACATTTTCTATAATTACTCCCAGGGCTTATTTTGTTCTTTGAATCTCATTGAGATGAACTGTATATAAAAGATGATATAATTTTGTATGAAGTGAAGGTAATATTGAAATATGAAGCAAATGGCAATAATCTTTTTAGCAATAAAAGGAAAAGAATATATGTGTGTACACATACATGAATGTATATATAAATATATATGTGTGTATATAATATGTGAAAGCCAGAATAATGTAATCTTCATTTAGAAATATTTTTATTTGTATTTATTTTTATTTTCCATGCTGTACTACTATCCTGTGACCAACCAGAATTTTTGTGCCCCTTTATCCCCTATATCCTCCCCACCCACCTTCCCCAACTCCTCCCCCATGGTAACCACTAGTCACTTCTCAGTATTTAGGATTCTATTGCTGTTCTGTTCATTCTGAAATATTTTTATCCTGAAATTTGAGGCCCAGGTTTGATGATTTAAAATGCAATTCAACCTGCCTCCTTAAAAATATTTATCTTTTTACATAAAAGATAAATTGTATAAAAAGATTGTATATATGTGTATGATGATGTATGAACATCAATGTCCGTTTGAATGTTCACCAATGTACCAGTTATTTCAGACCAAATTTCATAATAGTTCCTAGGCCTTATAATTTGATTAAGGCACTACATTTAAAAAACTTAATCCAAGCTTGTAGTGTTGACCCACAAACTGATCTGTGACACTGGTCAAATCTACATTTGATTCCACTACTGTCTTCAGAATTTCCTAAGCAAATACAGTCGAGAAATATTTACCAAATATACTATGGTCAGTGCACCACATCAGTGACCAAGGATCTCCCTTGTTTTCTTTCTTACCTTAGATGCCAAGGCCAGTCCCTGGTTTTTGAGAAGCAAGGCAAGTTGTAAAGCAAAGTGGGTATCAAATGTATGGCCAGGTGGATTTCAAGGATGACAAGGGGAAGGCTGGGGGGAAATGGGAGAAAGAACCCTGGATTTTGCAATAGAGGAGGCCTAGATGTCAATCTCATCTCTGTCACTTACCAGTTGGGTTAAATTAAATTGGAGATTTAATTTAACTTTGAAATCCACCTGAAAAATTAGATTTATCTCATAAAGTGTGTAAAAATAGAATGAGAAATCACGTAAAAGTTCTTTGTAAAGGGCTATGTCTATATCTGTATCTATATAGAGCCATCTGCACACTCACCTAGCCTTCTAGAATGACCCTGTTTCTTTCCACTTCGGATAGTACAGAGTGAACTAAGTTTTGTGCAAACTGAGTACATACACTGTAAATATAATGATAAACAGGTAAGCAAAACTTAAGTAGTAATAGCTACTCTAGACCTTCGTAGCATTTCCCATGTACCTCCTATCACCATGTTTTTCTAAGTGATCCTGTGGGCTTACAGAGGGGGAAACTTGACCCTTAGAGGAGTTAAGTGATTAATGTCCACACCTTGTGGCAGCGCCAGGAACTCCAACACAGGTTCTCTTTCAGCACTTTGGTGCATTTTTGCTGAATTGCATGGCTGTCACCTAGTGTTTAGTTTTTCAAGTTTTTTTTCTGTTCCTATCCTGCATTCGGGAAGACCTTGTCAAACATTTTATCACAAAACAGGACTTTCAGGGACAGAATGTGGACACTGAGACAAGACAGCATGATTCTAATCAATTTATTCATAAAAATGCAAAATAGACTTATCAAATGTGTAAAGGAAATAATCATTCTGCCAAGACATTTAATTTAGGTAGAAAATATTTGCTTTGCTGGGTGGCTGATTAATCACATTAATTAATTACAACATAAAAATACTGATTTGTCAAAAAAGGGTGAGAGCCCTCAAACAGAAATAATCCATTGCTTCTCATTAAATTACACATGAATACAACTCATTTTACCGAGGGAGTGAGTTGAAATGTGCCATTTATGCTAATTTATGGGTGTCTGAACTTATAGTCAGTTTAGCATTCATTTTAAATGTCTAATAAATCCTATATATTGCTGGCCTCCTAGGCTGTGACAACTACATGAAGCTAGATTTCCTTTGTATATGTGAAGTATTACGGCATGAACCCTCATTGTCTTCCTGGCAGAAATTAGCCTCCTTAAATGGTCATCTCCTCACCCACTGATTTCTAGAAGGTTCCCTGGGCAATGCCATATAACTTCCTCATTTTTCCTCTTCTCTGGTGTCTCCTCTCACTGCCACACCACCTTCTCTGAGGCAGATGAAACCCTGTGTTATCAACTCACTTCTAGGCCCATCTGTCTTCCCCTGATCACCACTGATAATATCAATTCCCCTGAGTTCCACATACAACTGAGACTAAACCGTACTATTAATAAAGTTTACAGAAAGCTCGGAGACAGAGAAACACAACTTAGACTGCTGCTGAGGTCTTTTCCTCAAAAGACCAGGAGCCTCCCTGCTGGTTTCTTGGCAGGTCTCTGTGCAGCGGAGCTGTCAGCAGTACTGTCCCCAGTGGGAGGCTTTAGGCACGTCTACACCCAGAAACGGCAGTCTAGGCCCAACTGCCTTCGGTGCAGAGATAAGCAGAGTATCTTTTGTTCCTAAGGCTCAGTTTATTTTCTGTCCTAGGGTGATTGACACTGAGAATATCCACTCCCTTCAGGGGAACATATTCCAAACCCTTGAGTAAGGTGTGGTCTGGCTCCATATCTAGTGCAAAGTGTCATGGCCCACAGCACATTTCCCAGATTGTGACTCATTCACCCTTACATGAGAAGGAACATTAACAGTCCAGTGGTGGTGGCGCTGTGGCAACTGAGTCCCATTTCTTTCCCCAGCTTTCTGTACCATTAGGTAAAGAGAAGATAAGAATCGTCTATCCTGTCTGCTGGAGTAGAGTTCTCAGCTCCTGGGGGAAAAGACTTGCACAAAAATCACTCCTCTTCCAGGAACACACAATGCACTTCAGGCTCAGGGCAATTTCTCATTCTGTATGGGCTCATTTTTACTATTAACTCAGCTTCATTACTATACAGAAAACCGAATGCCAGCATTTACTTTTTAGGTTAATACCTAAGAACATTGGGTAGGTACTTCTTTATTTCTGTGTGACTAGAAGGGCCTAACAATGAAGGCTTTCTCCAAGGATGAATTCTAATATTTACTCTAGAATATTAAATAGCCTATGCTCTCTTAAAGGGCAGTTTTCCATCTTCAAATCTTTTAAGATATGACATTTATGTGGGTAGATGTTATTTTAGTCACGATTTCAACATTGCTCCTTTATATGGTTTGCCTACTTTATTCAACACCTATTTAATGAGATGGAACCCCTTTTATTCTATCAAGAAAAAAATTAATGAAGGCCACATGGCCTTTTAAATAGAAATATCAACTATTCTTTCCATAGGCTAAAGATGGAGAACACATACCTTTATCAGGTATAAATAAATGGACTCAAGGTATACTGTGATCAAAGAAGAGAAGGCAATGAGCAGCAAAGTGAAAGTCAGGAGAGAGAAAAAGGTAAATGGTAGTGATGTTATTAAATAGAGATTGAGGCACAAGGCAGGAAAAAGTAACACCCCCACCCCCACCCCCTCACACACACACATACACACACACACCCTTACACATTAAAACACATCACATGCCCAAGACTCCCACTTGGGTAGAATGAAATGGTGTGGAGGACACATTGAGACCAAGAAATACACATAGGGGATCAATGGAATACAACAGGGACCTTGTGTTCCAGTATATTTTAAGACTTAACAGAGGGTTCCTTTTTTTTAAGTATAGGCACAAATAAGAACAGTAAGCTGGATGAATTTAAGTCACAACTGCTATGATTCACAACCCCAAACCAGTATTCATTCTACTCGTGAAACTTTCTTTAAAACCAAATTGTATTTCTAAATCCGTGTTTTAGGTGTCTACCTACCTCAGTAAAAGTTGATAAGATTTTACAATATCCTACAAAGGAAATTACTCTTTTCTCCAGAGAGATAATCTGCTTATTTTGGGAAACTGAATTAGGTATTCTACAGCCACTTTAACATTTTCAGAACAGAATCCTATAGCTGAACATTTTCTAAACTTCAACTTTCTCTGAGTAGTTCTGTACTTAGATCATTCAAACAAAACAGTGTTGGAATCTGACTCTGTCATTTAGTAGGAGTAGGAACTTAACTCACCTATTTAACCTAAAATTGCTTTTCTTGTCTTGTTTTGGTTTAGTTTTGTTCTTGTCTTGTAAATGGATATGATGTGAAGATAATGTATATAAAATATCCAGCCTAGCACTGGCATGTCTTCATTAAGGTCCTTTGTCCACTACCTCCCACAACATAGGCTGTTAACTATGCTAGGCCCTTTAAGATGCATATTCTCATTGAATGCTAAGCAAAGGAGCCCTCATTCTATTACAGTAACAGTAACTGACACTTGCATTGCTCTCCTACATGCCAAACTCTGCTCTACGTGTTTTCGTATGTAGCTCAGTTAATTCTTCCAGCACACCGGAAGGCAGGCATATCATGATCCCTATTTCACAGGTGCTCAGATCCAATGAGAGAGAGGAAACGACCTGCCAAGACCCTAGAAGGCAAGCAGATAAGGGAACTGGAGTTCTGCCTTGCTGTCTGGATGCAGGATCTGCTCTCCGATTTTATAAGCAAAATGTCCAAGATCTAGTCCAAAGGACTTAGCAGCTGCTGGTGATCTTAATGCATTCTTGAAAAGTAAAACTAGAAAAATCATAGAATTTATTTTCTAAAAACTTGGACTCAATTCAATACAAAAGATATATTTGGCCTCTGTTTGTATGTGGGGACATGTCTGAAGAAACAGTTTTAATTATAGGAAGACTGATGTTTCACAGATCTTACCTTCACCCTTTCAAGTGTTTAGAAAAGTATAAGGAGGTTCTGTGGTGGGATAGTATTATATATTCCAAGGAGTTAAAATTATTAAATTATTACAATAAAGAATTCTTTAGGTCTCTGTGTCTATGATTTTGAGCAAATATACAAACTAAAGTAGACCAGGAAGTTATCAAGTCCACAGCAAATGACTACCAGACAGAATTATCATCTCCATTCCTTCATCTGCTCAAGTGTTCACATACCTCATTCATTCACTCAACAAATATGTATTGGTTGCCTCTTCTAGTGCTGATGTCATGAACCTGGGAGAGGTGTCTGCTCTGATGGAACTTACGTTCTAGTTGGAAGAGACAGGCAGTGTCAAGGATCTGCTGCTGGATTATATGTTGAAGTTTCTATCTTTTTTGTTTTTTAAATACTATGCATTTACACCTCTCTCTTCTCCCATGGTACCACAAATGCTCATTTTCTTCCTCCCAGCCAAGGCAAAGCAGAAACCAAGACAGAAAGAAACCCCTGCCCTGCCAGCTGGATAGAGATCCTGAGGCGGCCCTCCCGGAGAAATCACTGTCCGGCCTTGGGATGGAGAATAAGGAGGCTCAGTGGCTACTCACATGAGACAGGTAGAGAAGACCCTCTAATGCAAAGTTCCTATTCCCTTGCAAATGGAAACCTTTGGTTATGAGACCTACATAAGATGCAAGAAAGAACAAAGAGGATATGTAAATCCTTGTGAAATCCTCAGAGGAGATGTGCATATGGCCTCATATGCCTGGGACATGGTAGGTGTGTATAATCATTAGCTAGTATAAGAATTTTCTTCTTAATTGTGTTGCTATTTCAGTTATGACTAGTTCTCCTAACACCAAGAGTCCTGTACCAAAAGCCCTTTACCATGGCCAACTCCAGCCTGCCGTCTACATGCCCCTAGACCTCTCCCACCTGCCTTACTCTTCCTGTCCTTTCCGCTGTGGTTCTGATGCTCACTCCTCTAAGCTTTTAGGATAGCCAGTCAAGTACTAGCCAGTTTATCTCCTCTCCTGGATTCAGTAAGGTCCTCACTGGTCTCTTCTGTCCTGCTGTCAAGAGCTCTGGGTCTCTTCTCATCATGTAGGTGATCTGTGCTCATTCCTATATGAAAGTAGGTGGTGCATCCTCAGTCGAGAAGAAGAAGCCCCGTTTCAATATTGTGTTACAGAAGACACACAGCTCACCACAAGGGTAAGGACTGCTTGAGTCACAGCTCCGGACTGTATGTTATAAGTAAACACATTAAGAACTGGCCCGTCAAGCATTGTGTTATGCTTTGTGGTGGCACTTGGGACTCTTCACTGGGTGTGTGTGGAGGACCATGAAAAGCCCATGGGAAAATGGTCTCATGCTTTTTATTTTTGTCTAAGTGAGTGTAATGGCCTGAACTGTGTCCCCACCCCCCGACTCATCTGTTGAAGCCCTAACTCCTAGTACCTCAGAATATGACTCCACTTAGAGATAGGACCTATAAAGAGGTGATTAAGTAAAAATGAGACCATTAGGGTAGGCCCTAAGCCAACCTTACTGGCATCTCTAGAAGAAAAGTTGGACACACAGAGACACACCAGGGATGCGTGCACACAGATAGACCATGTGAGGATGCAGCAAGGAGGTGGGCCATCTGCAAGCCAAGGAGGGAAACCTCAGAAGAAACACACCCACTGATACCCTGATGCTGGACTTCCAAGTAAGTCTGACAAGATCTTAACAAGATCCATCATTAAGAAGTGGATGTCTATAAGAGTTTTTGGAAAAATCAGCCAGAAAGGAAGCATAATAGAATAAAACTAAAGTGAATTTGAATTTGGCAGACCACAGCTCAAGGGATGGGTCTTCTAATTTTCAGCTATGTGACAAAGGACAATTTACTTAAAGTTCATAAACTTCCCTTCCCACATCTTTAAATAGGTGTCAAACCTCACAGAGAGGATATGAGCATTAAGTCAAATATGAAAGTGCCCAGAACATTGTTCTACATTTATTAGGCACTCAATTAATGATGTTTCCTATCTTTTTCTTAGGAGAAGAGGCTCAGATACAGCTGGATGCCAACTAGACAATATCTAAGCCATGGTAGACAGTGTTCACATGGATCTTGTGGCTGTAACCAACTACACACGGGAAGTCAGTTCAGTGTATTCTACTTCAACGGTTTGGAATATAGGAGTCAAAAAAGTTTTTTTCCTCCAAGACTTATAAAAGACAAAATACTCAAAGTTGGGAAGACATGTAATGTATCAAAGATGGTTCTGGTTTCTCTGAGTCACTGAAGGGACAGATGCACATCTCTTTTTACTTGTGCTGGGAATTCTTCCAAACTGCATTAGCACTCACTCTCAACCACTCCGAAGCCAATGCGCACCTCACTGCATTGTTTTTTGAGTCAGTCATACAGCTCTCCACCATGAACCAACCAACTGGCTCGTCTTTATTATTTAACTTCTGTCATGGTCTATGGTGGGAAATAAATTATATGTCAACCAATTATTGTGGTCTCTACTTAAAGCACAAATTTCTTTTTCTTCCAATTTATAGAAAAATACTTAAAGTATAATGGCTCTATGGATTTAAACTTGATGTACTTTGGGTTTGGAGAGAGTAACTGTCAGGAAATCATTACCGTGCTGAGGTTTGACTCACACATCTATTTCTGTACTAATCTCCTATCAAAGAACAAAATAGTCTTATCCTTCCAGTGCCAATCAGCCTACCCCCAAATCCATCACTCAGGTATCATTTTCCACTTATATCTTTATCTGGGATTTACTGTCACTGTTATGTGATGGAACTGCAAATTATTGCCTAGAAGTACACGTCTATATATCATTGCTTTACGTCACTTTGATCATTGATGGAAAATTGATCTTCAAGGAAAAAGAACTAACCACCAACAGCTGAATAAATGAAAACTATTTTAATCACATGTTAAAGGATATTTTTAAGCAGGTTTTGTGTCTCACTTTCTCAGTTTACCCCACGCCACGAAAAAGCTCTAATAATAAATTTAATTAAGCAAACTAATGGAAGGCAATAAATATAAGAAATATCCCTTGTTCATCCAAGTTCTTCCATCATCAAAATGATGATCATTCAAACAACTGAAATGTTGCATTTATAAACGGCTGTGGATTTAAGAAATCTTCTTAGAGTCCTTAATTGAACTTGCCAGGGAAGCAGTAATTCAGTAGCAAGGGCAAATATAGAGCTCAAACTGGAGCTTTGTCAAAAGTAGCTCTCCTCTCTAGGATGCTGGTAAGAAGTAAAAACATAATATGACAGACTTCTTTAAGAGATGACCGCCAGGATGTTCACTGACCCAGAAGACTGAAGTATATATGCAGTATTCTGGAAAAACAAAATAGAGCTCTAACTGAAGGATACTTTGACAAATTAAATTATTCTTTCACAATTGCAAAGAACTAATTAGTCACACACTATCACAGTTGGGTAAGTCTCTCTTAATGGGCACACTCTACAAAGAAAGAAGTTTGGACAAGCTGGTGGAAGAGCATCCATTCTTAGAAGCTTGGGAAACATCCTGAAACCTTGAACTCCATTTCACTGTGTGTTCATTTCAAACACTAGTGGTGTTTGTCCACACCCCTGACACTTGCCTCTAGGAGTAAGGTTCATACATAATGAAACTGTGTGTTATACAAGCATATGTGCACAGGCCAACGGACAATCCCATTCATAGACAGGGATGATAGCTTTGTGAAGGTAATCTCATTCATTTTCATTCTTCCTATAAATATTTGTCCATTTGCAGCTTTCTGTCTCTAAAGTTTATGTCCTCCAGGAAAGAGACAATTTGGGGAATGAAAGAAAAAATGAATTTGCTAAGTTCTCTTATAACTTTCTTTAGCATAGAAAGTTCCAAGACTCAGCTTATAGAATTTGCACAGCCCGGAGTATGGGGCTATATACCCATACTCACCACTAGGCCACACAACTTGCTTCTTTTTTATAATTAAAATTTTTTATTTATTATTTTGGTATCATTAATATACAATCACATGTGCAACACTGTGGTTACTAGATTCACCCCATTATCAAGTCCCCACCTCATACACCATTACAGTCACTATCCATCAGCGTAGTAAGATGCTATAGAGTCACTAGTTGTCTTCTCTGTGCTATACTGCCTTCCCCGTGCCCCATCCCTACATTATGCGTGCTAATTGTAATGCTCCTTATTCACCTTCTTCCTCTCTTCCCACCAACCATCCCCAGTACCTTTCCTTTTGGGATGGCACTTGTCTTTCTCTGCCTGGCTTGTTTCACTGAGTGTAATACCATCTAGCTCCAGCCATGTTGTTGCAAATGGTAGGATTTGTTTTCTTCTTATGGCTGAATAATAGTCCATGGCGTATATGTACCACATCTTCTTTATGCATTCATCTACTGATGGACACTTCCGTTGTTTCCATTTCTTGGCTATTGTAAATAGTGCTGCGATAAACATAGGGGTGCACATGTCTTTTCGAATCTCTGATCCTGTTTTCTTAGGGTAAATTCCTAGGAGTGGAATTCCTAGGTCAAATGGTATTTCTATTTTGAGTTTTTTGAGGAACCTCCATACTGCTTTACACAATGGCTTAACTAATTTACATTCCCACCAGCAGTGTAGGAGAGTTCCCTTTTCTCCACATCCTCACCAACATTTGTTTTTGTTTGTCTTTTGGATGGTGGCCATCCTTACTGGCATGAGGTGATATCTCATTGTGGTTTTAATTTGCATTTCCCTGATGATTAGCGATGTGGAGGATCTGTTCATGTGCCTGTTGGCCATCTGAATTTCTTCTTTGGAGAAGTGTGTGTTCAGATGCTCTGCCCATTTTTTAACTGGATTATTTGCTTTTTGTTTGTTTAGGTGCGTGAGTCTTTATATATTTTGGATGTCAACCCCTTAGTGGTTATGTCATTTATGAATATATTCTCCTATATTGTAGGATGCCTTTTTGTTCTACTGATGGTGTCCTTTGCTGTACAGAAGCTTTTGTTTGATATAGTCCCACTTGTTCATTTTTGCTTTTGTTTCCCTTGCCCGGGAGATACATTCATGAAGAACTTACTCATGTTTATATTCAAGAGAGTTTTGCCTATGTTTTCTTCTAAGAGTTTTATGGTTTCATGACTTACATTCAGGTCTGTGATCCATTTTGAGTTTACTTTTGTGTATGGAGTTAGATGGTAATCCAGTTTCATTCTCTTACATGTAGCTGTCCAGTTTTGCCAACACCAGTTGTTGAAGAGGCTGCCATTTTCCCATTGTATGTCCATGGCTCCTTATTATATATTAATTGGCTAGAAATGTGTGGGTTTATATCTGGGCTCTCTATTCTTTTCCATTGATCTATGGCTCTGTTCTTGTGCCAGTATCAATTGTCTTGATTACTGCAGCTTTATAGTAGAGCTTGAAGTTAGGGAGCATAATTCCCCCATCTTTGTTATTCCTTCTCAGGATTACTTTGGCTATTCAGGGTCTATTGTGGTTCCATATGAATTTTAGAACTATTTGTTCTACTCTGTTGAAGAATGCTGTTGATATTTTGATAGGGATTGCATTGAATCTGTATATTGCTTTAGGCAGGATGGCCATTTTGACAATATTAATTCTTCCTACCTATAAGCATGGGATGAATTTCCATTTATTAGTGTCCTCTTCAATTTCTCTCATGAGTGTCTTGTAGTTTTCAGGGTATAGGTCTTTCAACTCCTTGGTTAGGTTTACTCCTAGTTATTTTGTTCTTTTTGATGCAAGTGTGAAAGGAATTGTTTTCCTGATTTCTCTTTCTGCTAGTTCATTGTTAGTGTATAGAAATGCAATGATTTCTGTGTATTAATTTTGTATCCTGCAACTTTGCTGAATTCAGATATTAGTTCTAGTGGCTTGGAGTGGATTCTTTAGGTTTTTTTTACATACAAAATCATGTCATCTGCAAACAGTGACAGTTTAACTTCTTCTTACCAATCTGGATGTTTTATTTCTCTGTGTTGTCTGATTGCCATAGCTAGGACCTCCAGTACTATGTTGAATAAAAGTGGGGAGAGTGGGCATCCTTGTCTTTTCCCTGATCTTACAGGAAAAGCTCTCAGCTTCTCATTGTTAAGTATGATGCTGGCTGTGGGTTTGTCATATATGGCCTTTAATACACTGAGTTTCTTGCCCTCTATACCCATATTATTGAGTTTTCATCATGAGTGGATGTTGAATTTTGTCAAATGCTTTTCCAGCATCTATGGAGATGATCATGTGATTTTTGTACTTCTTTTTGTTGTTGTAGTGAGATGTTGATGAATTTTCTAATGTACCATCCTTGCATCCCTGGAATGAATCTCACTTGATCATGATGTATGATCTTTTTGATGCATTTTTGAATTCTGTTTGCTAATATTTTGTTGAATATTTTTGCATCTATGTTCATCATGGATATTGGTCTGTAATTTTCTTTTTTTGTGGTGTCTTTGCCTGGTTTTGGTATTAGAGTGATGCTGGCCTCATAGAATGAGTTTGGAAGTATTCCCTCTTCTTCTACTCTTTGGAAAACATTAAGGTGGATGGGTATTAGGTCTTCTCTAAATGTCTAATGAAATTCAGCGGTGAATTCATCTGGCCTGGGGTTTTGTTCTTGGGTAGTTTTTTGATTACCACTTCAATATCGTTGCTGGTAATTGGTCTGTTCAGATTTTCTGTTTCTTCCTGGGTCAGTCTTGGAAAGTTATGTTTTTCTATAAAGTTGTCCATTTCTTCTAGGTTATCCAATTTGTTAGCATATAATTTTTCATAGTATTCTCTAATAATCCTTTGCATTTTGGTGGTGTCTGTAGTGATTTTTCCTTTTCCAGTTTTGATTCTGTATATGTGTGTAGACTCTTTTTTTTTTTTTTGATAAGTGTGGCTAGGGGTTTATCTATTTTTTTTATTTTCTCAAAGAACCATCTCTGGGTTTCATTAATTCTTTCTATTGTTTTATTTTTTTCAGTTTTATTTATTTCCGCTCTGATCTTTATTATGTCCCTCCCTCTACTGACTTTGGGCCGCATTTCTTCTTCTTTTTCCAGTTTCATTTATTGAAATTTAGACTACTCATTTGGGATGGTTCTTCTTTAAATAGGCCTGAATTGCTTTATACTTTCCTCTTAGAACTGCCTTCTCTGCATCCCACAGAAGTTGCAGCATTGCACTGTTGTTTTCATTTGTCTCCATTTATTGCTTGATGTCTGTTTTAATTTGGTCATTGATCCATTGATGGTTTAGGAGCATGTTGTTAAGCCTCCATTTGTTTGTGAGCCTTTCTGTCTTCTTTGTACAATTTATTTCTAGTTTCATACCTTTGTGATCTGAGAAGTCAGTTGGTACAAGTTCAATCTTTTTTAATTTTCTGAGGCTCTTTTTGTGGCCTAGTATGTGATATATTCTGGAAAATGTTCCTTGTGCACTTGAGAAAAATGTGTATCCTACTGCTTTGGGGTGAAGTGTTCTGTACATGTCTGTTAGGTACATTTGTTCTAATGTGTTTTTCAGTGCCTCTGTCTCCTTACTTATTTTCTGTCTGGTTGATATGCCCTTTGGAGTGAGTGGTGTGTTGAAGTCTGCTAAAATGAATGCATTGTATTCTATTTCCCCCTTTTATTCTGTTAGTATGTGTTGTACACATTAGGGTGCTACTATGTTGGGTGCATAGATATTTACAATGGTCATATCCTCTTGTTGGACTGACCCCTTTATTGTTGTGTAATGTCCTTCTTTGTCTCTTGCTATTTTTGTTTTGAAGTCTATTTGATCTGATACAAGTATTCCAACTCCTGCTTTTTTCTTCTTATTGTTTGTATGAAATCTATTTTTCTATCCCTTTACTTTTAGTCTGTGTACGTCTTTGGATTTGAAGTGAGTCTCTTGTAGGCAGCATATAGATGGGTCTTGTTTTTTTATCCATTCAGTAATTCTGGGTCTTTTGATTGGGGTGTTCAGTCCATTTACATTTGGGATGATTATTGATAGATTTGTACTTATAGCCATTGCAGGCTTTGGATTCATGGTTACCAAAGGTTCAAGGGCAGCTTCTTTACTATATAACAGTCTAACTTAACTTGCTTATTATGATATTATAAACACAATCTGAAGATTCTTTTTTTCTCCCTTCTTTTTCTTCCTCCTCCACTCTTTAGATGTTAGGTGTCATATTCTGTACTCTTTGTGTATCCCTTGTCTGACTATGTGGGTAGCTGAATTAATTTTGCATTTGGTTAGTAATGATTTGTCTACTTCCTTTACTGTGGTTTTATTTTCTCTGGTAACAGTTATTTAGCCTTAGGAGCCCTTCCATCTAGAGCAGTCCCTTTAAAATACACTGTAGAAATGGTTCGTGGGAGGTAAATTCCCTCAACTTTTGCTTGCCTGGGAATAGTTTAATCCCTCCTTCAAACTTAAATATTAATCTTGCTGGAGAGTATTCTTGGTTCAAGGCCCTTCTGTTTCATTGCATTGGATATATCATGCCACTCCCTTCTGGCCTGTAAGGTTTCTGCAGAGAAGTCTCATGATAGCCTAATGGGTTTTCCTTTTTAGGTGATTTTTTTTCTCTCTCTGGATGCTTTTAATACTCTGTCCTTGCCCCTTATCTTTGCCATTTTAATTGTCATATGCCTTTGTGTTTTCTTCCTTGGGTCCCTTGTGTTGTGAGATCTGTGCACTTCCGTGGCCTAAGAGACTCTTTCCTTCCCCAGACTGGGGAAATTTTCAGCAATTATTTCTTTGAAGACACTTCCTATCCCTTTTTCTCTGTCGTCTTCTTCTGGTGCCCCTATAATGCAAATATTGTTCCGTTTGGATTGGTCACACACAGTTCTCTTAATATTCTTTTATTCCTAGAGATCCTTTTTCTCTCTCTGCCTCAGTTTCTTTGTATTCCTGTTCTCTAATTTCTATTCCATTTACCATCTCTTCTACTTCATCTAATCTGCTTTTAAGTCCCTCCATTGTATGTTTCATTTCAGCTACTGTATTTTCAATGTGTCTCCCTCCTGAATTCATCCCTTAGTTCTTGAATATTTTTCTGTAGCTCCATTAGCATGCTTATGACTTTTATTTTGAATTCTTTTTCAGGAATACTGGTGATTTCAGTCTCACTGTACCCTCTTTCTGGTGTTTGAGAGATTTTCAATTGAACAAGGTTCTTCTGCCTTTTCATAATCTTACTAGATAGTGAGAAATATTAGGTTTGTGTAGGCAGTGCCCTCTAGTGCCCAGAAGCTCTGCTCTTTGGAGCTTCCCAGTACCTGGAATGATGGCAGCGGTTGCAGGTGAGTGGTGCCAGTGCCTACCCTAAAGAGGCAGCCTTTTCCTGCTTCCTGGACACAGTGCCTGTCTCTGCTGTCAGAGCCAGCAAGCCATGCACAGGAAGTGGCCTCTGTGTTAAGGCCCTAAACTGCTATGGGGAGGGCTGCCCTCTGTCTGGCCTGTAGCAATGGCAGGTGTCACAAGTGAGTAGCAGGTGTGTCCATTGGGAGTAGAAAGCCCTTTCCTGCTTCCTGGCCACAGTGCCTGCCTCTGCTGTCAGGACCTGTGAGCCCTGTGCAAGGCAAAGCCTCTGCATTAAGCTGTGTAGTTGCTGTAGGTGTGGCTGCCCTCCAGCTGGTCTGGAGTGATGGCAGGGGCAGCAGGTTCACTGGTGCCAGCAGGTAGAAAGAAGCGGCAGGCTGCTTATTGCAATAGGGGGCCTTGGGGCTGCTTTGCCAGCCTGGGGGATGGAGGTCTGTAGCTCCTGAAAGTTCCCAACCTGCTGGGCTTAGTGTGCCAAGATGACTTTGTCTACCTGTTCCTTCTTCTGAACCCTTGCCCCTTTAGCAGCCCTCTCACTGTTGGGAAGTCTTTCAAAGCATCCACTTTTCTTTTGTGCCAGGGCAGCTGGTTGTGGGCACCTGTTTCCACTCTCAGTCTCTGACTTTGGTTTTCACCCCCTCTAATCTCCAGAGCACTATGCAGTGTGGTTTTGTGCTCCTGGAGTAGATTTCTAGGGCTGAGTATTTAGGAGTCCTGGACTTCTACTCCCTCCCCACTCTAATTCTCTTCCTCCCAACAGTAAGCTGGGGTAGGGGGAGTGCTTGGGTCCCACCGGGTCACAGCTTTATTACTTTACCCTTTTCTGTGAGATGTTCTCTTCTCCCAGATGTACTCTTCTCCCAGATGTAGACTGGATGGTGCAATCTTTTTCTGGTCACTCTTTTAGGAATAGTTGTATTTGCTGTATTTTTGCATTATATGTGGTTTTGGGAGATTTCTGTCTCACTTCTCATGCCACCATCTTTTTTCTTCCTACCAGTTATATGTTTTTTAAAAGATATTTTTAAAATTGATATTAAAATATTTTTTAAATTGAAATATAGTTAATACATGACAATGGAGGCAAGAATATAAAATGGGGAAAAGACAGTTTCTTCAATAAATAGTGTTGGGAATACTGGGTGGCCACATGCAAAAGAATGAAACTAGACCATCTTATACCATACACAAAAAAGAAACTCAAGATGGATAAAATACTTAAATATAAGGCATAAAACAATAAAACTCCTAAAAGAAAATAGTAAATAAATCTTGAACATTGGCATTAGCGATTTTTTCAGGAATATGCCTCCCCAGGCAAGGGAAACAAACTCAAAAATAAATTAGTGGGACTACATCAAACTAAAAGGTTTCTGCACAGCCAAGGAAATCAACAACAAAATGAAAATATACATGGGTTAATATATTTGAAAATGACATATCTGATAAGGAGTTAATATCCAAAATATATAAAAAGCAAAAAAATCAAGTTTTTTTTAGTAGAACAGGAATAGATTGAATATGTTTAAGCTTTTCTCCATCCCCACATCAACAAACTTCAAAAAGATCAATCTGTTTAGTACCACCTGTATTTATACATCAAAGCATAGAAGAAGTCATATCAAAGATGCAAAAATGTGAGCAAATGGGGCTAGCTTGGAAGAAAGACAGGGGAAAGGAAATGCTCTATTCAGTGGTAATGGCACCTTTAGGATGCTCTCCTTATCCCTGACACTGCCTCAAGTATTTTGAGAAGCTTGATTGGAGTTAACAGTCTTACGTAATTGAGTTTTATTTGGTTCAGTCAGATTGCCATTTTGGTAGACTTACTGCTCAACAGCTGCTCATCTAATCTAGCAAAAAAAAAGCCAGAACTCAATGAAGAGCCATTTCCTTGATTCTCTTCATTCCTGCACCACTGACAATAGAAATACATTTTCAAAATATATCATGCACAGGAAAATTGAGAGCATCCAATAAAGCCAGCTGCAGAAGACTGAAAGTCAGCTCTAAGCCATATCAAAGCACAACAGATTTATTTATTCTGCCTGGAATAGTCATATATGGCAGCAACATTTTTAAACTGATTTGCCCCTCATTGTTCCTTCTGTAAGTAGATGTAACACTCTGAGAAAAACCACCGATTTTCTCCTACAGTCTGTGGTACCTGGAAATATGACCACTTTGACTTAGACAGGCTTCAAGTGACCCCCTTTCCACAGAAGCAGTGGATATAGTCTAGATAAGAACAGAATCTTGCTTATTTAATTTCCAGCTCAGTTCTGCTAATGATCTCAGTGGAAAGCAAGCACAGAAGGTTCCTAATCTGGAATTGGTAGGTTAGGAAATATGATGTGTATGTCAGCATTGCACAACTCCAGAGGGCACCAACCATATTCTTGTATTCATATGCTATTCTTATAGTAGCCCTATGATTGTGCACTTTTTAAGGAAAAGAGTCCATAGCTTCCACTAGACATCTAAAACCGTCCCTAATCCCCCAAATTAAGGGGCTTTCAAAAATAGGATTGAAGGTATCTTGTCACTAGATCTGATTTCTAGTTCTTTCCATTATGCAAAAGAAACAATCCTGCAAAGTATTTTCCTTGCATTTAGTTTAAAAGCTTTGATTTATAGTTAATTGATGGTTATTGAGAGGCAAATTGTTCATGTACTGTAATCATCAGTCTTCTCTGCATATTACATTTCTGGCTATCTTCACTAATTTATTAGAAGTGTGTCCACCAGAGAATATACAGAAGGCCAATGAGGTGAATTTATTAATTATTCATTCTGCTAAAAATGTTGGATGAAGAAGACATATTAATGTAGTCTATTGTTTTTCAGTGGGAAACTGTTCTATCACTTGACATTTTTAATTCTTGGTATTCACATCTCCTTCACCACTGATGATTGGAAGACAGACATTTAATACCGTATGCAAGGCATGTGTTCTTTCTTCTGCTTGTTCAACAATGTGGTCTTTCAAAAACTTTTTGGAAAAGAAATACTAGCTAGTAAATGTATAGAAATGGTAGCATGCCATGAATCAAGGACTAAAACAAATAAGCTATGTGAGTGTATGTGTGTGTGTGTGTGTGTGTGTGTGTGTGTGTGTTTGGAGTGGGGAGTCAGAAGACATCAAACATTCAGCCAAGAGATCAAGTGGCCAGTAGTAATTCCATAGTAACCATCTTCCTGATCATTACTGAATGGCCTCTTTTCCACATTTTGATACAAAGGAAATAGAGAACTTGCCCACTCACACCACATAAATGCAGCCTGGAACCTATGTGCAGTGCCAGTTTCTGTGCAGCAATTTCAAAGAGAAGCTTACTGCTCAGGAAAAAGGAATTCAATCACCTAGTGGAGATAATGAAATAGCTTTATACTTTTAATCAGATATTGATTGATTACTGTAATATTCTCCTATAGGAATAGCTGTGGGCATGAGAAATAGGGGAAGAATGGAAGAGATTTTCAAAAGGATATGAAGTAAATAAGTGTTCGAGACTTGGAAACTGCAAAACAACAGCAACTGATACTTGAAAAGCTTCGTTTCACTTCTGAAGCCTATAATAAAGTCCACTTTTGTTGATTGTTGGGTAGCCGGCAGAGTATGAGTATTTGTGGACAGTTCTCCAGCATTAATAATTGTCCTTGTGTACTGGATTTCCTGCCGGCTATTCCAACAGGTTAGTGTTATCTGTGGCTCAAACAGTAAAGTCCTAAAACTACAGGTTCTATTTTATTTTATATTCTTGGCTGTGTGTAACTGTCATATAATTGTGATGCTGAACTCAAGAGGCAATGTGTATTTCTTGCTTTGTAGAACATGCAGAGTAATGTGTCCAGAAATAATGGCTACTCTGAATGAAGAAAAAGACCAGAATGGCCTTTCACGCCTCAGGATTCTGACTTTTTGCTAGTTGGTGAGGCTGCTTTGCAGGTCTCTGAGGAAAAATGAACCAGCATGGATGAGTTCGTAAGGGAACAATTCCACTTTGCAATATTTATAGAACTCCCACTTTCTGCACAACATTGTGCCAGGTGCTAGGAGAAATGATAGATGCATTGCTGTTCTTAAAAGATTACTGCAAGCAAAGAAAGAAGAAAAATATTTTTAAAAAGAGTTCAGTATGGGCACAGGATATTCAGTCCTAAGAGATTAATTCAACAAATCACAAAAACATGATTCTGTTAAGGAATTTTAAATTGGAGTAAAAATAGAGTGTAGCACGGCTAGCACAAAGGAGAAGGCAATTGATGAGCTAGAATTTGCAGCCTTACAGGAGAGAATGTTATATGAGCCATAGGGATATATTCAAGCAGCCCCTAAGCATGAATTACTGCTACAACTATAGTCCAGAGTATTTCTCCAACAGCCCAGTGTGCCACTGGATATAGGTTAAGTGCAAGGTGGAAATTTAGTATGTGTCATCCCCCAATATCTAAATGGAATAAAGAATTACATTATTGGGCTCACTGCAGAAAGCTTTCCCAAAAGTACACAATTACTATAAATATGAAATAGAATTCCATCATATCATGCTAACATTACTCTCAGTTTTGAAGGTCTCCCTCCTTTCATTACTGAAAGATATTTTAGTCTCTCCCTAATGTCTTTAGTGCATGCTTCTGGGAAGATACACATTGTAATGGCTTAAAAAAAAATAGAAGCCAGTCTTAGGATCACTAAATTTAAGTCTCAGGTGCACATATACAATATTCATTCCTTCCCATAAATATTTTAGAATCTGGATGTCACTCTGAGATGCTCAGCAGGCTGTCCTCAGAGGCAAAATAGATGTACCCTGTACAGTGTAGCTAGAGGGCTCTCAACAGTCCTAAATATCTCCCCACTAGTCTCAAATCGGTGGAACAGAATAGAGAGCCCAGAAATAAACCCACATTATACAGGTTACCACAGGGATCACTCATTCTCTTTTGGAAATTCATAAAATCATAAATAGTACAAAAATATTTTAATAAGAGATTCAAGATGGTGGCGTAAGAGGTGAGATGGAGAGCTCCTCCCAAAACCACAAACAGTACAAAAATATAGTTAATAAACACAACTAACCTTCAGACAGCAACAAGAAAGAAAGCCGAACCAGACTGCATACAGACCTCATTAACAGAGCAGACCTCAAGAAACAGGGTAATGCAGGAAAACCTTGATCCAGCGGGACCCAAGCCCTTCCCCCACCCCAGTTCACTGGCTGGAGGAAGAGAAACAGAGCGCGGGAGGGGGTGGAAGCCTGGGACTGCCGAACACCTGGCCCTGGACATCTGCTTTGTGAGCAGAATCCTATAATGTGTGGTGCCCTGGGCGTTGGGGAGCTCGGACAGGCAGAGTGCTTGTGAAATTGACATTCTGGCTGTTGGTGGAGGATGGGATCCACACCCGGCTGCTCTGTGTCAGAGGAAAGGCAGGGAGTCTGAGAGGCTTCCTAGCAGCAAGAGGGCTGCTGAAGGGAGTGGTTTGCACAGAGCTTGCTGTGCGGGAGAAGGGAGAGCTGGACAAGGTTGCCTGGGTGCTCTCTGCCCAGCTGGTTGGGAATTTTGAGGAGCTTCAGGTGCTCCATCCCCCTGCCTGCCAACTCAGCTCTGAGGCTCCCCACTGTGACACACAGCCTGCTGAGCCTTCATACTGGCCTGCAGGCACCCGCTCTCAAGTTGGCAGTCACTGCGTAGGCATCAGGCCAGCCAGAGGGAGGCCCCACCAACAACAGGTAGAGACACAAAACACAGAGGCTTTCCCATGTGTGCGTGGCCCCCTGCCTCTGACACTGGAGACAGGCACCGCAGATGGGAAGCGGGAAACAGGTCTTTCCTACTCCCAGGCACCAGTTCCACTCCCCTATGTCCCCCAGCCTCACTCTAGGGGCTGAGCAGCTCCAGAGACTGGAGTTTCTGCACACTAGTGGGCAACACACAGAAATAAGAAATGTCAAAAGAATATGGTATAGACCAAAATCTCACAAACCCCAGAAAGAGGGTCAAATGAAACTGAACTCACAAATCTTATAGAAAGAGAGTTCAAAATAAAAATTATAAACATGCTTATGGAGGTACAGAAAAATATTCAAGACCTCCGGAACGAATTTAAGATGGAGATTCAATCATTAAGAAACACCATATCTGAAATGCAACATACAATGGAGGGATTTTAAAGCAGATTAGATGTAGTAGAAGAGACGGTAAATGTAATTGAAATTAGAGAAGAGGAATACAAAGAAACTGAGGCACAGAAAGAAAAGAAGATTTCTAAGAATGAAAGAATATTGAGAGAACTGTGTGACCTATCCAAACAGAACAATATTCACTTAAAGGGGTACCAGAAGAAGAGAGAGAAAAAGGGATAAAAGTGTCATTGAGGAGATAATTTCTGAAAACTTCCCCAATCTGGGGAAGGAGATAGTCTCTCAAGCCATGGAGGTACACAGATCTCCCAACACAAGGGACCCAAGGAAGACAACATCAAGACATATAATAATTAAAATGGCAAAGATGAAGGATAAAGACAGACTTTTAAAAGCAGCTAGAGAGAGACAAAACATCACATACAAAGGAAAACCCATCAGGCTATCATCAGACTTCTCAACAGAAACCTTACAGGCCAGAAGAGATTGACATGATATATTTAATGCAATGAAGCAGAAGCACCTTGAACCAAGAATACTCTAACCAGCAAGGTTATCATTTAAATTTGAAGAAGGGATTAAACAATTTTCAGATAAGTAAAAGCTGAGAGAATTTACATCCCACAAATCACCTCTACAGGGCATTTTGGAGGGACTCCTATAGATGGAAATATTCCTAAGGCTAAATAGATGTCATTAAAGGGAAGACAAAGAGTACAGAATATGATTCATAACATACAAAGAATGGAGGAAGAAGAAAAGGAGGGAAAAAAAAGAACCTTTAGGTTGAGTTTGTAATAGTATACAAAATAAGTTAAATTAGACTGTTAGATAGTAAGGGAATTGCCCTTGGACCTTTGGTAACCACAAATCTAAAGCCTGCAATGGCAATAAGTACATTATCGATAATCAGCCTAAATGTAAATGGTCTGAATGCACCAATAAAAAGACATAGAGTTACTGAATGGATTAAAAAATAAGACCCATGTATATGCTGCCTACAAGAGACTCACTTCAAACCCAAAGTCATATACAGACAGAAAGTAAAGGGATGGAAAAAGATATTTCATGCAAACAACAAAGAGGAAAAAAGCAGGTGTTGCAGTACTTGTATCAGACAAAATAGACTTCAAAGCAAAGAAAGTCACAAGAGACAAAGAAGGACATTACACAATGATAAAGGGTCAGTCCAACAAGAGGATATAACTATTATAAATATCTATGCACCGAACACAGGATCACCTACATAAGTGAAACAAATACTAACAGAATTAAAGGGGGAAATAGAATGCAATGCATTCATTTTAGGAGACTTCAACACACCACTCACTCCAAAGGACAGATCAACCAGACAGAAAATAACTAAAGAGACAGAGGCACTGAACAACATATTAGAACAGATGGATCTAACAGACATCTACAGAACACTCCATCCAAAAGCAACAGGATACACATTCTTCTCAAGTGCACAAGGAACATTTTCAAGAATAAATCATATATTAGGCCACAAAAATAACTTCAGGAAATTAAAAAAGATTGAAATTGTACCAACCAGCTTCTCAGATCACAAAGGTATGAAACTAGAAATAAACTACACAAAGAAAATGAAAAAGCCCACAAACACATGCAGGCTTAATCACATGCTCCTAAATAATCAATGGATCAATGACCAAATAAAAACAGAGATCAATAACTATATGGGGACAAATGACAACAATAATTCAACACCACCAAATCTGTGGGATGGAGCAAAAGCTGTGCTAAGAGGGAAATATATTGCAATACAGGCCTACCTCAGGAAAGAAGAACAATCCCAAATGAACAGTCTAAAGTCACAATTAATGAAACTAGAAAAGGAAGAACCAATGAGGCCCAAAGTCAATAGAAGGAGGGAAATAATAAAGATTACAGCAGAAATGAATAAAATTGAGAAGAATAAAACAATAGAAAGGATCAATGAAAGCAAGAGCTGGTTCTTTGAGAAAATAATAAAAGTAGATAAACCCCTAGCCAGACTTATCAAGAAAAAAAGAGAGTCTACACACATAAACAGAATCAGAAATGAGAAAGGAAAAATCACTATGGACACCACAGAAATACAAAGAATTATGAGAGAATACTATGAAAAATTGTATGCTAACAAACTGGATAACCTAGAAGAAGTGGACAAATTTCTAGAAAAATATAGCCTTCCAAGGCTGACCCAGGAAGAAACAGAAAATCTGAATAGACCAATAAATAGCAAAGAAATTGAATTAGTAATCAAAAACCTACCTAAGAACAAAACTCCTGGAAAGATGGTTTCACTGCTGAATTTTATCAAACATTTAGAGAAGACCTAATAACCGTCATCATTAAAGTTTTCCAAAATTTAAAAGAGGAGGGAATACTCCCAAATTCATTCTACGAGGCCAACATCACTCTAATACCATAACCAGACAAAGACACCACAAAAAAAGAAAATTAGGGACCAATATCTCTGATAAACATAGATGAAAAATACTCAAGAAAATATTAGCAAACCGAATTCAAAAATATATCAAAATGGTCATCCATCATGATCAAGTGGGATTCATCCCAGGAATGCAAGGATGGTACAACATTCAAAAATCCATCAATATCATCCACCACATCAACAAAAAGGACAAAAACCACATGATCATCTCCATAGATGCTGAAAAACATTTAACAAAATTCAACATCCATTCATGATAAAAACTCTCAACAAAATGGGTATAGAAGGCAAGTACCTCAACATAATAAAGGCCATATATGACAAACCCACAGCCAAAATTACTTAACAGTGAGAAGCTGAAAGCTTTTCCTTTAAGATCGGGAACAAAACAAGGATGCCCACTCTCCCCACTTTTATTCAATATAGTACTGGAGGTCCTAGCCACGGCAATCAGACAACACAAAGAAATACAAGGCATCCAGATTGGCAAGGAAGAACTCAAACTGTCCTTTTCTGCAGATGACATAATATTGTACATAAAAACCCCTAAAGAATCCACTCCAAAACTATTAGATCTAATATCTGAATTCAGCAAAGTTGTGGGATACAAAATTAATAGACAGAAATTTGTTGTATTCCTATACACTAATGATGAACTAGCAGAATGAGAAATCAGGAATACAATTCCATTCACAATTGCATTAAAAAGAATAAAATACCTAGGAATAAACCTAACCAAGGATGTGAAAGACGTATACTCTGAAAACTACAAGACACTCGTAAGAGAAATTAAAGAGGAAACTAATAAATGGAAATTCATCCCATGCTCTTGCTAGGATGAATTAATATTGTCAAAATGGCCATCCTGCCTAAAGCAATCTACAGATTCAATGCAATCCCTATCAAATTACCAACAGCATTCTTCAATGAACTAGAGCAAATAGTTCTAAAATCCATATGGAACCACAAAAGACCCCAAATAGCCAAAGCAATCCTGAGGAGAATAAAGCAGGGGTGATTATGCTCCCTGACTTCAAGCTCTACTACAAAGCTACAGTAATCAAGACAATTTGGTACTGGCACAAGAACAGACCCATAGACCAGTGGAACAGAATAGAGAGCCCAGATATAAACCCAAGTATATATGGTCAATTAATATACGATAAAGGAGCCATGGATATACAATGGGGAAGTGGCAGCCTCTTCAACAGCTGGTGTTGGCAAAAACTGGATAGCTACATGTAAGAGAATGAAACTGAATTACTGTCTAACCTGATACACAAAAGTAAACTCAAAATGGATCAAAGACCTGAATGTAAGTCATGAAACCATAAAACTCTTAGAAAAAATATTGGCAAAAATCTCTTGGACATAAACATGGGCAACTTCTTCATGAACATGTCTCCATGGGCAAGGAAACAAAAGCAAAAATGAACAAGTGGGACTATATCAAACTAAAAAGCTTCTGTACAGCAAGGGATACCATCAGTAGAACAAAAAGACTTCCTACAGTATGGGAGAATATATTCATAAATGACATATCCGATAAGTGGTTTACATCCAAATTATAAAGAGTTCATGAACTACAACAAACAAAAAGCAAATAATCCAATTAAGAAATGGGCAGAGGACATGAATAGACAGTTCTCCAAAGAAGAAATTAAGATGGTCAAGTGGCACATGAAAAGATGCTCCACATCATTAGTTATCAGAGAAATGCAGATTAAAACCACAATGAGATATCACCTCACACCAGTGAGGATGTCCAACATCCAAAACACAAACAACAAATGTTGGCAAGGATGTGGAGAAAGGGGACCCTCCTATATTGCTGGTGGGAATGTAAATTAATTCAACCATTGTGGAAAGCAGTATGGAGGTTCCTCAAAAACTCAAAATAGAAATACCATTTGACCCAGGAATTCCACTCCTAGGAATTTACCCTAAGAATGCAGCAGCTCTGTTTGAAAAAGATATATGCACCCCTATGTTTATTGCAGCACTTTTACAATAGCCAAGAAATTGAAGCAACGTAAGTGTCCATCAGTAGATGAATGGATAAAGAAGATGTGGTATATATACACAATGGACTATTATTTATCCATAAGAAGAAAACAAATCCTACCATTTGCAACAACATGAATGGAGCTAGAGAGTATTATGCTCAGTGAAATAAGCCAGGCGGAGGAAGACAAGTACCAAATGATTTCACTCATCTGTGGAGTATAAGAACAAAGAAAAAACTGAAGGAACACAACAGCAGCAGATTCCCAGAACCCAAGAATGGACTAACAGTTACCAAAGGGAAAGGAACTGGGGAAGATGGGTGGGAAGGGAGAGATAAAGATGAAGAAGGGCTATTACAATTAGCACACATAATGTTGTGTATGTGGGGGTGGAGTGGGGGGATACGGGGATGGCAGTATAACACAGAGAAGACAAGCAGTGATTCTATGACATCCTTCTATGCTGATGGACAGTGACTGCAATGGGGCATGTGGTGGGGACTTGATAATAGGGGGAGTCTAGTAACTATAATGTTGCATATGCAATTGTATATTAATAATAGCAAAATAAAATAAAAAATAAAAAATATGTATTTTGATAAGAAGTAGGACTATGTAGTGATATCAGCAAGATGGCAGTATAAAAAGTGCTAGAAGTCCTACCCTGAACAATCAGGCAGAAAAGTGCATAAAGGCGTCCAATTGGAAATAAATAAATAAAATGATCTCTGCTCATAGATGACATAAACTTATGTAGAAAACTCTCAAGATTCCACTAAAAATCTATTATAATAAATAAATTCAGTGAACTTGTAAGATGCAGTATCAAAATGTGAAAATCAGTTGTGTTGCCACACCGTCCTAGAAGGAAATTAAGAAAACCATATTATAACAAGAGCATCAGAAAGAACAAAATACTTAGAAATAAACCTAACCAAGGAGGCAAAAGACTTGCATACTGAAAACTACACAATATTTCTGAAAGAAATTAAACACACAAATTAATGGGAAAAAAATCCCATTTTCATAGGTTGGAAGACTCAATATTGCTAAAATGTGCATACTACCCAAAGTTATCTAATGATTCAATACAATCACCATCAAAAACCCAATTGCATCTTTTTATAGAAACAAATAAAACAATCCAAAAAAATTCATATAGAACCACAAAGGACACCAAATAACAAAAAATATATATTTAGAAAAGCTGGAGCCATCATACTTCCTGATTTTAAACTACATTACAAAGCCACAGTAATCAAAGCTGTGGTACTAGCATAAACATATTAATCAATGGAACAGAATAGAGAGCCCAGAAATAAACCCACATTATACAGTCAACTGATATTCCATAAGGATGCCAAGAATACAGAATAGGGAAAAGATCATTTCTTCAATAAATAGTGTTGGGAAAATCAAATTTTCACAAGCAAATGAATGAAAGTGGACTCTTATTTTACACAATATACAAAAACCAACTCAAAATCGATTCAAGACTTAAATATAATGCTTGAAACTGTATAACTCCTAGAAGAAAACACAGGGGAAAACTTCATGATGTTGATCTTGACAATAATTACTTGGGTATGGCACCAAAAACACAGGCAACAAAAGCAAATATAGACAAGTGGAATTTCTTGCTCAGCAAAGGAAACAACAGAATGAAAAATCAATCTACAGAATGGTTGAAAATATTTGCAAACCATATATAACTGAAGGGTTAATATCAAAATATATAAGCAATTCAATAGCCAAAACAAAAGCAATTAAATAATGGGCAAAGGACTTTAGTTATTTCTCCAAAGAAGACATTCAAGTTGCCAAGGAATATGAAAGTTTGCTCAACATCACTAATCAAAAAAGAAAGGCAAATCAAAACCACACTGAGATTATCACCTCATATCTGTTAGGATGGCCATTATTAACAAAACAAAACAAAACAAAAACTGGAAATAACAAGAGTTGGTGTGGGTGTGAAGAAACTGAAACCCTCATGCACTGTTGGTGGAAATATAAAATGCAACAGCTACTATGTAAAACTGTCTGGAGTTTCCTCAAGAAATTAAAACGAGCTAGCATATGTTCCAGCAATCTTACTTCTAAGTATTATACAAAAGAAATTAAATCAAGATCTTAAAAGGATATTTGAATTCCATGTTCATTACTGACAAGACAAAGAGAAGGAAAAAAGTCTAAATATCCACAGACAGATAAATAAATAAATGTGGTATGTACATATGAAGGAATATTATTCAGCCATAAAAAAGACAATCATATCTTCTGATACATGTATGAGCCTTGAAAATATTAATCTAAGTGAAATATGCCAGTCACAGGACAAATTACTGCATAATTGCACTTATATGGGGAATATGAAATAGTCAAGCTCATTAAAGCAGAGAGTAGAATGGTGCTGCCAGGAGCTGGGAGGAGGGGGAAATGAGTTGCTATTCAATGGGTATAAAGCTTGTCATGCAACAGGAAAAAGTTTTAGAGCTTTGCTGCATAACACTGTGCTTATAGGTAACAGTGCAGTACTGCACAATTAAAATTTTGTTAAAATGGTAAATTTCATGTTAGGTTGTTTAAGTATGATTTAAAAAAAAAATGAGGGGACTTCTGGGAATATGGCGACATGAACCGACCGGCAGAAAATTCCTCCCAACATTATATTTATTCAAGAAAACAAAGCAAATACAACTATTCCTAAAAGAGACACCAGAATACACAGGAAGGCGCATAGCATGCAACTTCACTGGAGAGGACTCAGCACCTGGCGAGGTGGTCATAAAGAGCCCAGCTGACATACGTGGCAATTACCTGCAACCAATTCTATAGCCATGAAAAGACAGAGGAATATGGTACAGACAAAGCTTCAGACCCAGACAACCCCATAGAGGGAACCTGAAGGGATGGACATGCACAGTATTCCTGAAAAAGAATTCAGAATAAAAGTCATAGCCATGCTGACGGATCTACAGAAAAATGTGCAAGAGCTGAGGGAGGAAGTGAGGGAAGTGAAGAAAGACTATGCAGAAATCAGACAAGCCATCGATTGGCTTAACAGCAGACTGGATGAGGTGCAAGAGACTGTTAATGGAATAAAAAATAGAGAACAGGAATACAGAGAAGCTGAGGCAGAGAGAGATAAAAGGATCTCTAGCAATGAAAGAATATTAAGAGAACTGTGTGACCAATCCAAACGGAACCATATTCGCATTATAGGAGTACCAGTGGAAGAAGAGAGAGAAAAAGGGATAGAAAGTGTCTTTGAAGAAATAATTGCTGAAAACTTTCCCATGCTGGGGAAGGAAATAGTCTCTCAGTCCACGGAAGCCCACAGATCTCCCAACACAAGGGACCCAAGGAAGACAACACCAAGACACATAATAATTAAAATGGCAAATATCAAAGATAAAGACAGAGTATTAAAGGCAGCTAGAGAGAGAGAAAAAATATTACCTACAAAGGAAAACCCATCAGACTATCATCAGACTTCTCAATAGAAACTTTACAGGCCAGAAGAGAATGGCATGATATATTTAACGTAATGAAACAGAAGGGCCTTGAACCAAGAATATTGTATCCAGCATGATTATCATTTAAATATGATGGAGGGATTAAACAATTTCCAGACAAACGAAAGTTGAGAGAGTTTGCCTCTCATAAACCATCACTACAGGATATCTTAAACAGACTGCTCTAGAGGGAAGCACCCCTAAGGCTAAAAAGATGTCACCAGAGAAAATAAAATCAAAGCAAAGAAAGCAGACCATCCAAATACTAACTAAAGGCAAAGAATAAAACACCTAATATATAAAGAATGGAGGAGGAAGAATAGGAAGGGAGAGATAAAGAAACATCAGACGGTGTTCACAATAACTTAACAAGAAAGTTAAGTTAGATTCTTAGATAGTAAAGAAGCAACCCTTGAACCTTTGGTAACCACGAATATAAAGCCAGCAATGGCAATAAGTACATATCTATCAATATTCACCCTAAATGTAAATGGACTGAATGCACCAATCAAAAGACACAGAGTAAAAGAGTGCATAAAAAAGCAAGACCCATCTATATGCTGCTTACAAGAGACTCACCTCAAACCCAAGATATACAGAGACTAAAAGTGAAGGGATGGAAAAAGATATTTCATGCAAACAACAAAGAGAAAAAAGCAGATGTTGCAGTACTTGTATCAGACAAAATAGACTTCAAAACGAAGAAAGTAACAAGAGATAAAGAAGGACATTCCATAATGATAAAGGGGTCAGTCCAACAAGAAGATATAACCATTATAAATATGTATGCACCCAACACAGGAACGCCAGCATATGTGAAAGAAATACTAACAGAATTGAAGGAGGAAATAGACAGCAATGCATTCATTTTAGGAGACTTCAACACACCACTCACCCCAATGGATAGATCAACCAGACAGAGAATAAGTAAAGACACAGAGGCACTGAACAACACACTAGAATTGATGGACCTAACAGATATCTACAGAACTCTGCACCCAAAAGCAGCAGGATACACATTCTTCTCAAGTGCACATGGAACATTTTCCAGAATAGACCACATACTAGG
>JAQQAC010008880.1:21082435-21255330 GCA_029783875.1 Phataginus tricuspis
AGCAAAGAAAGCAGACCATCCAAATACTAACTAAAGGCAAAGAATAAAACACCTAATATATAAAGAATGGAGGAGGAAGAATAGGAAGGGAGAGATAAAGAAACATCAGACGGTGTTCACAATAACTTAACAAGAAAGTTAAGTTAGATTCTTAGATAGTAAAGAAGCAACCCTTGAACCTTTGGTAACCACGAATCTACAGCCAGCAATGGCAATAAGTACATATCTATCAATAATCACCCTAAATGTAAATGGACTGAATCAAAAGACACAGAGTAAAAGAGTGCATAAAAAATCAAGACCCATCTATATGCTGCTTACAAGAGACTCACCTCAAACCCAAGATATACAGAGACTAAAAGTGAAGGGATGGAAAAAGATATTTCATGCAAACAACAAAGAGAAAAAAGCAGATGTTGCAGTACTTGTATCAGACAAAATAGACTTCAAAATGAAGAAAGCAGCAAGAGATAAAGAAGGACATTACATAATGATAAAGGGGTCAGTCCAACAAGAAGATATAACCATTATAAATATGTATGCACCCAACATAGGAACGCCAGCATATGTGAAAGAAATACTAACAGAATTGAAGGAGGAAATAGACAGCAATGCATTCATTTTAGGAGACTTCAACACACCACTCACTCCAAAGGATAGATCAACCAGACAGAGAATAAGTAAAGACACAGAGGCACTGAACAACACACTAGAACAGATGGACCTAACAGATATCTACAGAACTCTGCACCCAAAAGCAGCAGGATACACATTCTTCTCAAGTGCACATGGAACATTTTCCAGAATAGACCACATACTAGGCTACAAAAAAGAACCTCAGTAAATGCGAAAATATTGAAATCCTACCAACCAACTTCTCAGATCACAAAGGTATAAAACTAGAAATAAATTTTAGAAAGAAATCAAAAAGGCTCACAAATACATGGAGCCTTAACAACATTCTCCTAATTAATCAATGGGTTAACAACCAAACCAAAACAGAAATCAATGAATGCATGGAGACTAATGACAACAACAACACAAAGCCACAACTTCTGTGTGACGCAGCAAAGGCAGCTCTAAGAGGAAAGTATTTTGCAATCCAGGCCTATTTAAAGAAGGAAGAACATTCCTAAATGAACAGTCTAAAGACACAATTACTGAAATTGGAAAAAGAAGAACAAATGAGGCCCAAAGTCACCAGAAGGAGGGACATAATAAAGATCAGAGAAGAAATAAACAAAATTGAGAATAAAACAATAGAAAAAATCAATAAAACCAAGAGCTGGTTCTTTGAAAAAATAAACAAAATAGATAAACCCCTAGCCAGACTCATTAAGAGCAAAAGAGAATCTACACACATAAACCGAATCAGAAATGAGAAGGGAAAAATAACGACAGATCCAACAGAAATACAAAGAATTATAAGAGAATATTATGAGCATCTATATGCTAACAAGCTGCAAAACACAGAAGAAATGGACAACTTCTTAGAAAAATACAACCTTCCAAAACTGACCAAGCAAGAAACAGAAAAACTAAACAGACCAAACACCAGCAACGAAATTGAATCGGTAATCAAAAAACTACCCAAGAACAAAACCCCCAGACCTGATGGATTCACCTCTGAATTCTACCAGACATATAGAGAAGAAATAATGCCCATTTTCCTTAAAGTTTTCCAAAAAATAGAAGAGGAGGGAATACTTCCAAACTCATTCTATGAAGCCAGCATCACTCTAATACCAAAACTAATAATAATGAGGGCAAAGACCTCACCAAAAAAGAAAATTACAGACCAATATCCCTGATGAATGTAGATGTAAAAATACTCAACAAAATATTAGCAAACCAAATTCAAAAATACATCAAGAGGATCATACACCATGATCAAGTGGGATTCATACCAGGGATGCAAGGATGGTACAACATTCGAAAATCCATCAACATCATCCACCACATCAACAAAAAGAACAAAAACCACATGATCATCTCCATGGATGCTGAAAAAGCATTTGACAAAATTCAGCATCCATTCATGATTAAAACTCTCGACAAAATGGGTATAGACGGCAAGTACCTCAACATCATAAAGGCTATATATGACAAACCCACAGCTAACATCATACTTAACAGTGAGAACCTGAACGCTTTTCATCTAAGATCGGGAACAAGACAGGGATGCCCACTCTCTCCACTGTTATTCAACATAGTACTGGAGGTCCTAGCCACGGCAATCAGACAAAACAAAGATATACAAGGCATCCAGATTGGTAAAGAAGAAGTCAAATAGTCACTATTTGCAGATGACATGATACTGTACATAAAAAAACCTAAAGACTCCACTCCAAAACTACTAGAACTAATATCTGAATTCTGCAAAATTGGAGGATACAAATTAACACACAGAAATCTGTTGCTTTCCTATACACTCATGATGAACTAACAGAAAGAGAAATCAGAAAAACAATTCCATTCACAATTGCTTCAAAAAGAATAAAATACCTAGGAATAAACCTAGTGAAGGAAGTGAAAGACCTGTACTCTGAAAACTACAAGACACTCCTAGGAGAAATTAAAGAGGACACTAACATGGAAATGCATCCCATGCTCTTGGCTAGGAAGAATAAATATTGTCAAAATGGCTATACTACCTAAAGCAATCTACAGATTCAACGCAATCTCTATGAAACTACCAACAGCTTTCTTCAGTGAACTCGAACAAATAATTCTAAAATTCATATGGAACCAGAAAAACCCCGAATAGCCAAAGCAATCCTGAGATGGAGGAATCAAACAGGGGGAATTACGCTCCCTGACTTCAAGCTCTACTACAAAGCCACAGTAATCAAGACCATTTAGTATTGGCACAAAAACAGACCCACAGACCAGTGGAACAGAATAGAAAATCCAAACATTAACCCAAACATTTACAGTCAATTAATATTTGATAAAGGAGCCCTGGATATACAATGGGGAGAGGACAGCCTCTTCAGCAGCTGGTGTTGGAAAAACTGGACAGCTACATGTAAGAGAATGAAACTGGACTATTGTCTAACCCCATACACAAAGGTAAACTCAAGGTGGATCAAAGACCTGAATGTAAGTCATGAAACCATAAAACTCTTAGAAAAAACATAGGCAAAAATCTCTTGGACATAAACATGAGCAACTTCTTCATGAACATATCTCCCTGGGCAAGGGAAACAAAAGCAAAAATGAACAAGTGGCACTATATCAAGTTGAAAATCTTCTGTACAGCAAAGGGCACCATTAGTAGAACAAAAAGACATCCTACAGTATGGGAAAATATATTCGTAAATGATGTATCTGATAAGAGGTTGACATCCAAAATATATAAAGAACTCATGCACCTTAACAAACAAAAAGCAAATAATCCAATTAAGAAATGCAGAGGACTTGAATAGACACTTCTCTAAAGAAGAAATTCAGATGGCCAACAGGCACATGAAAAGATGCTCCACATCGCTGGTCATCAGAGAAATGCAGATTAAAACCACAATGAGATATCAAGTCACACCAGTGAGGATGGCCAACATCCAAAACACAAACAACAATAAATGTTGGCGAGGATGTGGAGAAACGGGAACCCTCCTACACTGCTGGTGGGAATGCAAATTAGTTCAACCATTGTGGAAAGCAATATGGAGGTTCCTTAAAATACTCAAAATAGAAATACCATTTGACCCAGGAATCCCACTCCTAGGAATTTACCCTAAGAATGCAGCAGCCCAGTTTCAAAAAGACAGATGCACCCCTATGTTTCTTGCAGCACTATTCACAATAGCCAAGAAATGGAAGCAACCTAAGTGTCCATCAGTAGATGAATGGATTAAGAAGATGTGGTACATATACATAATGGAATATTATTCAGTCATAAGAAGAAAACAAATCCTACCATTTGCAACAACATGGACAGAGTTAGAGGGTATTATGCTCAGTGAAATAAGCCAAGTCGAAAAAGACAAGTATCAAATGATTTCACTCATATGTGGAGTATAAGAAGAAAGAAAAAAACTGAAGGAACAAAACAGCAGCAGACTCATAGAACCCAAGAACGGACTAATAGTTATCAAAGGGAAAGGGACTGGGGAAGAAGGGTGGGAAGGGAGGGATAAGAGGGTAAAAGGGGCATTATGATTAGCAGACATAAGGTAGGGGGGGCACGGGGAGGGCTGTACAACTCAGAGAAGACAAGTAGTGATTCTATAGCACCTCACTACACTGATGGACAGTGAGTGTAATGGGCTTGGTGGGGGCGGACCTGATGAAGGGGGCAGTTTAACCACCATAATATTGCACATGTAATTGTAGGTTAACAATACCAAAATAAATTGTAAATAAATAAATAAATAAAAATAAAAAAAATGAGGGCTAGGATTGTACTCCAAACTAAGCACCTGGAGAAAAAAGAATAGAATAGGATAGGATGGTCTGGAAGGAGAAATGTATGTGTATGCATGCATGCTTGTCTGTGTTGAGGGCAAAGGGGCCTCAGGGAATAGGAACCTCCCTATAATCAAGTATCTTCTATAATTTGACAATGCCTTATGAGTCCTAGGTGCCCACAACCTCCTGAACCAGAACTTTTCGCCTCTCCCTATAGCATCTTGAAAAGACTAGACTTTGATTTTGGTTTGCTTTTTTACTTTTTATTTCACGGTCCTGAATCCCAGTGCTTCTAAGGGTGAATGGCGGAGAGGAAAGAGCAGGGAACTTGGCAATAGGCAGGGCCAGTTCAAGTCTTGTCTCTAGCAATTTCCAATAGTGTGGACTTGGATAAATTATTTAACTTGTCTGAGATACAGGATTCTTCATTCATGAAATAGATTAGTACAAACTGTTCACAGAACTTCATATCAGTTGTGTGGGATAAGGTAGATAAAATATCAAAGTTTTTGAGTTGGAAATAATCTCAAAATCATCTTGCCCAATGGTTTTTTAATATTTCTTTGCTTGCTATTCCCTAAAATAATTTTTAAAAAAATCTGTGTTCTCACTCATTTGAAGTTATAATCTAATATTTAAGTTTAACTAAACTTTGCAGTTAAACAGTAACAAAGATATACTCTTTGTCATAATGTAAATATTGACATTTAAAAACCAAAGTATTAAATCACACATCTAGGAATCTAAATGCTAAATCATTCCAATACATACCATACTTTATTTAAATATATAAACAAATGACATGAAAAATAAAACTAAAAAAAAGGCACTGGCAGGGTAACAATTCTAAATTAAAAGAGACTAAAGAAATATAACAAGAAAATGTAATGCCTTGAATGCTAGATTAAACCAGAAAAAAAATCCACTGCTATAAAAGAGATTTATCAGACAGCTAGTGGATATTCAAATATAAACTATATGTTAGATAATATGGAAAAACCGTTACTTCTCCAATTTTATTATATGTGACTATGGTATTTTCCATGCTGAAGTAATTAAATGTAAAGTGTCTGCAACTTACTTTTCAATAGTACAGAAACAAAAATGAGCACATGTGCACGTGCACACACATACACACACAAAGAAAGCCAAAAGCAAGTGTGGCAAGATTTTAACAGTTGGTCAATTCATTGAATGGGCTCTTTGCACTATTGTAAAAATCTTCCCAGATGTTTGTAAATTTATAAATTAAGAAATTGGGAGTTTGTTAAAAATGCATGAACATGCTTTTCATCAATTACAGTTTTAAGTGTTTCTGTCAACATTGGCTCCAGCTACCTATAAACTGTGATTCTATATATCTGCCTATCAGTCCAGTTTGGGAGACAACAATTTCTCCTAGACGTCAGTTCTCTGATAGATCTAAAAGAGTTGTTGGTTTTTATTTTGTTCAACTTTTTTCTTATTGTAAGAATTACTCAGCTCTTTACATGTTGTACTAGAAACAGGAAGTCCTTGAAATAATATTCTCAATTTTTCATTTAATTCATTTCAATGCAGGTACTGTGTAGCTAAAATTATGTCATTATGAAGCAAGGAGTATAACAGAAGGCATGGTTTTCTTCAGTAAATGTGTACATGAGTTCAGCTTTCGAAAATAATTCAGAAGTCATTCCACTAATTTTTTAGACACAAATGATAAAATGTTACTTACATATTTATTAACAAAGTGAGATACATATTAGTAAAACTAATCAGTTCTACACATATTTTATGTTAACAGGAAACAAAACATTAAACATTTTGTAAGGTAATATGAGATGACTGACTGTAATTGGTATAAAATTTTCATGATATGGTTTGATAGTATAGGTTTTAAATACCTCATTGAATAACCCACATTATGATGAAAAGAAATCACCTATAATTTGTATCTGTGGTTTTATCCAGTGTAATTTGAAGTCTAATAATCCATTAAACATTACAGTTGCAATTAAAGGAATAGCATCATTAATCTGTACCATTCTGACTGAAGTTGCTTTTCTTTCCAGTTAATAAAATAATAAATTAAGTGTAGTGAAAGCTGAAATTAAACTGTTTGCATTTAAATACAAGAAATAAAATGAGGTGAGATAAGAAAAGTTCATAAGTTCATTTTTAGAATTGAATTTGTTTTAGCAATGCTTTCCTTCATCTGCTCTCACCGGATATTGCCCATGGAACTGTATTCTCTGACAGTGGTCAGGAAATGACAGATGTAGGGTTGTTAAAGAAGTTCTCCATCACCTTCTGTGCCCATATTCTACAATATATTTGACTTCAGAACCTCCCAACAAGGACTAAAACACCCCAAATCTAATTTCATTTTTAACCATTATCAGAAAAACCATAAGGTCAGCAAAACCAGGATGCCCTATAAGTCAATATAGGAGGCTTCACCAAAATAAAATTTTCCCAAATGACCCTTTGTTTGGGACCCTAGATGTCTTTCCAGGTCAATATACTACAGTAAGATTTAGGATAGATGAAGAGTATGCCTTTTTGATATAAAGAGAGAAAGCCAATTGTGCAATGGAGGATAGGAAAGTATGATTTACATGAAGCTGGGAAAATGTGCAAATAGAAGTTGAGAAAAGGCAAATGGTTTTCCTTAAAACTACAGAGCCCATATAACCCTTAAAAAGTCTTTGTATACCTGCAGAAATGTGCATATATCAATTCAATGACCACTAACCTAGGCCAACTTCCGCATTTTTAAAATGGAGAAGTAGAGGCTCAGAGAAATTAACTGACTTGTCCAGCACTACACTATTTTGTGGAAGAATTAGAATTAGAACTTAGGTTTCCTATCTCTCAACCTGTGTGTTCTCCAACACCCTATGTTATTCTCATTTTATGGGTGACAGACTCCATCTGAAGTCCAAAGAGGAGTTCTTAATAGGTAATATGAGAGGATTGACTGTAATTGGTCAAAATGTTTCTGTAATCTTGGGCAGAATCAGGGTTAGGTAAAACTTCATAGACATGTAGATTCTTCATTCAATGAATTTTCTTAAGTATACACTTAACCTATTATCATTACTTTTGGAAGGAGTAATATCCTCCCGACAGTGGCCATGGGCACTTTGGGATCCTGCTGTGGGGAAGTCAAGCTGGGGATACCTATTGTTTTGGTAGTATTGGTCAGCTTTTAAAAAATTGGATTTTGTTTCTGATTTCTTTTCCCATTCCAAATATTCGTGTTTATGTCTAATTTTGTAGTATTTTCCTTAAAGAAGATAACTCAAATTGTATAAGCTTCAGGTCCATAAAGCCTAAGTCAGCCCCTGAATAAGAGACAAAGACATAATTAAAAGGCTTACTTTCATTTCTCCAATTACAGGTTGAGCCTGTTTCCTATTCTTTGCCTGGTGGAAATGGATAATTGATGCCTTTTTTTCTTTTGAATGTGTTATTGTTGAAGAAAATGAAATTAATAAAATTAAATCAAAGGAAGAGTCTAAGAGTCCTGTTTGAATTAGGAACTAATTAGTGATCATGAGATAGAATCACATGAAATTTTGAGTATGTGTGTTATTTAGTGCAGAGGGTAATTTTTAAGAACACCAATCATGCATAGATGTAGATAGATAAATGTGATTTTTGATTACTTGTGGTTCTGTTTTGAAACCAATAATTAGTTTTAATTTCATATTCAAAATAATGAATGGCAATGTGTTTGAAATGTAATTGGCCTGTTCCTGAAATACACACTGGAAGGACAGGCAATGCATTCTGTTGGTTCTGAGCAGCCATATTTGTTGTTTTTATCATTTTACTCTTTAGTTCTCTACAAATGAGTGGCTTTTTAAAAATATAAAAGAAGAAGAAACCTCCATGTTGTAGCTAGGGTAACCAAATAATTAAACTTAATTTTCACTCTAGGACACACAAGTCATTATCATTTCCTTGATAAAAATACCTGAGCTGCAACAGATAAGAGTTTCATACCAAGTTGACACCATTTCAAACCAGAACAGACTTTTAATACCTTATTTAGATTATTACCACATAGGCACCATCTGCTCAGAATATTACAAAAATAGAAAGGGTTTTTTGAAACCCCAGGGATGAAGCAATGGCCAAGTCATTCATTCAAGATACATTTGATGTTTTTGTTCACTGTTGTATTCCTGAACAGTGTGTGGCACACTCTAGATGCTCAATAAATAGAGCTCACAATGTGGTTCTGCAACAGCACTGAAGTACATTGTAGTTTATGTGACAGGCACTCCCTATAATTGTGTTATGTTCAACCAGTGTGACCAAAGTAGGTGACCCGGAAAATTATTTCTTGAGTGAATAAATAAATGAGTGAAATATGGTAAGAGACTTCCATTTGTTATACCAGACACTGAAGATAGGCAAAGAAATAAGACAGTCCCCCAATTTAAAGTACTCCCCAATTAGCAGGGACAGACTGATCAATTTATACTGTAATGAAACCTGCTAATATAGAAATATGAGAAAATCCATGGTAGTGACTAAATCTGCCTACTGTGGTTGAGGAATCTTCCAGAGGCAGTGACATTTGAGTTAGGTAAAGGATTTTGCTAAGAAAAGGAAAGGAAAGGCATTCTCAAAGACAGAACAGCCTGAGCCAAAACCTATAGCTGTAAAGAGATGGATAGATTAGGAATCAGTGTACAGTGAACAACTTTATGATCATAAATTTGACCGCTTAGAGGAAGTGGAACAATTTGTCAAAAATCACAGACTGGCAAAACTCAAGCAAGAAGAAATAGATAATCTGAAGAGTCCCATAACAAAGAAATTTAATTTGTAATTTAAAATCTCCCCAAAATAAGTGTCCAGGTGCAGATCCTTTCACTGGTGAATTTTATGAAATATTTAAATAATTATTATGAATTTTACACATCTTCCAGAGAATAGAAGAGGTAATATTTCCCAAATAGTTTCATGAAGTTATTATTACCCTGCTACCAAAACCAAAGACAATACAAAAAAAGAAAACTAAGAAACCAATAGCTCTCATGAATTTAGAAGCCAAAATCTCAACAAAATATTAACAAATCAAATCAATTCAATCTGTCAGAAGACATATACACCATGATCAAGTGTGATTTATTCCAGGTTATGCAAGATTAGATCAACATTTGAAAATCAATCAGTGTAAACTATTATATCAACCCGATAAAGAATAGAAACAATATAATCATATCAACTGACACAGGGAAAACACTCCAAACCCATTTGTAACAGAAACTCTCAGTAAGTTAGAAATAGAGGGGAACATTTTAACTTGATATAGAGCCACTACAAAAGTCCTACAGCCAATTTAATAGTAAAGAGCTAAATGTTTCTCTTCTAAAATTAGGAACAAGGCAAGGATATCCATTCTCACCACTTTTATTCAACAAAATATCAAATGTTCTGGCAGAAATAAGGCAAGAAAACAAAATAAAAGGAATGTATGTTAGGAAGAAAGAAATAAAACTGGCCCTATTTGCAGACAACATGACTCTCTATGTACAATATCTTATGGAATCTACAAAAAACTCCTAGAGTTAATAGGTGAGGTTAGTAAAGTCTCAAGATACAAGATCAACACATAAAAACCCAATATTTCTATATTTTCAGTTGAATGTTGAACAACATGGGTTTGAACTGCATGTGTCCACTTACATGCAGATATTTTTTTCAATATGTTGGAATTTTTTTGGAGATTTGTGACAAACTGAAGAAACATTTTCTTTTCTGCAGCTAACTTAATTGTAAGAATATAGTATATAATACATATAATATACAAATATGTTAATCAACTGTTTATTTTTTCAGCAAGACTTCCAGTCAACAGGCTTTTAGTACTTTAGTTTTTGAGGAGTCAAAAATTATACATAGATTTTTGGATGCACAGGGGTTTGGAACCCCTAACTCCTGCATTGTTTAAGGGTCAACTGTACAACAAGGAACATGTGGAAACCAAAATGAAAAATATACTTTCATTTACAATCACTTCTAAGAAAGTGGAATATTACATTAGAAATGAACTTAACATATAGGCAGGATGTCTGCTGAAAACTATAAAATCCTGATTCAAAAAAAATTAAAGAACATCTAAATAAATGAACAGGTTTATATGTTCATAGATTGGAAGACTTAACCTAGTAATGCTGTTTATTCTTCCCAAACTGATCTATGGATCTAACTCAATTCCCATCAAAATCCCATCAAGATTTTTTGTAGACTTTAGGCAAGCCTATTTTAAAATGTATTTGGAAAGCATGGGACCTATAATAGTTAAAACACTATTTGAAAGAAATAAACTGAGAAGAATCATTGTACCTGATTTCAAGAATCATGATATAGTTACAGACATCAAGAGTGTGTTGGGATGGCAGAGAAATAGACACATAGATCAATGGAACAAAATAGGAACCCAAGATAAATCCACATAAATATGTCCAACTGATTTTTGACAAAGGTACAAAAGCAATTCAGTGGATGAAGGATATCTTCATTCAACAAATGATGCTGAAGCAATCATATACCAGAGGAGGCTGGCGGGAGGGGGGATCAGGAAGAATGTTGACCTAAACCCCATACCTTATACAAAAGTTAGTTCAAAATGGATTATGGTCTTAGATGTAAATATAAAACTGTAAAACTTTTAGAAAAAAACATAGAATAAATCTTTGGGACATAAGACTAGAAAAAACTAAAACAAGAAAGGGTTATTGAGTCTGACACCAAAACCATGAGGCACTAAAGGAAAAAATAATACATTGTACCTCATCAAAATTCAAAACTTTTTTTCTGCAGAAGACTGTGAGGATGATATAAAGACAAACTACATATTTGCAGAAACGATTGCCAATCATATATCTGACAAAGAACTAGTGTTTAGAACATATAAAGAACTCTCAAAGCTCAGCAGAAAAAAAAATCCAAAAAATATGAAGGCAAAATATATGAATAGACATTTCTCCCCAAAGGATATACAGATGGCAAATATACACATGAAAAGATGTTCTACATCATTAGCCTTAGGGAAACACAAATTAAAACCATGATGAAATATTAATACACACCTATTGGAATGGTTAAAATAAAAATCAGTAACAACATCAAATGTGAAGTTGCAGAGAAACTGGATCAGTCATACATTGCTTGTGTAAAATATACACTCACTCTGGAAAAGAGTTTGGCAGTCTCTTATAAAACCAAACATGTCACTAATATACAACCCAATCATTCCTGGATATTTATCCCAAAGCAATGAAGACATGTTCACATAAAACACTGTGCACAAAAGTTCATTAGGCGCTTTATTCATAATAGCCAGAAACTGGAAACAACCCAGATATCCTTTGATGGGTGAACAGTTACCCAAACCATGCTGTGTTTATACTTTGGAATGCTATTCAGCAATAAAAAGAAACAAACTATTGATATGTGCAACAATTTGGGTGGATTTTGAGGGAGTAATGCTTAATTAAAAAAAGTGAATCTTAAAAGATTGGTATTTCAAGATTGTATTTATATACTTTAGGACTCTGTAACTTTCTTGAAGAGAGGAACAAATTAGTGATTACCAAGGGTTAGTGGCAGAGATGGAGCTGAGAGGGGGGAGGGAGGTGTGTGGCTGTAGGAGGGCAGCAGGGAGGATCCTCCTGGTGATGGAACTGATCTTTATCTCCACTGTATGAATGTCAATATCCTGATTGCAATGTTGTTCTGTAGTTTTGCAAGATGCTACTACTAGGGAAAACCAGGCAAAGGATACACAGGACCTCACAGTAATATTTTCTACAGCTGCATATTAATCTACAATTATCTGAAGATAAAAAGTTTAATTAAACAATTACAGGAAACGATAAATCTTTTGGGGATGGTAAGGGTAGAGATCGAACTAAATGACCTCTTAGGATCTTTTCAAGTTTTACAAATCATTCCCCACTTTTCGTGATGCCATAAGTGGTCACCTTGTATCTTCTCCAAGGAATGATTCAGTCCTCGTTCCCTTCATGACTTGTTACCTGTGATCTGTACTGGGCAGAAGCTACTGTAGCCACTGGGTACCTCTATGGTCTTGGGCCCCTCACTTTTTTCTTTCAGTCTCTGTGATTCAACAGTAAATAAGAGGGCTTAGAGATCTCTAGAGACCTTTTTGACTTCAAAACCTTACAATTCCTTTTATTTTGCATGTAGGCTCTACAACTAAGAGAAGTGAAAAAATGTCAAACTCCTAGGCTTTTAACGCCCTTCCCACACCAATTTCATTACTGCCCACTTGTTTCATTCCCAGCTGTCTCTTACACCACTCAAATACAGGAAATGCCAAGCCCCCTTTCCACATCTGCCTAAAAATAGCATCATTGTGGATTTTGAAAACTGAAGCATGAGTTCCGAAAGGGAAGGTAAAATCAAACCATGATCTTCATACAACTTTAACCTATCTTTCTTTGATCACTTCCTACTTGGATTTTCCCTGTGATGACAAAACAGTCTCAGCTCAGATCAGAGTTGGTTGACAACCACCTACATTAAGCTGGACGAAAGAAAACACGGTTGCATTACTAGCTGTTGTGCTTCTTGTCCCCATGATGAGCATGGCTGGCTTCTATATTTTTTACCTCTTTTTAAAAATATACTGTATTATTCCAAAAAACCATCAAGCAGATGCTCCATGTCAGCAGGGAGTGAGAACAAGCTGGCCTCTGGTTGGATTCTGTTACTACCTCTAATTAAATCTCTTATGATGTAAGCGGACTGGGCACAGCCCCAGAAGGTCAGTGAAGGAGGCTATTATGGGGCAGAGAACTTAGAAGAAAAAAGAGGTAGAGAAAAGTAAAAAAGGAAAAGAGATACAGGAACTTCAACCCCTGAGTGACTCACATTGACTGATGATATACTGATGATAAATATACTCAGATATCAACATAATTTCATGTTTCATTGGTATGATGCTCCCAAACTTTTTACTGCCACACTGTCTTTATACTTTTCCTCAGGAGTATCAAGTTTAAAATATTATCTTTTTCAACTAAATTAATTGATTACATAATACTCTCTCTCCATTTAAAATTAGACCACCATTTCTCATCAGCCCCAGTGTTAACAGGTAAAACTAATCAAAAGGAAAGAAATGTGTTACTTTATTCACCTCTGTAGTTTTATTACAGGTAAATATAAAATTTCCATGTTTTATAAAAAGCAATGAATATGAGGACCACAGGTTAAGAGGCCTGGGATTCTTCTAGAAATGCTCTTTTAGCATTGGACACTCACAATAATGAAGGCACAGCTCTCAAGCAGTCTAAGATGCCCAGCTCAGAGGTTTGGGCATGAAGCACTTATTAATATAAGTACTTCTGGAGTGTTTGAAATAGTTCAGATGTTTGTTCAAATCCCAGACTCATTATTTTCTCTTCTTTAAAAAGGGACTTATCTTCTGTAAATCTTAATTTTCCAATCTACAAAATAGGAACAGTAATACTTGTGTTTTATAATCAATGCTCAATAAATAATAACTAAGCTTACTGTTGGGTGATCAAAAGTATAAATGACAAATGAGATCCAAAAACAGATACACCTAGGTGGGGTTAGTCAGGCATCTTTTAGAAAGTTATTTTTACATGTATTTGCCCTTCATTTCTGTCTAATTCTTGTTTTCCTTTCTATAACTAGGGGCAGAATTTGAGGTTTAAAGGGAAGAGTAAGAAGCAAGACAGGTAAAAGGAGCTTTTGAAGAAAAGCTGTCTACAAAAGCATGAATTCATCATGGTACTTTGAAATGTCATGTTCTCTTCTCTTTTTAGGTCAAATTTCTCAATTTTCCACTGGTTTCTCATTGAGGCCCTTATGGGAAGTTGCCAGCCCATGTTAGCTCTCTTCACCTTTTCCTTATTACCAGAACTCTGATTCTGTATGGGGCAACAATGAGCCCAGTTAAAAATACTTCTCTTCTCTTACTTCCTTGCAGATTGAACCAGAACTAATAGTAAAGCCTTGAGGCTTAATTCCAATTTACAGACAAGTCTTTCCTGTGGTCCTCAGTTCTGGCCATTGAGATTTAAGCAAATACCTATTGGGTGAGCATAAGAGAAAAGCTAATTTTTCCTGTTTAAAGCAGTACAGATTGAGCTGGTATGTACCCTTTTCCCTTCACCACTGTGGGGTAAATGGCAGAATTTCCAGAATCTCTCACCTAGCCTTAGTCCATTTACATACTAATGGATGTTTCAGAGCCTCCATCAACCCGGGGCAAGGGGTTGAGAGAAAACAACCATTCTCTCCTCCCCTCCATTCCTGGTACCTAATTGGTCTGGTGCCAGTCATTCACCACAACCCACCCATGGAGTTCCTCCTGGAAGGGGCAGGCAGGGAAAGAGAGTGGGTGCCACAGCCGGAGGGGATGGATGGATGGGAGCCTGGCTAGCAACTATAAGAAATAAAAGCTTTTCTTCCAAACTGCTCTTTTTCCTTGACTTACTTCAGTTTCATCAGATTCATGGGAAACTCACCCGAAGCTGGGAACACCCTTCCCCCAAGAGCTACAAACACTCCCACATTTTTACTTCCTGAAAGCAGTCACAATTCCTAGAGTGGGAGCAGCCACCTTATGTCCAGGGAAATAACCCCCATTCACCAAGGATGGAAGAGCAGGGTTTGGATCACATGCAGCTGAATTTAATCCTATTTGACATTTTGTATAGCCTGATTCCAGGTCACCCTACCACACAGATGGCTACTATCTTAGAGGCTTTATATATTTCAGAAGCATCCAGAACCATGAATGATGTCCCAAGCATGGTTGGCTAAGCTTAGAGGACCAAAGAAATCCCCAGGTCTATCTTATAAAGTTCTTATTTATAGTGTCATTGCTAATGATTAAACTGCATGTATCGGTTTCTCTACAGAACTCATACTTTACCATTCACTACTCAACCACCCTAGCCTCTTTCTTCTGTATGCAAGCACTTTAAGCTACATAAATAGCTACTAAATTACTTTCTTCTTATCTTGGCTATAACCTACAAAGCTGTAAGCACATAACAGTGATCCAACCCTGGCAATGCAGCTATTTGCTCTAAGGAAGAGAAATTTCTTTGAGCGCTATTAGGAAAGACTTGGTTACAACAGAACAACTGATACAAACCTTTGAAACTTCACTATCATTTTTCTGGTTTAACCCAATCAGTGGAGTCTAAGAATTTTTCAGACCACCCCACAACCTAGATCCCCAGCAGCAGCTTTTATATTTTTATAGATTCTTAATTTTTAGTTAAAACTCAGCCTTAATGTAAAACTTCAGGAAATTGCTAATCTCTGTTCTCCTATGTCTAAATTCAGGTTCTCACATAAGCAGACCCTGAGGCAGGGAAATGAGTAGAGGTATTTTGGTGGGGGTGGGATGATATCAGAAAGCAGCTCTGAGGGGACAAGGAGACTGAGCCTGAGACAGAGAAGGCAGAAAGCCAGTAGTGGGTGCATGATCAAGCTTGTCACCACTCAACCCTCTGAGGAACCATCCCCTGAAGCACGGGATGCTGGGCATTTATCCACAGTGTGGGGGTTAATCCTAGAAGCACAGACTTTCCCAATGCCCAGGCCATGTCTACCTGTGGGCTCAGGGAGCCTCCAGAGGTAACAATGAGGCACCAAGAGCAAAGGAGTTGTGCGATCCTGCTGTACAGGAACTGTCTACTGTAGCTGCAGCCAGAATCCCGGCTGACACAGCCTGGGGCACCAAAAGTCTCTGTTTCTGTATTTCCCAAACATAATCCCAAAATGGAAAGGGCTTTCGGGGTGATGGTGTCCAGAAATTATTGGTGGGAAATGATCAATAAAAACTTCCAAAAGTCTCAAGACATATGCAAAAAGTTCATTTCAATGAATGAAATTCTACCTTAAGGAAAACCTTATATTGTGACTGGACCTGCTTTATATTAATGAAGTGAATCAAAAATTGAAACCATCTTTAACCTATATCTAATCCAGCTTGAGGTAAATTTTCCCTTTCTTTTTAGGTATTTTACACAAAGTTTTTATTTTCCCTTCTTATCTGTGTTATTGACTCATTTGTATATACATTTTTAAGGGCTCTTCATGGCTGGTATTTCATTTTGAATCACAGCCTTCCTCAGAATGAACTCTTGCCTGGCCAAGCCTAGACAAGACTGCCCAAAATAGGTTGCCTGACTTAGGTCTCTGCAGATATATGGGAGGGGGAAGGCTGCGGAGTCCTCTCGGACAGAGCTTATCTCCAAAAAATAGGGAAATAAGGAGCCAGAGATGAGGGCCTGACGGTCTTAGCCTGAATTCTCTGGGGAGCAGAGCCTAGGCACAAGGTCAGGGCAGGAAATAAGGGGAAGCAAAGAGAGAAAGCCGGAACCGACAGGGTGACGCAATGTGCCACAGGCTGGCCATTGCTTTTCAACACAGCTCCTCAACAAGGTGACACCGAGCGTTGCTCAGCCAGTAGTTGGTTTGGCATGCTGGTCTTCTTCAAATGTGTAAGCACTGTTACTTGTCCCTGTAGGGAGACAAGAGGGGGGCGTCATGCGGCAGTCCTGTTGATCACAGTGTCCATGTGCAGCCCACAGTGGCTGTGGGGCAGGAGACCCAGGAAGGGAAGCAGAAAGCTGAGCAGGGTGCAGCCAGAGTCAGGCATTACACGGCCATGTGCTACATCAGAAGCTCGGAGCCCCTGCTCCTGACAATCTCAGAGCTGCTGGTCCCTTCCTTCCTAATGCCAGGTTCTTCGGCTTCTCTAAATTCTGTGATGTGCCCAGTGGCTGCCGAATATATTTCCTACTACCAGTCCCCAGTTTCCTTCTTAAGATAGCCAAAGTCTTTTCTTTCTCCTTTGTGAGCAGAAACAGGTTGGGAAGGAATAAAGAAGAAACAGAAGAGGAAGGGATAAAAATTAAAATAAAAACTTCTAGAATTCTGCCTTATGCGACCAAATCTAATTATCCTTAAAAATAAAAGAAAAAAGATAGCTTAGAATTCCTATAAATGTCAGTGGATTATTAAAATTAGCTTAACTGGACAGCTGATCTATTATGATTACTATTATTCAGCTGGTCTGGTTGATTTCTTCTAGTATTTATAGACCTAAGTATCTTTTCTCTGGAGTCCTATAAAGCCTGTTATGATTCACTGCATTAAAATTGTTGCTCCAATATGGTTAACAACACTGCTTATAAAGACACAATAAACCAAAGCATAAATCCAAATATATAATGATATTGAGAGCATTAAAAAAAAAACCTATTTACATTTGTGATTAGTCAGCATATAAATCACAATCGTCTCAAGTAAATTTATGTTAGCCTTTGAGAGAACACATCCCCTCGTTATCTGTAAGGAAAACCCATTTGGAAGGCATTTATTTCATACTCTGTTAAGTTACAATATGCCTACAACTAACAACCCCAAGGTCTTAATCTCCCAGAAAAAATTATAACTAGAATCCATCTTTCAATTATTTACAATTAAAATTGCCTTCTGATCTGAAATATTGGCCCAGATACCACCCTAACTAAGCTGTCACAACAATCACTTGTGGCTCCTGTAAACTTCAATGGACACAAAAACCACATGGAGGTGCTCGTAAAACATGAGAAGGCTCTCTCTCGTGCACACCCTAAGGACTGGGGAAGGAAGGAACCAGGAATCTAAACATTTCACAAGTAAACTAGGTAATTCCTGTTGCAAATATCAATTTTTAAAGCCTGTTTCTCAAAAACTATCCTTCGAAGTTAAGGGCATTATAATTGCCATTTTATAGACAAATCACAAAGGGGAAAGCTTTAGAGTTGGGATTCAATATCAAATTTATTAAAATTATACCATGCTGGTTCCCAGTGGAGCATACTAGAAATGTCAGTTGCTTACAAAACTGATGGGAAAGCCAGAAAACTAGATTTAGTGATGCGCAGGATGCAAAGGGCCAATAAACAGAAACAGGGAGCATATAGATTGGGTGCTACTGCCAGAACGAATAAACTTTAATCACTCTACTCAAACACTCAATTCCAACAGATCTAACTTGGGTCACATGCCTACCCTTTGATCAAGTCAGAAAAGGACCTCTGATCAACTGTCTCACATTCTGTATCCACTGAGGAACAGCTAATATTCCAAGAGAATTCAGATTGTCCTTAGAAAAATAGGAAAGGCTGAGCAAATAATGTTACTAGCATTTATAAATTCCCTTGGCTACTCTCAGCACAGGAATTTTCACAGCCATCTAGCTCCTGTCTGCCGACATTTGTGGCCAGGTTGTAGGAGTACAGGGATGGACTCATTTTCACCCTCTAGATCCCTCTCCTCACTTTTAATTCTCTTCTTCTGGGTGCAATACCTCTAATTTCCTCTTACTGGTGCCTGTCAGAGGGAAATTGAAGTTTTTAAATTACTTTCCTTTACAGATTCATCCGATGCTTCTGCTTCCATTCCAGATAAGCCTAGCTTTGCATAAACAGTCATTAAAGTGTTTTCCTGAACCAGAAGGTCTTTAACAGATACACTCAGTCTTAATAACACAAAGAACAAAAGAAGCTTTGTCTTAAGAGATTTTTTTTTTTTTGTTAACTAGTCCCAGATAAATACATTTGGTAGAGTTTCCATACCAAGAATTTCTATAAGAAAGAGGGCTCACAGGAATTTATCCTCTTCCTTCTCAGAATAAGGTTTGTTTTAGTTTGGAAATATATGTCTGTTAAAACAACCAGATTAGGCCTCAAATGGAGTCACTCATGCTAAGCCGCATGTCAGCAAACCAAAACTTAAGTTTCTGTGTTCAGCTTATCCAGAAAAGAAAGGCCTAGCTCAAACTCGGCACTTGCCTCTCTGCAAGAGTTACCTAACCCAGCTCTAAGACTTCCGTTTGCTCCAGGTAAGGAAAGTAGCCCAGGTTAGTCAAGCAGCAAATGTCCAGTATGGCTTCCTTGTTCCTGTACACTTTTGGTTGAGATTTTGGGTGAAATTTTATGAAATCTTAGAAACCTCTTGAAAGCTCCTATTATCTAGATTGGATGCTACCCCATTTATTCACTTATAAATATATAATCTATAATCTATATAATTTATGATACATATAAGAATTGTAACTATCTTATAATTATGGCTTAGTTATATATATCTTATATATATTATAACCTATGATACATGTATCTTAAATTTTATATATATTATTTCATAGTAATGCCTTACATATCATGATTACACATATAGTTATATTTATATTTGCATATGTATATTTCCTTAAATATTTCTATCTGACTTTATTTTTGGTCCTAATAGCTCTTCGGCCTAACATAGAAAATTTAATGTGCTTGTTCCTAAGTGAGCTCTGTCAATTTCTGTTTTCTTGGGCAATGGAGTTTCAAAATTCAGGCTTTCCAGATTGTCCTCACATTCTTTTCCACTGGTGTTGATGCTCAGCTCAGGTTTATCAAATGCCCCCGCACACCTTCTGCCCCTTTCTTTGCTGGCCACCTTCTCCTCCTCCTCCAGAGAGTGGCCTTTCTGTGGCCCCTTCTGAGCTGCCCATATGCTTTGGTGAGGCCCGCTGAGTGGTCCACCCCACCTCCTGCCTTCAGTTACTTCTCCAAAGTACCCTGACACTAGTGAGTTCTCTCTGCCCTGGTTGCATCCCTGGTTACATCCATTACCTTCAAATTTGGGGGCATATGGAAGGCTGACTGCTCTTCTGCCATCCTCTGGAAGTCCCCAAAGGACAGCAGGATGTCACTCCATCCCACAAAGAAGCTTCAAATTAGATATGATCCACTCTTTATTGTTTGTGTGCAGAAAGATTGGTGAGGAGGAGCCTCAGCCAGGACAGGAACCAGTTACGGAGGGAGCAATAGAGGCTGAGAGGAGTTAGGTGTCCCACAAAGAGCCGTGAGGAGGTAGGCAATGGGGACTGGCCACCTTTCCACCCACCTGCCTTTCACACCTTTGCTCATATTGTTTCTGGTAAATATTTTAGAGATAATAGAAGCTCTTGCATTTAAAAGAGAAATTGTCTGGTAGACTGCAGCTTGAAAACAGAACAAAACAGCAGTATGGTAGTTTTGCATCATTTGGCAAGAGCTTGGGATAAGCATTTCATTTGTATTGCCTCTAGGAAGCGTATCTCTGTGTCCAAAGGACTGATTAACAGCCAGTGACTAGGAGTGAATGGATCCACTTTAGTCCAGGGTTTCCAAAGACCTTCTGGCAGGTGAAGAATGAGGAGTTCATATCCTATTGCAGATGAGGTTTCTGACAGGGCTTCTGGCTGGAGAAGAAAGACTTCCTTTCAGGCTTTATTGCCGATCTTGGTCCACAAAACCTATGACATTCTGGTGACAAAACACCTAGTGAAGCTCTTTCCCCAGCACTCCCTGCTGTCTTGGCCCGTTCAGTCTGCTGTAATAGGACACCACAGACTGGGTAGCTTAGAAACGCCAGGAGGTTATTTGTCACAGTTCTGGAGGCTTGGAGGCCAAGGTCACAGCCCTGGGGACGGCATGTCTGGTGAGGGACTGCTTCCTCAAGATCGCTGCCCTCTGACTATAACCTCACTTGGCATAGGGGCAAGCGACTCTCCAGGGTCTCCTTTAGAAGGGCATTCATTCCACGCAGAGGGCTCTGCCTTCACGATCTAATCATGTCCCTAATACATCGCTTGAGGAGTCAGGATTTCAACACATGAATTTTGAGGGGACACAAGCATTCAGACCACAGCACATGGCAAGTTAAGATGAGAAAGCGACCAAGGTGGCAGCTGGACCATCTTTAGCCTCTGCTGGCTTGGCGTTCTCTTTAAAGCAGAGACCATGGATCACCCTTTTGAAGCCTTTTACATTATTTTCATCATACAGACAGATTAACATGACATGGGATTTTCCTCATATCAGGAGCTGATGGGCAAGCCTAATTAGGTTCATATTTAAGGTGTTATTGAGTTTCCTCAGTAGATTTTGACACAGAGACAAAGGAAGTGATTACCTAGTTATTTTCCAGGGGATAAGGTTAAAATGCTATAAAGAAAATCAACAGTTGATTTAGAAACTGGCAATAGAGGGGAGATGAAACCCTGCCCCTGCTTATTTTTATTTCACTAGAGCTGCTTGAATTTTATATATTTGTTTCAAAACTACTAAACTGCCTTAGTATAGTGTGATGTGATATTTGAAAAGAGGATGGAAGAAGACAGCGATCAGTGAACGTGTGATGTATCCATCGGAAGCACCTTCTCAGAGCTGGCCTAAGAAATGATGCATTAAAGTATGTTTGGGTGGCTTTCCAACTTCCCTTTCAGCAGCTTATAAGGTGAGATGACAGAGGCTATCACCACTGGTTTGGTTGACAGAGTCTATTAGTTGAGATAGTAAATTGATTTCTGTGAAACACTGTATTCACCTCAACACAAGATCCTGAGGGCTACTTCTGGTAATTCTCTGAGTAATTTAAGTGAGTTCCAAGCTTTCAGGTTTACTAATTTCACATATAAAGCAGTAATATATATCCATATTGACATCAGATTTGAAGGATACATTCAACAAACTTAAAACACTTATTGGGTAACTATTATGTTTGAGGCCCCTTGTTCTAAAAAAACAAGCAAGCGATCGATCTACCAGAATTACAATTAAACCTTAATAGAAGGTGGAAGAAAAGAGAAAGATATAACTCAAAGAAGGACAAATACAGGCATCTATAAAAAATTAACCCTGATTTAAATGTGTATTTCTCCACTTTCCTGAACCTAACATGTAGGTGTTAATTTTGGCTACTTCTAAGAACAGCTGATCATCATTTCTTCTCCCCCTTCCAGAGCTATGTAATCAGCCTAATCAGAATTTCAGAGCAGTAGGGGGCAGGCTTCTATACGTAAAAAAGCTCTACAAGTGTTTAGGGTATGTGGTGGGTGTTGAGAATCGCTGGCCCTGCCAAGCAGTTGGTAAAGGAATCTTCCTTTCCCTCCTGCCCCTCCCACCGTCTGCGGGTTCACTGCCATGCTCATGTGAGCGTGGTGGGAGAACTACTGCCAACCATCCTTCTCACTTGGAAGCCTGGGCACATTCCCTAGATCCAAGTCTCCCTCAAATGCTAATGATCATGGCAGTCAAGAAGAGCAGAGGACAAGATATGGACTGCACTATAAGCTTCCCAGAGAAATCTGATTAAAGGACAAATGTTGGAACACCAGATCATACTTTACTTCTGCTATCTCTCAAGCTGATAATAGGATTTCCAACTATTCCCAACGCATTCACTGCAGGAGACACCCTATTTTCAATGATTTACATTCAAATCCTGGATAGCATCATTTCTTCTATAGTTCATTCCCATACTGGGAATTAGTTTTTGCAATTTATGCTTTTATGAGACCCATTGATACTTTGTGTTTTATTGCTTTTATTTTTAATTTAAAAGTGGTTAAAGTGTTTACTTAATTACCTTTGGAGGTAAATATATCTGGCCTAATTCCTAATTCCCCTTACCACAGGTCATTTTTTCCTTGGAAAAGCTTCCAGGTCACAAAGGTTATCTTCCCCCAATCAGAGCTCTTGAAAGCACAAAACTTCCAGCATTTTTCGAGGCATTAAAAGTTGCTGCATGAGTCGTATCATTTCCAAGAAGCATGTTTTAAAAAGTACAGCTGACCTATTCTGTATCCATTTAAAATAAAATAGAATCCCAATACTGTGCTATTTTTTTAGTACATTTTCACAAGTCATAGGAAAAGTTGGCTGTAGAGAGCTCTCTAAAAATCTCTTAGTGGGACATTTTGAAAAGTGCTCTTTCAAGAAAATGATTCCACTATGGACTCTTTGTCTTAGATCGTTGTGTGGGTTAATCACAAACAATGTCACATGAATACAGGACTGGATAGATTTATAATGCTTCTTTTCCTTGAGAGTTTTCAAAGGAATTTTACCACCTCACGGGGGGCCTCTATCTGAAAGTTTACCTTAGGAAAAATATCACATAGTAGCATATGTCTGGAAAGGATTTTCTGAAAGCCAAAGAGTTGTTGACTCAACCACTTTGCTTTAATTTTTCCTCCAGTTCAAAGTATTTACTTATTCATTAAGGACTCTAGCCTGCTGTGGTATAAGAACTTTTAAAATGGTTCTCTATGTACTGTAATTCTAAGTACCTTAAATCTCAAATAAATCAAACTGGGGACCAAAAAAAAGAAGATGTAATAAACTGCCAGCTGTTTATTTAGAGATAAAAATAAACCAAATAACCAAAAAGAAATTTCATGAAATGGTTTCGTCGTGGTGACAAATTACTGAAATTACAAGGAACAGAACCCAGTACACTAGCCTTTTTCAAAAAAAGAGAAAAAAGCGGGAGAGGAGGAATTCAATGGAAGGACTAAACAATATCTCACAATGCCTTATGCAGTCGGATGTTACAGTTAACAAAAACAAGCTCAGAAAGTGAACAGGAGCTCCATCTCAGGCACGGCACGGCCTCTCTTCTTTGCTTATCTCATGGTATCTCTCCTATTTTTCCTACTCCTTCTCTGCAGATTGTCTTTTTTATGCCTACTATAGACATGGCTACTTCAGTACTCTCATGTCATTTTTCAATTGTGCTGCTTAAAAAATGGACTAGAATCTAATTCTTAACTCTGGAGAGAGTACCAATGGACTCAATTTGTTCCCTGGGTCCTTAGGTGTCCTCAGGTCCAATGAACAACAGGCATTGCTCAAGAAGGGGAAGATGTTGGGCTTTCCAGCTCTTCCAGAAGCGTGGGAGGGGACAAAACAGGCAAACTGACCAACATAAATGACTCATCAAGTAAAGACACCAGAAAAATGTGGCATGGTTAAAGGAAAGAGAGGAAGGGGATCACAATGTACAAAACACCTAATATTAAGGATCTAAAAATAAAATTTAAAAAGCAGTAATAAAAATAACAGTGATAGTCACAGGAGAGCATTACTTTCTTAAACCAAATTAACCTCTACCATAATAATTTATTTCAAATAAGAATAAAACCAATTTCTTCCTATGTTATTGACTCTAAACTTTATAATATCAAGCTAGCAAGTATATAATTGTGTATATTTGCATTTCATCTCTGAGTTAGAATTTGAGGTATGGGGTGAGTGGTGCTGCATGCACTTATATGGGAAAATATATAAAATAGGCCCTGCTTGCAAAAAGCTTAATTTCCTTGGGGAAATAAAAGTTGCCAATGTGAAATAAGTATAAAAAACACAACTGTATGTTATCTATATATTATATTATCTATATTAGATGACATGAATTATAAGATCTACAGGAGAATAAAAAAGAAAATAAAACTTCCCATTCCACTAATGGAAAGCCAGATAATTCAGAACACTCAGACGACATCTAAAACAGATGAACACAATTTAAGATATATATATCTGCTGGCATCATATACATAAAAAGATATTGAAGAATTACAGGCCAAGATTCAGGAGAAGATGGAAAAGCAGAGACACGAGCATTCAGAACTGCTTTCCACTGAGAGATGTGTGGGTTCCTAAAGAGGCTGCTCAGTCACCGAACAGCAAACCAGGAGGAATCTGGTAAATACTGTGCTTGGGTGGGGACCCAAAATGACTTAACCATAGAAATAAGGATGACAGAAGTGATCTCTCCCCTACCTAGAGTATGACAAAGTCAAGTCATCAAGTTTGAAAAATTCTGAAATTGGATTAAGGTAATTCCAGACTAGAGATTAAAGTGCCCATAGGTACATGACAGAAGCAAACAGAAATATTTTTTGAGAGGAAAATAGCATTAACTGGACCTCAAATTATTTCAACAAGCAATTTTTCAAGTAAAATGTCTGGAACAAAATCAGTGCTAACCAGATGACCAGATGATGATAATGCAATCAATGATAACACAAAAGACAGGAAAATATGCATATGAGCCAGCAGAAAAAATGGACAGTCCATGAGACTCACTGAGGTTTGTCCATATATTTGAACAGATAGACACAGACTTTAAATAGATTTTAAAATAACTATATTGGTTATGTTCAATAAGAACAATATGGTTGAAAATCTCAACAGAAAACTGTAATACAAAAAGAAACTACAAAGCGTTTTTGAAAAAGAGCAAAATAGAAATGTTAGGGCTAAAAATTGCAACAATTAAAAATGAGAATTCAATGGATAAGTATAATAGATTAAGCAGCTAAAAAAAAGAATCAGTTAATGGGAAGGTAGGTCAAAAGAAGCCTGCAGAGTAAAGAACACAGAGACAAATGAATGTAATGTGCCAAAGAGGGAGTGAAAGACACAGACAACAGAGTGAAGGGAAAACATGCATTTATTTCCTTCCTCAGAAGAAGAAATAATGTGGCAGAAGCAATATTTAAAAGGACAATGGCTGTTAATTTTCCAAGCCTGATGAAAGACATCATCCCTAGATTTAAGAAGTCCAAGCATGAGAAATATAAAGAAATCCATATTATACATAGCATAGCAAAACTTCAAAAAAACATATATAAAGAGACCATCTTCAAAGCAGCCAGAGAAAAAGAGGTACTGTTTTCAAGTGAGCAATAATTAGAATGAGATGACTTATTAGAAAAATACATAGTGCTATCAGCAATGGACTGAAGTAAAATAACTGATTTTCTATCCTAGTAGAATTATCATTCAGAATTAAGCTAAAGTAAAGATATCTTCCAGCTAAAAAAGCAAAATTAGAGAATTTATCACTGCAAAACAACATTAAAGGAAATACTAAAGAATGATCTCTAAGCAGAAGGATGTGATCCTAGATAAATCTTACAGATGCACGATGGAATGAAAAATAATGAAACTTGTAAGTAGGTGGGTGAATTAAATGAATATTAACCCCATAAACCTGTTATTTTGATAATGTCGTATGGGGATTAATACATTCACACATACATCCCTGTTCTGGAATGATCTGGAAGTCAAAACCTGGCTCACTGGTTATCCTTACAAACAGCCTGTTAAAGAGAGATGGCAGATGTGTTTTATTTTGAAGCTTTGAAAGTTTGTGGATAAGATGTCTCCTTCCCGGCCCTACTGCACCCACCCCTCCACGAGAAATATAAGGCAGTTGCCCAAAGCAGTCAAGAGTGTGACTGGCATGTCTCACTATTCTAAATACACATATAAACATAAAATCCAGGGAAATGGGGCTATGCCTGCCAGCCTTTGTTCCCCTGGGCCAGCAGGCTGTTAACCACAGTGGGAAAGCTAGCTGGCAGTGGGGTGTGCAGGGGAACCCCTAAAACCACCCTGAATTATATAGTGACTGCCCAAGTTGGTCAGGCTGTATCTCACACAAATAAGGTGTCTGAAAAGTACCAGAAAAGGAGACTATAGCTTTGTCTTTAAAAATTAAATATGGAGGTATAGAGGATTATCTCAAAGTGTTTACCAGTTTTAAAAGAGGAAGTACACATATCCACATTTAAGTTTAGAAAATTTTATCAGACCACCAAAACAATATTGTTTTTCAAACTATATTTTATGTGGCTCAAGCAAAAATATAAATTCTTGATGTTGCAATATGCTTATCATAAAACAGTCATAAAGTCCATTTGCAAAGGAATAATGGTTATAATTTGGCTTATACTACTTTCTCCTCTCAGAAATTTCATTTTTCAAAATAAAACACTACAATCAGTGAAAATGTAAACATAAAAATACAAGCACATATTTGAACCTGTAACTTTCTACCATCTTTCTGATTCTTCCTCTTCTAAAATTGGGTTTATGTAGTCACTTTCAAAGAGCATGATAGAAAATATTCAACATTAGAAAGAATGTTGTGATTGTTTAATAGAAGTTTATAGATGCTGAATACTAAGTCTTACATGCTGCAGTAGTCATAAATTTCAGAAATACTTCAACATAATCGGAGCAAGTGCATATTTTCAAATGAATTAATTCAAAAGTTTTCACCTCAACAGAAATAAAATTGGGCTAATCATATCAAAATTGACTTTAATTTTTAATTGTTAAACACTCCATGTAGATAACCTTTATTGAATTTTAGATAATAAGTAGAGATAGAATCTGTTACCTAAGAAATAGTTATAAAAAAAGGAAGGCAAAAATTGGTTAACAGTGCATAGAATGCACTATTTCAGTGAATGCTACACTTTTGTAAAGAATATTAGGTTTAAAATGATGATTGGGTATTAACTGAGCTCCCTAGAGAAAGATTTGCTGAAATATTTACTAGTTTCTGAAGAATAACAGAAAAATGTGTTACTTGCTGAAAGGAACCAATAAAGACAATTTCATTCTTGAACTGTTGAATTATTTTACCTCTCTTAAATATCCAATGAAATTACTTTAAGAAAACTGGATTAGGCACTTTGAAATAGAAACAGACTTTCTTCTGTACTTACATCAATGACAGGGACAGTGTTAGACAGAGATTGCAGAAAAGCTCTCATCAACATCAACTACGTGTATCTCAATTTAAAATTCATGCACTGACATATTGTAACCATGACAGCAAAGAAGCCCTCCTCTAGTTGTACAATAAAAAGATAGGACCTTTTAGCATGATATCCATTGAAAAGATTACATAATGAAATGGGACACATTTCTGTCACTTCTACATCTGCCTGTTGTGCAAGTACACAAAGAGAGAAAGAAGCCATCAGTCTGAGCAACATTTTCCAATCTGGAAGCTTTTAGGAAAATCACAGGGCACTAAAGAATTATAGTTCACATTAGAACTGATTGGTGTCACTGTCAAAAAGGGAAAAGATTTCTTGTCCTTCATGGTAGGGATTTGTCTTCCATGAGCAAAGATCATCACCTCCTGTATTCACAAAACTAACATTATAGCTAATCAAAAGAATCATCCACTGAGGTAAAGCCTTCATGGGCTCTTGATTTACTACTAAATTGATTTTGATTTTCATAAATGCCAGGCAGCTTAGGAAGCTTTAACTGTGTTGTCAACATCTGCACAAGTAATAATGTTGCTATATCAAGGTTGTTCCAAAGATCTGTCCTAGAAAGATATCTGGCCCCTATTGGTATTGGTAGACATTCTGATTCCAAATGAAGTATAATTTGTCATTATCCAGGGTATCACCATTAGGTTGCTCATATTAAACATGACTGACTTCACATCTTCCCCAGTCAAGAAAGAAACATTTGACAAAGCAACCTCTTCACTTGGAATCACAAATCACAGTTCTTAGCATGGCTTCCTTCTGAATTTTAGCTCAGAGCTAACAAACAACAACAAACACAACTGTTAATCAGCAAAGAAAGAGTAGAGAGAGTGACTGGGCAATTTAATATTTTAACAATATCTAAATCAATTGTTTAGTGAGTACAAAATATTTTAGCAGCACAAAATCATTCAAGAAAGTCTTGAGGAAATTTGACCAAGCTAGACAAAGTAGATTTATACTTAAGAAACACGTTTAAGAAAGTCAAGTGTCACCTCTTTTTTGAAATAAATAAAAATGCTGATGTACTTGTCAAGCAAGGTATCCAGCCTAAAATTTATGAAAGTGCTAAATAGTAAGCACATAAACCTACAGGACTTCTTGGACTACAAAACTGAATTCTCTGTTACACTTGTTAAAGGAAGAGAAAGTAATGATAGAAAAGTCAAAGTTGCAATTAAAACAGGTGAAAAGCTATACAAAATGTTTGAATGATTAAGTCAAGTTCTATTCACTATTAGAAATGCATTTAAGGTAAAACTGTTGTATGCAGCTCGTAATATTGCAGAAAGACCACGATGGATCTATCTTGTCAAGAAACAGAATTTCAGAGAGTTCCAGGAAGATGGCGGTGGAAATCTCCTCCCAAAATCATATATATCTATGAAAATACAGCAAATACAACTATTCCTAAAAGAGAGACCAGAATACACAGGACAGCGCAGAGCCTGCATCTGAACATGAGAGGACTTGGCACCCCACGAGGCAGTCTTAAAGAGCCCAGTTGACATACGTGGCACCTGCCAGTGACCACTTCTATCACCATGAAAAGACAGAGGAATATGATGCAGACAAAGCTCACCCAAACAACACCAGAGAGGGAGCCTGAAGGGATGGAAATGCACAGTATTCCTGAAAAATAATTCAGAATAAAAGTCATAACCATGCTGATGGATATACAGAGAAATGTGCAAGAGCTGAGGGAGGAAGTGAGGGAAGTGAGGAAAGACAATGCAGAAATCAGACAAGCCATCGACGGGCTTAGCAGCAGACTGGACGAGATGCAAGAGACTCTTAATGGAATAGAAATCAGAGAACAGGAATACAGGGAAGCTGAGGCAGAGAGAGATAAAAGGATCTCTAGGAATGAAAGAATATTAAGAGAACTGTGTGACCAATCCAAACAGAATAATATTCACATTATAGGAGTACCAGAGGAAGAAGAGAGAGAAAAAGGGATAGAAAGTGTCTTTGAAGAAATAATTGCTGAAAACTTCGCCATGCTGGGGAAGGAAATAGTCTCACAGTCCATGGAAGCCCACAGATCTCCTAACACAAGGGACCCAAGGAAGACAACACCAAGACACATAATAATTAAAATGGCAAAGATCAAAGATAAGGACAGAGTATTAAAGGCAGCTAGAGAGAGAAAAAGGATCACCTACAAAGGAAAACCCATCAGACTATCATCAGACTTCTCAACACAAACCCTACAGGCCAGAAGAGAATGGCATGATATATTGAATGTAATGAAACAGAAGGGCCTCGAACCAAGAATATTGTATCCAGCACGATTATCATTTAAATATGATGGAGGGATTAAACAATTTCCAGACAAGCGAAAGCTGAGAGAATTTGCCTCCCATAAACCACCTCTACAGGACATCTTTAAGGAACTGCTCTAGATGGAAGCACTCCTAAGGCTAAAAAGATGTCATCAGGGAAAATAAATTCATAGCAAAGAAAACAGACCATCCAAATACTAACTAAAGTCAAAGAATAAAACACCTAGTATATAAAGAATGGAGGAGGAAGAGTAAGAATGGAGAGAAATAAAGAAACATCAGACTGTGTTTACAATAACTTAACAAGAAAGTGAAGTTAGATTGTTAGATAGAAAAGAAGCAACCCTAGAACCTAACCACGAATCTAAAGCCAGCAATGGCAATAAGTACATATCTATCGATAATCACCCTAAATGTAAATGGACTGAATGCACCAATCAAAAGACACAGAGTAACAGAATGGATAAAAAAGCAAGACCCATCTATATGCTGCCTACAAGAAACTCACCTCAAACCCAAAGATATACGCAGACTAAAAGTGAAGGGATTGGAAAAGATATTTCATGCAAACAACAAGGAGAAAAAAGCAGGTGTTGCAGTACTTGTATCAGGCAAAATAGACTTCAAAACGAAGAAAGCAGCAAGAGATAAAGAAGGACATTACATAATCATAAAAGGGGTCAGTCCAACAAGAGGATATAACCATTATAAATATATATGCACCAAACACGGGAGCGCCGGCATATGTGAAACAAGTACTAACGGAATTAAAGAAGGAAATAGACAGCAATGCATTCATTTTAGGTGACTTCAACACACCACTCACTCCAAAGGACAGATCAACCAGACAGAGAATAAGTAAAGACACAGAGGCACTGAACAACACACTAGAACAGATGGACCTAACAGACATCTACAAAACTCTACACCCAAAAGGAACAGGATACACATTCTTCTCAAGTGCACATGGAACATTATCCAGAATAGACCACATACTAGGCCACAAAAAGAACCTCAGCAAAGTCAAAAATATTGAAATTCTACCAACCAACTTCTCATATCACAAAGGTATAAAACTAGAAATAAATTTTAGAAAGAAATCAAAAAGGCTCACAAATACATGGAGATTAACAACATTCTCCTAATCAATCAATGGGTTAACGACCAAATCAAAACAGAAATCAAAGAATATATGGAGACTAATGACAACAACAACACAAAGCCACAACTTCTGTGGGACGCTTCAATGGCAGTTGTAAGAGGAAAGTATATTGCAATCCAGGCCTATTTAAAGAAGGAAGAACATTCCCAAATGAATAGTCAAAAGACACAATTACTGAAATTGGAAAAAGAAGAACAAATGAGGCCCATGGTCACCAGAAGGAGGGACATAATAAAGATCAGAGAAGAAATAAATAAAATTGAGAAGAATAAAACAATAGAAAAACTCAATGAAACCAAGAGCTGGTTCGTTGAATAAGTAAACAAAATAGATAAAACCCTATCCAGACTTAGTAAGAGAAAAAGAGAATCTACACACATAAACAGAATCAGAAATGAGAAAGGAAAAATAATGACGGACCCCACAGAAATACAAAGAATTATAAGAGAATATTATGAGAATCTATATGCTAACAAGCTGCAAAACACAGAAGAAATGGACAACTTCTTAGAAAAATACAACCTTCCAAAACTGACCAAACAAGAAACCGAAAACTAAACAGACCAATCACCAGCGACGAAATTGAATTGGTAATCAAAGAACTACCCAAGAACAAAACCCCCAGACCAGATACATAAAGAAGAAATAGTACCCATTCTCCTTAAAGTTTTCCAAAAAATAGAAGAGGAGGGAATACTTCCAAACTCATTCTATGAAGCCAGCATCACTCTAATACCAAAACCGGGCAAAGACCTCACCAAAAAAGAAAATTACAGACAAATATCCCTGATGAATGTACATGCAAAAATACTCAACAAAATATTTGCAAACTGAATTCAAAAATACATCAAGAGGATCATACACCATGATCAAGTGGGATTCATCCTAGGGATGCAAGGATGGTACAACATTCAAAAATCCATCAACATCACCCACCACATCAACAAAAAGAAGAACAAAAACCACATGATCATCACCATAGATGCTGAAAAAGCATTTGACAAAATTCAGCATCCATTCATGATTAAAACTCTCAACAATATTGGCATAGAGGACAAATACCTCAACATCATAAAGGCCATATATGACAAACCCACAGCTAACATCAACTTAACAGCGAGAAGCTGAAAGCTTTCATTCTAAGATCAGGAACACAACAGGGATGCCCACTCTCTCCACTGTTATTCAACATAGTATTGGAGGTCCTAGCCATGGCAATCAGACAAAACAAAGACATACAAGGCATCCAGATTGGTAAAGACGAAGTTAATTTGTCACTATTTGCAGATGACATGATATTGTACATAAAAAACCCTAAAGACTCCACTCCAAAATTACTAGAATATGTGAATTCAGCAAAGTTGCAGGATACAAAATTAACACGCAGAAATCAGCTGCTTTCCTATACACTGACGATGAACTAACAGAAAGAGAAATCAGAAAAACAATTCCATTCACAATTGCATCAAAAAGAATAAAATACCTAGGAATAAACCTAGTGAAGGAAGTGAAAGACCTATACTCTGAAAACTACAAGATACTCCTAAGAGAAATCAAAGAGGACACTAACAAATCGAAATCCATCCCATGCTCTTGGCTAGGTAGAATAAATATTGTCAAAATGTCTATACTACCTAACACAATCTATAGATTCAATGCAATCCCTATCAAAATACCAACAGCTTTCTTCAATGAACTTGAACAAATAATTCTAAAATTCATATGGAACCACAAAAGACCCCAAATAGTCAAAGCAATCCTAAGAAGGAGGAATCAAACAGGGGGAATTACGCTCGCTGACTTCAAGCTCTACTACAAAGCCATAGTAATGAAGACAATTTGGTATTGGCACAAAAACAGACCCACAGACCAGTGGAAGAGTAGAAACTCCTAACATTAACCCCAACATATAGAGTCAATTAATATTTGATAAAGGAGCCTTGGATATTCAATGGGGAGAAGACAGTCTCTTCAGCAGCTGGTGTTGGCAAAACTGGACAGCTACATGTAAGAGAATGAAACTGGACTACTGTCTAGCCCCATACACAAAGGTAAACTGAAGGTGGATCAAAGACCTGAATGTAAGCCATGAAACCATAAAACTCTTAGAAAAAAACATAGGCAAAAATTTCTTGAACATAAACATGAGCGACTTCTTTATGAACATATCTCTCCGATCGAGGGAAACAAAAGCAAAAATGAACAAGTGGGACTATATCAAACTAAAAAGCTTCTCTACAGCAAAGGACACCATCAGTAGAACAAAAAGACATCCTACAGTATGGGAGAATATATTCAAAAATGACGTATCCGATAAGGGGTTGACATCCAAAATATATAAAGAACTCACGCACCTCAACAAACATAAAGTAAATGAACCAATTAAGAAATGGGCAGAGGACATGAATAGACACTTCTCCAAAGAAGAAACTCAGATGGCCAACTGGCACATGAAAAGATGCTCCACATCACTAATCATCAGAGAAATGCACATTAAAACCACAATGAGGTATCACCTCACACCAGTGAGGATGGCCAACATCCAAAACACAAACAACATCAAATGTTGGCAAGGATGTGGAGAAACAGGAACCCTCCTACACTGCTGGTGGGAATGCAAATTAGTTCAACCATTGTGGAAAGCAGTATGGAGGTTCCTCAAAAAACTCAAAATAGAAATACCATTTGACCCAGGAATTCCACTCGTAGGATTTCACCCTAAGAATGCAGCAGCCCAGTTTCAAAAAGACAGATGCACCCCTATGTTTATCACAGCACTATTTACAATAGCCAAAAAATGGAAGCAACCTAAGTGTCTATCAGTAGATGAATGGATAAAGAAGAGGTGGTACATATACACAAGGGAATATTATACAGCCATAATAAGTAAACAAATCCTACCATTTGCAACAACATGGATGGAGCTAGAGAGTATTATGCTCCGTGAAATAAGCCAAAAAATAAGCCGAAAAAGAGAAGTATCAAATGATTTCACTCATATGTGGAATATAAGAACAAAGGAAAAAACTGAAGGAACAAAACAGCAGCAGACTCATAGAACCCAAGAACGGACTAATAGTTACCAAAGAGATAGGGACTGGGGAGGATGGATGGGAAGGGAGGGACAAGGAAAAAAGGGGCATTACGATTAGCAGATGTAATGTTGGGGGGGCACAGGGAGGGCTGTACAACTCAGAGAATACAAGTAGTGACTCTATAGCATCTAACTATGCTGATGGACAGTGACTGTAATGGGGTTGGTTGGGGGGACCTGATGAAAGTGTAGTTTAATCACCATAATATTGCACATGTATTGTAGATTAATGATACCAAAATAAATTTAAAATTAATTAATTAATTAATTTAAAAAAAGAAACAGAATTTCATAAATATGGAACAAGTGAAAAACCTTAATAAAGGGCCTATTTACAGAGGTGTGGGCAGTTAATGAAAATAGTGAGAGATATTGAATCACCCAGAGACAGCAAAGCAGGAAGCTTTCTCATTCCAATGTTCTGTTGATGGCTTTCATCAGTAAATCAAACAACCTTCGCCACCTCACAAGGCACTTTGGGCAATGCTGGCCCAAGGGGCCAACCATGGAGGGCAACAACTAGGGAATGGAAGGATAGAGAATGAGTGTCACAGAAGCAGGTGTGGAGTGACCAGGATACTGTGTATGTCTACTGTTGCTAAGGTTCACAATACTAGTTACAGAGTAGTATTTTTGCTGATTTGTAATAAATTCAACTATTCTTGCCTCCAATCTTCTATGGCCATAGGTTATTATATCTTCCCCTATTGTTGGATTATTATATTATTTTCATTTTTTTTTTACTGTTATAAACAATGTTGGAATAAACATTCATTACTGAGAGGTAACCGAGTATAGGAAAGCTGTTTTTAAAGTAAATAAAATATAGTACATCTTCCCAATGATTTAGATTATCTTTAACTTCTTTCAGCAATGTTTTATAGCTTAAAATGTGCAGGTATTTTATATATTTTGTTTCTAAGTATTTTATGTTTATTTTGATACTATATTAAATTAGTTTTAAATTTTTTATTTTCCAATTTTTGTTGCAAACATATAAAAACACAATTGAAACTTTGTATATTGAAGCTTGTATCCTGAAACTCATTTATTATTATTGCAAATTCCTTTATTATTCTAAGAGCTTTTTAGTGTCTTCAGGATTTTCTAGTTGCCATTTATGCTGTCTGTGAATAGTTTTGTTTCTTCCCTTCTAAATTGTATACCTTTTATTTATTTCTCTTGCTTATTCCAGTGGCTAGAATAGCCAGTAAAAAATTGAATGAAAATAGGGAGAGAGGGCAGAATTCAGAGCGTCACCATTAAGTATGAAGTTAGCTGTAGAATTTTCACTAACGCCTTTTATCAACATAAGGCAGTTGCCTTGCACTACTGTTTTACTGAGAATTTTTACCATACATGGGTTTTAAATTTTGTCAAATGTCTTTTTTGCACCTATTGAGATGATAACATGTTTCTTTTATTTTTTAATGTGGTGTATTATATTGAGTTTTGAATGATGAACCAACCACAAATTCCTGGGCTAAACCTGACTTAGTCACATGGTATTATCTTTGTTTATATATTGCTGGATATTATTCAATAATATTGTTGAGAATGGTCTATGCTTATGAAAGTTATCTGTAACTTTATTTTTTGTATTGTCTTTGTAAATATTGTTATCAGTGTTAGCCTGGCCCCATAAAAGTAATTGAGAAATGTTTCCTCTTCTTGTATTTTCTGAAAGAATTGTGTAATATTGATATTCATTCCTTCTTGAATGCTGAATAATATTCACTGGTGAAACCATCTGGCAGAGTTTTCTTTGTGGGAAATTTTTAAGATTAAAATTTCAATTTTCCTAATAGATATAACGCTGTCCAGATTTTCAATTTCTTCTTGAATTCATTTCGATAATTTGTTTTTCCAGGTATTTGAATGTTTTTTTAAAGCTGTATTAATTGGCATAAATGTGATAATATTCCCTTGTAATTCTTTTAAGTTCTGTATGATCTGTAGTGATAATCCTGTTTCTATTTTTGATTTTGGTAATTTGTATTCCTCTCATATTCATTATTATTTTTGCTGGGAGATTTATCACTTTTATTAATCTACTCAAGTAGCTACCTTTTGGCTTTGTAAATAATATTGCCTATTTTCTATTTTAAGTGTTTCTTCCACAAATGAATTTTCTATCTTCATTTATCTGAAAATGTTTTTATTTTATCCTTGTTATTAAGGTATATTATTACTTATGGGATTCTAGGTAAACAATGTCTTTCTTTCAACTCTTCAAGGAGTGTCCATTTTTCTTTCAGCTATATTGTTTCTGAAAACGGGTTGACATAATTATTATCCTGTTCCTTTACATAAGTGTGTTTTTCTCTATGCTCTCATGATTTTCTCTTCATCTTCAGTTTTTGGCTGTTTGATTATGATGTGCACAGGTATAGTTTTCCTTATATTTATCCTGCTTGATGTTTGGTTTCTTGGATCTATAAGTCAGGATTTTTCACCATGAAATTTAGTTTTCAGCCATTGTTTCAAAATCCCCCCATCACCACACCACCAGCTCAATCTTACTATCTTCTGATTCTGAGATTCCATTTGCATATGTGTTAGACCATTTGGTATTATTCTACAAATCCCTGAGTCTCTCTTTATTTTTCTTCAATTTTTTATTATTATCCCTTCAGATTGGATAATTCTTACTTATCTGGTGGAAGAATCAACATCTTTACTATTGAATATCTTCATTCAATGATATGGTATCTCTTCCCACTCATTCAGATATTTCTTATACCCTTATACATTCTTATGATTTTTTTCTCTAAATACCTTACTTCTTATTTGTGGTTATCTTCACTGATTCATATCAAGTATATTTTCCAAAAATTCACAATATATTAATAATGTCTCCTAAATATAATTATTCCTCAAATTGGTTACTCTGTACTCTTTCTTTATAACAGAGCATTGATTATAATAAAAACTTCATGGCATACAAATTCATGGAAAAAAATTAAAATGCTAAAAGACAAATGACAAATATTTGCAATGTCTATCACAGAAATATTTTTTGATAACCTTAAAATATAAAGAGATCTTAAAATTAAGAAGAAAAGGCTAACTAATAGAAATATAGGCTAGGAAAATGAACAAATATTGAACAAAAAAGTGACACAAATAGTTGGTACCATATGAAAATATATTTGTTAAGAAGAAAAATGCATATTAATACTGTACTGTGAAATGTTTTACTCACTGGTTTAGTAAAATCCAAATTTGACAAATATTTTGTTAGCAATGCTGTGGAGGAAAGACACTCCTGAATTGCTGATTGGGATTAATATAACTATTATAAAATAGAATTTAAAATATGTAGCAAAATTACATATGCATTTATCTTCCTAGCAGTACTACCTCTGAATCTATCCTAAAGGTGCATTACAAAGAGACAAAAAGCTTTATACAAAGAAAACACCAAAAATATCTAAGGCTATATATATCCTTTGCAATAGTATTTGTAACAAAATAAGGCCAAAATCAACTCAAATGTCTAGCCAATGGAGCTGGCTAAATGAACTGTAGTACATACATGCAGTAGAGTGTTATGGAGTTGCAAAAGAATAGAGAATATGTCTATGTGTGTCCTTGGAATAATTTCCAGAAAGTATGGCTAAGCAAAAAAATCAAAGCAGAGAAAAGTACATAGTAGTATATTATACTACTTATGATAGAAAAGGAAAGGAGTGTATGCATTTGCTTATATATATAATTTTAAATTGACATGGTAATAAAATAAAAATAGTTACTTCTAGGGATAAGGATGAACTCTGATACAAATGACAAGATAGAAATTATATTTCCCTGACAGTCAGGCACTCTGCCATATGTGCATCTTCTTATTCCACCTAAACATAGTCACTCACTCTAATACTGTGGGTTCAGGAAAGACAGTGGTGTTTGCAACACAATTCTTAAAGAAGACACCATGGCATAGGAGAAAGGTCATATACTTTAGAGTCTGTGACACCAGGATTAGATTACTGCCTTTTCCTTTATTGGCAAGGGGGACTCTGGGAAAGTTACTACTCTGAGTCTAAGATTTCTCTTGTATAAAATGGAGATAAAATTAGTACCTACCATATAAGACTGTACAAAGGACCAAATTAAATGAAGTGACTTCACAAAGCAAACACTTCTCATTTGGAATACCAGTGTCCATAATCACAATCAGTTTGCAGGTTAAAAAACATCTGACATAATTCAACACCCACTCATGATAAAAACTCTCAACAAAATGGATATAGAGGGTAGATACTTCAACATAATAAGGGCCATATACAAACAAACACACAGCTAACATCATACTCAGTGGTGACAAACTGAAAGCTTTTTGAAGGATTAAAGATGGCAGTGTGAGAGGTGAGACAGAGGCCTCCTCCTAAAGACACATATAATACAAAAATATAATTAATACAACTAATCCTCAAAGAGCAACAGGAAAGAAGGCTGTGCCAGACTGCATACACCTGAAGAAAAGAACAGACCTCACAGAACAGGGGAACGTACCGGAATCCAGAGGGACCCAATCCCTTCTCAAACCCCAGCTCACCCGCGGGAGGAAAAGAAAAGGAGCAGGGAGGGAGTGGAGGCCTAGGACTGCTGAACACCTAGCCCTGGAGATCTGCTGTGGGAGCACAAACCCACATTGCATGGTGCTCTGGTGATTAATGGGGTTGGAAAGCTAAGACAGGCAGAATACCAGGAGAGACAGATTCAGCTACTTGTGGAAAACAGGGATCCACATATGGCTGCTCTGGGTGGGACAAAAGAAAGGTGGGCAGTCTGAGAGACTTCCTAACAAGGAAGCCCTTAGCAAGAGGGCTGCTAAAGGGGCAAGGATTGCACAGAGCTTACTGCTCAGGAGAGAAGACAGGTAGACAAAATTGTCTGGGTGCACTCTTCCCAGCAGGTTGGGAATTTTCAGGAGCTTCAGGTGCTCCAATCCCCCTGGCTGGACACGCAGCTTCAAGGCCCCCCACTGTGATACACAGCCTGCTGTGCCTTTCTCCCAGACAGCCCACCACTGGCTCACAAACAGGCAGTCCCTGCCCTGGCATCAGGCCAGCCAGAGGGAAGCCCCGCCTACAGCAACTACAATCGCAAAGCATAGAGGCTTATACCTGTTTGTTCAGCCCACTGGTTCTGCCAGTGGAGACAGGCATAGCAGCTGGAAAGCGGGAAACAGTTCTTCCCTCCCACCAGGTAACAACATTGCTCCCCTGTGACCCCTAACATTGCTCCAGGGGCTGAGCAGCTCCAGAGAGTAGACTTTTGGGCACCAAAGGGTGCCACATACAAATATGAAATGTTAAAGGAACCTGGTTCAAAGCAAAATCATACATACACCAGACAAAGAGTCAAAAATGAAACTGATCTCATCAATCTTCCTGAAAGAGATTTCAAAATAAAAATCATAAACATGCTCAATAAAAATATTCTAGAACTCAGGAATTAATTCCAGTTGGAGATCCAATCATTAAGGAATACAATGGAGGATATTAAAAGCATATGATAAATGAAATAGAAATTAGAGAAGAGGAATACAAAGAAGCTGAGGCACAGAAAGAAAAAAGGATCTCTAAGAATGAAAGAATATTGAGAGAACAGTGTGACCAATCCAAATGGAACAATATTCACATTATAGGGGTACCCGAAGAAGAAGAGAGAGAAAAAGGGATAGAAAGTGTCTTGGAGGAGGTAATTGCTGAAAACTTTCCCAATCTGGGGAAGGAGATAGTGTCTCAGGTCATACAAGTGCAGAGATCTCCCAACACAAAGAACACAAGGAAGACAACACCAAGACATATAAAAATTAAAATTGCAAAGATCAAGGATAAGGACAGACTATTAAAAGCAGCCAGAGAAAGAAATAAGATCACATACAAAGAAAAACCCATCAGGCTATCATCAGACTTCTCAGTAGAAACCTACAGGACAGAAGGGAGTGGCATGATGTATTTAATGAAATGAAGCAGAAGGGCCTTGAACCAAGAATACATTATCTGGCAAGATTATCATTTAAATTTGAAGGAGAGATTAAACAATTTACAGATAAGTAAAAGCTGAGAGAATTTACCTCCCACAAATGTTTCAAAACTGTATTTTGGAGGGACTGCTATAGAAGGAAGTGTTCCTAAGGCTAAGCAGCTATCACCAGGGGTAATAAAACCACAGTAAAGAAAGTACAACAATTAATTACTATGCAAATTCAAAACTGTATCAAGTACCCCCAAAGTCGGTCAAGGGATAGATATATAAAGAATAGAGGAGGAAGAAAAAGGAGGAGAAAAAAAAAGAACCTTTAGATTGGGTTTGTAATAGTATATGAAGTGAGTTAAGTTAGACTCTTACATAGTAAGGAAGTTAATCTGGAACCTTTGGTAACCTCGAATCTAAAGCCTGCAATGGCAGGAAGTACATACCTATCAATAATCACTCTAAATGTAAATGGTCTGAATGCACCAATCAAAAGATATAGAATCACTGAATGGATAAGAAAACAGCACCCATCTATATGCTGCCTACAAGAGACTCACTTCAAACCCAAAGATATACACAGGCTAAAAGTGAAGGGATGAAAAAAGATAATTCATGCAACTAATATGGAGAAAAAAGTGGAAGTTGCAGTACTTGCATCAGACAAAATAGACTTCAAAACAAAGAAAGCCACAATAGACAAAGAAAGACATTACATAATGATAAAGGGGTCAATCCAACAATAAGATATAACCATTATTAATATCTATGCGCCTAACACAGGAGCACCTACATATGTGAAACAAATACTAACAGAATTTAAAGGAGAAATAGAATGAAATGCATTCATTCTAGGAGACTTCAACACTCCACTCACTCGAAAGGACATATCAATCAGACAGAAAATAAGTAAGGAGACAGAGGCACTGAACAGCACATTAGAACGGATGAACCTAACAGACATCTACAGAAGTCAAAACCCAAAAACAGAAGAATACACATTCATCTCAAGTGCACATGGAACATTTTCAAGAATAGATCATATACTAGGTCACAAAAAGAGCCTCAGTAAATTAAAAAAGATTGAAATTGTACCAACCATCTTCTCAGACCACATAGGTATGAAACTAGAAATAAATTACAGAAAGAAAATGAAAAATCCCACAAACACATGGAGGCTTCATAACATGCTCCTAAATAACCAATGGATCAATAACCAAATACAAACAGAGATGAAGCAATACATAGAGAATGACAATAATTCAACACCACCAAATCTGTGGCACGCAGTGAAGGCCGTACTGAGAGGGAAGTATATTGCAGTACAGGCCCACCTCAGGAAAGAAGAACAATCCCAGATGAACAGTCTAAACTCACAATTAATGAAACTAGATAAAGAAAAACAAATGAGGTCAAAGTCAGTAGAAGGATGGACATAATAAAGATTAGAGTATAAATAAATAAAATCGAGAAGACTAAAACAATAAAATGAATCAGTGAAAGCATGAGCTGGTTCTTTGAGAAAATAAACATAATAGTTAAACCCCTAGCAAGACTCATCAAGAAAACAAGAGTCTACACACATAAACAGAATCAGAAATGAGAAAGGAAAAATCACTACGGACATCACAGAAATACAAAGAATTATTAGAGAATACTATGAAAAATTATATGCTAACAAACTGGATAACCTAGAAGAAATGGACAACTTTCTAGAAAAATAAAACCTTCCAAGGCTGACCAAGGAAGAAACAGAAAATCTGAACAGACCAATGACCAGCAACAAAACCAAACTGGTAATCAAAAAACTACCTAAGAAGAAAACCCCTGGACCAGATGTCTTCACCTCTGAATTTTTTCAAACATTTAGTGAAGACCTAACATGCATCCTCCTTAAAGTTTTCCAAAAAGTAGAAGAGGAGGGAATATTTCCAAACTCATTCTATGAGGCTAGCATCACTCTAATACCAAAATCAGGCAAAGACACCACAAAAAAAGAAAACTACAGACCAATATTCCTGATGAACATAGACGTAAATATACTCAACAAAATATTAGCAAACCAAATTCAAAAGTACATCAAAAAGATCATCCACCGTGATCAAATATTAGCAAACCAAACTCAAAAATACATCAAAAAGATCATCCACCATGATCAAGTAGGATTTATTACAGGGATTCAAGGATGGTACAATATTAGAAAAACCATCAACATCATCCACCACATCAACAAAAAGAAGGACAAGAACCACATGATCATCTCCATAGATGCCGAAAAATCATTTGACAAAATTCAACATCCACTCATGATAAAAACTCTTAACAAAATGGGTATAGAGGGCAAATACCTCTACATAATAAAGGCTATATATGACAAACCCATAGTCAACATCATACCTAACAGTGAGAAGCTAAAAGCCTTTCCTTTAAGATCAGGAACAAGAGATCAGGAACACTCTATTCACTTTTTTTTTTTACCAGTGTTCTTGTTGTTTTTGTTGTTTTTTGCTATTATTAATGTACAATTACATGAGCAACATTATGGTTACCTGACTCCCCCTATTATCAAGTCCCCACCACATATTCCATTACAGTCACCATCCATCAGCATAGTAAGATGCTACAGAATTATTACTTGTCTTCTCTGTGTTATACTGCCTTCTCTGTATGTCCCCCAACCCCCGCTATATTATGTGTGCTAATCGTAATACCCCTTTTTCCTCTTTATTCCTCCCTTTCCACCCATCTTGCCCAGTTCCTTTCCCTTTGGTAACTGTTAGTCCATTCTTGGGTTCTGTGAGTCTGCTGCTGTTTTGTTTCTTCAGTTTTTCCTTTGTTCTTATATTCCACAGATTAGTGCAATCATTTGATACTTGTCTTTCTCTGCCTGGCTTATTTCACTGAGCAAAGTACTACCCTCTAGCTCCATTCATGATGTTGCAAATGGTAGGATTTGTTTTCTTCTTATGGCTGAATAATATTCCATTGTGTATATGTACCACATCTTTATCCAGTCATCTACTGATGGACACTTAGGTTGCTTACATATCTTGGCTATTGTAAAATGTGCTGCAATAAACATAGGGGTGCAAGGGAAAAAATTAAAAATTAACAGGTGGGATTACATCAAACTATAAAGCTCTGCACAGCAAAGGACACCACAAGCAGAACAAAAAGACAACCTACAGTATGAGCACAACATATTCATAAATGATTTATCTGATAAGGGGTTAACATCCAAAATACACAAAGAACTCATATGCCTCAACACTAAAAAAACAAATAACCTGATTTAAAAATGGATGGAGGACCTGAACAGACATTTCTCCAAAGAAGAAATACAGATGGCCAAGAGGAACATGAAAAGATGCTCCACATCACTGATCATCAGGGAAATACAAATCAAAACCATAATGACATAACACCTCACCAGTCAGAATGCTACTATCGAAAGACAAGAAATAATAAGTGTTGGTGAGGATGTAGGGAAAAGGGAACCCTCCTACACTGTTGGTGGGAATGTCAATTGGTGCAGCCACTGGGAAAAGCAGTATGGAGGTTCCTAAAAAAACTTAAAATAGAAATACATTTGATCCAGTAATTCCACTTATAGGAATTTACCCAAAGAATATGAAATCCCTGATTTGAAAAAGTACATGCACCCCTATGTTTATTGCTCCTTTATATACAATAGCCAAGATATGGAAGCAACCTAAGTGTCCATCAGTAAGTAGATGAATGGATAAAGAAGATGTGTTACATATACACAATGGAATATTATTCAGTCATAAAAAGAAAACAAGTCCTACCATTTGCAACATGGTTGGAGCTAGAGGGTGTTAGGCTCAGTGAAATAAGCTAGGCAGAGAAAGACAAATACCATATGGTTTCACTTATTTGTGGAATATAAAAACAAAAAAAACCCCAAAATGAACAAAATAGCAGTAGACTCAAAGACAGTGAGAAGTAACTGATGGTTACCATGGGAAGGGTTGGAGTGGGTAGGGAGGATGAGAGAGATAAAGAGGCACAAAAATTCTCAGTCATAATACGAGTTGGTCATGGGGATGGTAGTACAGCATGGAGAATATAGTCAATGATTCTGTAACATCTTTCTATGTTGATAGATAGTAACTGCACAAGTTGAGGTGAGGGTTTAATAATGTGGGTAGGTGGTAAACCAATGTGTAGTATACCTGAAAGCAATATAAGATTGTATATCAATGATACTTCGATTAAAAAGAAAGAAACATAGGCCAAAGAACTCCAGAGAAAATCAGTAATATTTCATATAGCTCAATCTCTTCAAGATTGAGTTCAAATATATCCACACTGATTTTCAAATGACTAGTATATTCTGTCCTCTATGGAGGAGGCAGCTACAGTGGGAGTTTACAAAACATAATCCACACTGGCCCAGGAGCTGGGGAGTAAGTACCTCAGGACACAGGCTGAAGAAGTTCTTGAAAGATGCTCTCCACTCTTGGGGCGGGGGGTCTCTATCCATACCAATCACCCCAAACTTGACAGCTCCTTATGCTTCTAATATGATTCCACTCATCCTAGAGTTGTACTTTCCAAGCAAATCACTGCAAACTTAGTGACATGGTAACTTGTACATCATTCTCTTTGGAATACCTCCTTCAATTTTACAAAGCAAATCTTTTTTATATTGTCTCATTTTTAAGACTTACAGTGTCACAGAGAAGGCATAGTTCATGTATTAAGCATATTAAGTATACTTAATTTACAGGTTTTCTCTGATAAAACAAATATTTTACTTATGTAATCCCCTCACTTAAAAGTGCTCATAATCCTCCTGCCCGGAGATAATAAATTTTGACATTTTGGTGCATTTTTTACTGTAATTGCCTATCATTTTACAAGGCTTCACATTCTTTATAACAGTCATGGTCTCTAAAACTTCCTTGTTAGCTCTCAAATTTACATCAGGAGACCAATACATTTTTCCTTGGTTGAAGTGGACTGAAGAATGAAGCAGGAAGGAGAGGAGAGAGAAATAATAGAGCTCAGAATCTCTTTTTCAGATATGAATTTATTACAGTAAGGGATTAAGTGGCCCCCTTCCCAGAAGCCTCTGCTTATGACTTCATTATTGCCCGAGTCTTTTCTTGAAGAAGGGAAGAATTATGAGATTTCAACTATTAATACCATTGTCAAAGTCATTATAGTTCTTTTTTATCTTGCATTTGGAGAAAATGTCTCCTCCCATTTTATTTTGTGGTATCCAGGCTAACCATTCATTGCTTCCTGTGAATCTAAGCCCTCTGGGCATCCTCTGCTTGCCACTCAAATCTCCTCCTATCCTTGTGATTAGTTACGTCAGCCTTAGGCAGCCCAGAAGAGATAGAATAATATGGATTGATCTTGTGAAAAGAATAATTGAATACAAAATATGCTCAAGTGGGAGACTAATTTCAACTATGGAAAATCTACAGATTTTAAAAGAGCAACTGTAACAGTTACACACAAAGCATAATATGATCTGTGAGATCCTGCTAAAACCACTTTAATAAACAGAATGATGTATTTGGTATAATTATAGTTATACATAAATAAGTTATATCAATGGAACACATGTCTTCAAGAAGAACTAAAAACCAAGCTGTACAAGAAATATCATGGTAAACTTTACTATATTTAGCAAAGTTATCCTTTATTTTTAAAGGATATCTTTATTTTTAAACTTGATGAGTCACCCAGTGATTTGTCCTTGATTAGCTGCCTATCGTTGGAGAAATTTGAGCACTGGATGAATTTTCACCTGCCAATGGGCATAAATATCAACAATTGCCAACTGGATCATGACAAATATTTATGTCTGCCAAAAAATAGAAACCATGAACAATGCAGTAAGGTTTTATAAATAAAGGTTTAGAATAAAAATGTCTTTTATTTTAAGAACGACGTTTAATAGCAGAGTGTAGAAGTTATTTGCTGTTTTTAATTTTCTAATATGAAAAAACAAAAAGTTGCCAATTCCATGTCAGTCTTTCACTTTTTTTTTTTTTTCTGAAAATTCACTGGCCTATGAAATCCCAAAGTCTGGCAACCACTGGACTGGCTGACTTCTATTATTTTAATGAATTCTCAGAGTATACACTGTATATATCAGGATATTAAGTGTAATAGGGACATAACTTTAAAATTTCTGTGACATCCCCACACTCTATTGAAGTAGTCTTAACATTCCTTAAAAATTGTTTGCTAAATGGCCAACGGGTACATGAAAGATGCTCAACATCTCTAATTATGGGGAATGTAAAACAAAACCACAGGGAGATACCACTCGTACTTGTTAGGATGGCTTTTTCAAAATGATAAGTGATAACAAGTATTGGCAAGGATGTGGAGGAAAGGGAACCCTTGTGCACCATCGCTGAAAATGTAATTGGCACAACCATTATGAACAGTAAGGAGGTTCCTCAAGAAATTAAAAACAGCACTACTGTATGGCCCAGCAATCCCACTTCTGGGTGTACATTCGAAGGAAATGAAGTGTATCTTCAAAAGACTTCTACAGTCCTAGACATGTTCATTACTACATTATTCACAATAGCCAAGATTACAGAAACAAACTAGGTGTCTGTCAATGGATGGATGGATAAAGAAGATATATGTAATAGAATGTTATTCAGCCATGAGGAAGAAGGATATCCTGCCATTTGCAACATGGATGAATATGGAGGACATTATACTAAGTAAAATAATTCAGATGGGGAAAGATACATACTGTATGATGTCACTTATATTTGGAATTAAAAATAAAGCCAAACTCATAGAAACAGGGAATGAATGTTATAGTTACTGGGGCTGGGGTGTGGAGTAAATGGAGAAATGCTGATCAAAGTGTATATGACTTTAGTTATAAGATGACTCAAGTTTTGGGTGTTTAATATACAGCATGGTGGCTATAGTTAATAATACTGCATGGTATATTTAAAATTTGCCAAGAGAGTAAATCTTAAGTGTTCTCACCAAACACACACACACACACAAATGAGGTAACTATGTGAGCTGATAGATATATTAACCAAAGCATCACATTGAATACTTTAAATATATACAATTTTATTTGTCAATTATACCTCAATAAAGATAGAAAAAAAAAGTTGTTTGCTTTCATAGGTAGTCAAAACTTTTACCTGCAATCTGGTTTATCCCACTAATTCATTTACAAATCTAATTGGCCTTATAACTACTTTGTTTAACTTTTTTGGACTATATCACTGAAAAGCAATACTTCCATTTATTAATAGACCATGGAATCTGTTTTATACATTATTTCATTTAATATTACAGTGTGAGCTGGGTATTATTACATTTTCAAAATCAGGGGCTTAGAGAAATTAAATAATTTCTGAAGCTCATTGCAGCCTTTCCCAGGTGATTCTCATGTTTCCCTCATATACAAGATTCTATTAAGTTAAACATTTTTTTCATGCCATTGTGCTGAATTATTGTATAATAGATTCAAATTATAATAATACAGAGGAATTATTTCAGTATTTCATGAAATACTCATTAAAATTGTCTTCTGTTTCTATTTATATTTTTTATTTTGTTTTTTTTTAGCACTATTAATATTCAAAATTGGGCTTTCCCTTGAGGCTCATTTAGCTACAAAAGATTTTCAATAAAATATATTGCAGAAAAATTAAAATTGTTTAACACAATACATCTTCTGATTCATAACCAATATGAACCTAGAGAACTTAGTTCTCCTTTAATAGCTTTCAAATAGCAAAATATTCAAATAGCTACAGTTGAGGCCTGCATACATTTTATCCCACTCATTTTGGTATATTTTTATAGTCTAAAAATCTAAATCAAGGTCTCTTTGAGTTAGTGAAAAAATGTAGTTATTTTCTTTATAAAATGATCTGTACTTCAAATTGCATGATGTTCTCTCACATGAACACTGCCAGGGCTTCAGACCATCCTTGGTACTCTCATTCCCACAATCCCAACATCCATTCCTACTACTCTACACCCAAAATACGTCCTGGATGCATCTTTACTTCCCATCTCCAGGGCTGCCACTCTGACCTACGAAGTGCACACCTGCATTAACACATGGGCTTTCGACTGGTCTTCACACCGAACTAGGGTGATCTTCCTGTTAAGCGCGCGCCATCCTGTCTCTCCTCTGTGTAAATATCTGCATTGGTTTCCCACGTGCCGCCCGCGGAGCTGAATGTGCACAGACGGCGCTCCGGCTTTCACCTCTGCTGCTCCCCTCCTCTCCTCTCCCTTCACATGCCAAACCCACTGGACATTCGGCTCCCCCACTCCCAGCTCATTCCTGATTCACCACCTTGCTTCATGCTGTTCCTTCCATTTGGAAAGCTCTTCCCTCAGATCTTCATATTGGACTGGATTTCTCTCATCATTCACGGCTCAACTTCCTCAGAAATGCCTTTTGGGGAACATCCCACCCAGTCACTATCAAACTACATTTATTTTCTTATCGTATCCCCTTTATCACTATCTCAAATTATCTTGTTTATTGATCTGGTCATCGGCTTATTAATGGCCTCTTCCTCTAAGAGCATAGAAGCTCCACGGAATCAGGGCCTTGTCTGCTTTATTCACCATTTATATTTCCCCCGTGCCTAGAATGCTCATAGCCTTACTATGAGTTTCATGGGCGAGAGGTATGGTTGTTTTCCTGTGCCTATTCCTCCATAAAAATACATGAAATTATACTGGTACAAAAACAAACATATTAACATCACATATTAAAACTTTTCTTTGCCTAAAATTCCTTTTTTTTTGCCCTTCTCATTTAAAAGAAATTGTAATTATTTGTGAACCTCAACACTGTACCTCCTGATGGAGATGTCACTCTGAGAACAGGGCCTCGGGCAAGAGATGCTCAGTTAGTGAGTGGACTGAGAGCATGGCCTGGGGGTCAGGACAGCTGGACCCTGCCTCACTTCCACTCTACTGGTTAATAATCACTTGGCTTAACCACCACTGGGAGTCCTGTATTTGTAAACCCAGAGGATAAAATTAGATGGTTTTCCTTCTCTTTTCTCAACTCCTAGGAAATTCAGTGACAGTCATGGCCTGTGCCAAATCACTTTGTCTTTTATTACACACATCTAGAATCTTCTGTTGCTTTTGTGATTGTTAGAAGTGTTAGTCTGACCTCTGAACTAGACTATAGATTCCTTCAGAACTGGAATTTCATCATATTCTCCCTTAAGCTGTTCCCATGATATGTAATTAATACTTGCTGGTTATTTTATTGCACTTTTAGATTATTATATATATTAAAAATATAGAAAAAGATAAGCTTTAGCCAATATATACAGGACATTAGATCAAGAGAGAACTGGCTTGAAGGGAGGTGGTGGGTATTCTAGAGCAGTACTGCTCGGTCTCCTTCATGCCATGGCGGAGTTCATCGGAAACGTCCCGTTTGTGCAGCAGACACAGACAAATGAACACGCCTGCTTGAAGGCAGAGGTGACAGACTGAAGGCTCTGGATGTTGCAGGCCCTACCAAATCATGCAGGAGACCAAACCTCAGTGCAACTGTGTCACATGTGTGGTGTTGGGGAGGTACACCGCAAATAACCGCTGGTGAAAATGGGACTTGTCCAATTATGCATAAAATTTCTTTTTAACAGATGTGGTGTCAAAATTATGTAAAGACATGCAAAGATGATCACTGTGACTGATTTATTTTTAATTTATATCGGTATCATTAATCTACAATTACATGTGCAATATTATGGTTATTAAACTATCCCCTTCATCAGGTCCCCCCACCAACCCCATTACATTCACTGTCCATCAGCATAGTGAGATGCTATAGAATCACTACTTGTCTTCTCTGAGTTCTACAGCCCTCCCCTTACCCCACCCCTAGAATTGTGTCACTAATCGTAATGCCCCTTTTTCCCCCTTGTCCCTCCCTTCCTGCCCATCCCCCCCAGTCCCTTTCCCTTTAATAACTATTAGACCATTCTTGGGTTCTGTGAGTCTGATGCTGTTTTTTCTTTCAGCTTTTTCTTTGCTCTTATGCTCCACATATGAATGAAATCATTTGATACTTATATTTTTCCGCTTGGCTTATTTCACTGAGCATAATACCCTCTAGCTCCATTCATGTTGTTGCAAGTGGTAGGATTTGTTTTCTTCTTATGGCTGAATAATATTCCATTGTGTATATGTACCACATCTTCTTTATCCATTCATCTACTGATGGACACTTAGGTTGCTTCTATTTCTTGGCTATTATAAATAGTGATGCAATAAACATAGGGGTACATATGCCTTTTTCAAACTGCACTGATGCATTCATAGGGCAAATTCCTAGGAGTCGAATTCCTGGGTCAAATGGTACTTCTATTTTGAGTTTTTTGAGGAACCTCCATACTGCTTTCCACAATGGTTGAACTACTTTAAATTCCCACAAGCAGTGTTGGAGGGTTCCCCTTTCTCAACATCCTCACCAACATTTGTTGTTGTTTGTCTTTTAGGTATTGGCCATCCTAGTTGGTGTGAGGTGATATCTCATTGTGGTTTTAATTTGCATTTCTCTGATAATTAGTGATGTGGAGCATCTTTTCATGTGCCTGTTGGCCATCTGAATTTCTTCTTTAGAGAAGTGTCTATTCATGTCCTCTGCCCATTTCTTAATTGAATTATTTGCTTTTTGTTTGTTAAGGTGCATGAGTTCTTTATATTTTTTGGATGTCAACCCCTTATCAGATACGTCATTTATGAATATATTCTCCCATACTGTAGGATGTCTTTTTGTTCTACTGATGGTGTCCTTTGCTGTACAGAAGCTTTTCAGTTTAATATAGTCCCACTTGTTCATTTTTGCTTTTGTTTTCCTTGCCCAGGAGATATGTTCATGAAGAAGTCACTCATGTTTATGTCCAAGAGATTTTTGCCTATGTTTTTTTCTAAGAGTTTTATGGTTTCATGACTTACATTCAGGTTTTTGATCCACCTTGAGTTTACCTTTGTGTATGGGGTTAGACAGTAGTCCAGTTTCATTCTCTTACATGTAGCTGTCCAGTTTTTCCAACACCAGCTGCTGAAGAGGCTGTCATCTCCCCATTGTATATCCAAGACTCCTTTATCATATATTAATTGACTGTATATGTTTGGGTTAATGTTTGGATTTTCTATTCTGTTCCACTGGTCTGTGGGTCTGTTTTTGTGCCAATACCAAATTGTCTTGATTACTGTGGCTTTGTAGTAGAGCTTGAAGTCAGGGAGCGTAATTCCCCCTGTTTTATTCCTCCTTCTCAGGATTGCTTTGGCTACTTGGGGTCTTTTGTGGTTCTGTATTAATTTTAGAATTATTTGTTCCAGTTCATTGAAGAAAGCTGTTGGTAGTTTGATAGGGATTGCGTTGAATCTGTAGATTGCTTTAGGTAGTATAGCCATTTTGACAATATTTATTCTTCCTAGCCAAGAGCATGGGATGAATTTCCATTTGTTAGTGTTCTCTTTAATTTCTCTTAGGAGCGTCTTGTAGTTTTCAGGGTATAGGTCTTTTACTTCCTTTGTTAGATTTATTCCTAGGTATTTTATTCTTTTTGATGCAATTGTGAATGGAATTGATTTCCTGATTTCTCTCTCTATTAGCCCATTATTAGTGTATAGGAAAGCAACAGATTTCTGTGTGTTAATTTTGGATCCGGCAACTTTGCTGAATTCAGATATTAGTTCTAGTAGTTTGGGAGTGGAGTCTTTAGGGTTTTTTATGTACAATATCATGTCATCTGCAAATAGTGACAATTTGACTTCTTCTTTGCCAATCTGGATGCCTTGTATGTCTTTGTTTTGTCTGACTGCCATGGCTAGGACCTCCAGTACTATGTTGAATAACGGTGGAGAGAGTGGGCATCCTTGTCTTGTTCCCGATATTAGATGAAAAGCTTTCAGCTTCTTGCTGTTAAGTATGATGTTAGCTGTGGGGTTTGTCATATATGACCTTTATGATGTTGAGGTACTTGCCCTCTATCCCATTTTGTTGAGAGTTTTAATCATGAATGGATGCTGAATTTTGTCAAATGCTTTTTCAGCATCTATGGAGAAGATCATGTGGTTTTTGTTCTTCTTTTTGTTGATGTGGTGGATGATGTTGATGGATTTTCGAATGTTGTACCATCCTTGCATCTGTGAGATGACTCCCACTTGATCATGGTGTATGATCCTCTTGATGTATTTTTTAATTCACTTTCCTAATATTTTGTTGAATATTTTTGCTGTGGCTTTGATTTTAATTCATTACTTACTGGAAATATTCTACACATGTCTTAATAAGGATCTGGTTTAAAAATTATGATATATCCATGTGATGGAATGATACATGCTATTTTAAAAAAGTAGAAAAGCGATTGGATTAAAGATGGTGGTATGAGAGGTGAGACACAGGCTTCCTCCTAAAACCACATATAATACGAAAATATAATTAATACAACTAATCCTGAAAGAGCAACAGGAAACAGGACTGCATCAGACTGCATACACCTGGAGAAAAGAGCAGACCTCACAGAATAGGGTAACGTGCCAAAGCTGCGGTCCAATGGGACCCAAGCCTTTCCCCCACCCCAGTTCACTGGCAGGAGGAAGAGAAACAGAGCAGGGAGGGAGTGGAGGCCTGGCACTAACTCTGGAGATGTACACTGGGAGCACAAACCTACATTTCACGGTGCTTGCATGATAATCTTGTGATTACAGAATTGGAAAGCTAACACAAACAGAATTCCTGGAGAACCTGAGATTACAGCTGCTTGTGGAAAGCAGGGATCCATATACAGCTGCTCTGGAACAAACGAAAGGTGGGAAGTCTGAGAGACTTCCTAACAAAGAAGCCCTTAGAAAGAGGGCTGCTAAAGGTGCAAGCATTGCACAGAGCTTACTGCTCAGGTGAGAGGACAGGTAGACAATTGTCTGGGTGAACTCTGCAAAGCAGGTTGGGACCTTAGCCATATAGACTCCCATATTTAAGGAGGAAAAAGAAATATTTCTCCTTAGACGATCTTCAGATGCTCCAGCTCCCTGGATGGCTATACAGCTCCAAGGACGCCCTGCATGATACGCAGCCTACAGCGCCTTTCTCCCAGCCAGCCCCACCTGGTTTGCAAACCAGCAAACTGTACCCTGGTGTTAGGCCAGCCAGAGAGAAGATCTGTCTACAGCAACTACAAACACAAAGCATAGAGGCTTATTATACCTGGGTGCTTGGCCCACTGGTTCACACAGTGGAGTCAGGCATAGCAGCATGGGAGCAGGAAACAGCTCTTTCCTCCCCCCAGGCACCAATACCACTCCCGTGCGACACCCAACATTGCTTCAGCGGCTGAGCAGCTTCAGGGAGTAGAGCTTGTGGGCACTAGAAGGTGCCATATACAAATATGAAATGCCAAAGGATCCTGGTTCAGAGTAAATTTATTAATACAACTCCTGAGAAAGATTTAAATGACATCGACCTCATGAATCTTCTTGAGAGAGAGTTCAAAATAAAAATCATTAACATGCTCATGGAGGTACAGAAAGATATTTAAGAACTCAGGAATGAATTCCGGTTGGAGATTCAATAGTTGAAGAGCACAATGGTGGGTATCAAATGCAGATTGGATAGGGTGGAGAAGACAATAAATGAAATAGAAACTACAGAAGATGAATACAGAGAGGCTGAGGCACAGAAAGAAAAAAAGATCTCTAAGAATGAAAGAATATTGAGAGAACTGTGTGACCAATCCAAATGGAACAATATTCACATTATAGGGGTACCAGAAGAAGAAGAGAGAGAAAAAGGGATATAAAGTGTCTTGGAGGAGGTAATTGATGAAAACTTTCCCAGTCTGGGGAAGGAGAAAGTCTCTCAGGCCATGGAGGTGCACAGATCTCCCACCACAAAGGACACAAGGAAAAAACCACCAAAACATATAGTAATTAAAATTGCAAAGATCGAGGATAAGAACAAACTATTAAAAGCAGCCAGAGAGAGAAATAAGATCACCTACAAAGGAAAACCCATCAGGCTATCATCAGACTTCTCAGCAGAAACCTTACAGGACAGAAGGGAGTAGCATGATGTATTTAATGCAATGAAGCAGAAGGGCCTTGAACCAAGAATACATTATCCAGCAAGATTATCATTTAAATTTGGAGGGATTAAACAATATTCAGATAAGCAAAAGCTGAGAGAATTTACCCCCCACAAACCACCTCTACAGTGCATTTTGGAGGGACTCCTATAGATGGAAGTATTCCTAAGGCTAAATAGATGTCACCCGAGGGATAGACAAAGAGTACAGAATATGATTCATAACATACAAAGAATGGAGGAGGAAGAAAAAGGAGGAAAAAAAGAAGAACCTTTAGGTTGTGTTTGTAATAGCATATAAAGTGAGTTAAATTAGACTGTTAGATAGTAAGGGAATTACCCTCGAACCTTTGGTAACCACAAATCTAAAGCCTGCAATGGCAATAAGTACATACTTATTGATAATTACCCAGAATATAAATGGTCTGAATGCACCAATCAAAAGACATAGAGTTACTGCATGGATAAAAAAAAACAAGACCCATCTATATGCTGCCTATAAGAGACTCACTTCAAGCCCAAAGACATACACAGACTGAAAGTAAAGGGATGGAAAAAGATATTTCATGCAACTAATAGAGAGAAAAAAGCAGGAGTTGCAGTATTTGTATCAGAAAAAATAGACTTCAAAGCAAAGAAAGTCACAAGAGACAAAGAAGGACATTACATAATGATAAAGGGTCAGTCCAACAAGAGGATATAACTATTATAAATATCTATGCACCCAACATAGGATCACCTACATATGTGAAACAAATACTAACAGAATTAAAGGGGGAAATAGAATGCAATGCATTCATTTTTTTAGACTTCAGCACACCACTCACTCGAAAGGACAGATCAACCAGGCAGAAAATAAGTAGAGACAGAGGCACTGAACAACGTATTAGAACAGATGGACCTAACGGACATCTACAGAACACTCATCCAAAAGCAACAGGATACACATTCTTCTCAAGTGCACATGGAACATTTTCAAGACTATATCATATACTAGGCCACAAAAAGAACCTCAGTAAATTCAAAAAGATTGAAATTGTACCCACCAGCTTCTGAGACCACATAGGTATGAAACTAGAAATACATTACACAAAGAAAATGAAAAAGCCCACAAACACATGGAGGCTTAATAACATGCTCCTAAATAATCATTGGATCACTGACCAAATAAAAACAGAGATCAAACAATATATGGAGACAAATGACAACAATAATTCAACACCACAAAAGCTGTGGGATGCAGCAAAGGCCATGCTAAGAGGGAAATATATTGCAATACAGGCCTACCTCAGGAAAGAAGGACAATCCCAAATGAACAGTCTAAACTCACAAATAGTGAAACAAGAAAAGGAACAACAAATGAGGACCAAAGTCAGTAGAAAGAGGGACATAATAAAGATTACAGCATAAATAAATAAAATTGAGAAGAATAAAACAGTAGAAAGAATCGAAGAAAGCAGGAGCTGGTTCTTCAAGAAAGTAAACAAAATAGATAAACACCTAGCCAGACATATCAGGAGAAAAAGAGAGTCTACTCACATAAACAGAATCAGAAATGAGAAAGAAAAAAATCACTATGGACACCACAGAAATACAAAGAATTATGAGAGAATACTATGATAAGTTATGTGCTAACAAACTGGTTAATCTAGAAAAAATCGACAACTTTCTAGAAAAATACAACCTTCCTAGGCTGACCCAGGAAGAAACAAAAAATATGAGTGGAACAATTACCAGCAAAGAAATTTAATTAGTAATCAAAAAACTACCTAAGAACAAACCCATGGACCAGATGGTTTCACTGCTGAATTTTATCTAATATTTAGTGGAGACATAATACCCATCCTCCTTAAAGTTTTTCAAAGAGTAGAAAAAGGGAATACTCCCAAACTCATTTTACAAGACGAACATCACTCTAATACCAAAACCAGGCAAAGACACTGCAAAAGAAGATAATTACAGACTAATATCGCTGATGAACATAGATGCAAAAATACTCAACAAAATATTAGCAAACAGAATTCAAAAATACATCAAAAAGATCATCTATCATGATCAAGTGGGACTCATCTCAGGGATGCAAGGATGGTACAACATTCAAAAATCCATCAACATCATCCACTACATCAACAAAAAGAAGGACAAAAACCACATGATCATTTACATAGGTGCTGAAAAAGCATTTGACAAAATTCAACTTCCATTCATTGTAAAAACTCTCAACAAACGAAATGGGTAGAGAGGGCAAGTACCTCAACATAATAAAGGCCATATATGACCAACCCACAGCCAACATTATACTTAATAGTGAGAAGCTGAAAGCTTTTCCTTTAAGATCAGGAACAAGACAAGGATGCCCACTCTCCCCACTTTTACTCAACATAGTTCTGGAGGACCTAGCCATGGCAATCAGACAACACAAAGAAATAAAAGGCATCCAAACTGGCAAGGAAGAAGTCAAACTGTCATGATATTGTACATAAAAAACCCTAAAGAATCCACTTCAAAACTACTAGATCTAATATCTGAATTCAGCAGAGTTGTGGGATTCAAAATTAATACACAGAAATCTGCTGCACTCCTATACACTAACAATGAACTAGCAGAAAGAGAAATCAGGAAAACAATTCCATTTACAGTTGCATTAAAAAGAATAAAATACCTAGGAATAAACCTAACGAAGGAAGTGAAAGACCTATACTCTGAAAACTACAAGACACTCATGAAAGAAATTAAAGAGGACACTAATAAATGGAAATTCATCCCATGCTCTTGGCTAGGAAGAATTAATGTTGACAAAATGGCTATCCTCCCTAAAGCAATCTACAGATTCAATGCAATCCCTATCAAAATACTTACAGCATTCTTCAATGAACTAGAGCAAACAGTTCTCAAATTCATATGGAATGACAAAAGACCCTGAATACCCAAAGCAATCCTGAGAAAATAGAATAAAGCAGGGGGAATTATGCTGCCTGACTTCAAGCTCTACTACAAAGCCACAGTAATCAAGACAATTTGGTACTAGCACAAGAACAGACCCATAGACCAGTGGAACAGAATAGAGAGCCCAGATATAAACCCAAGCATATATAGTCAGTTAATATATGATAAAGGAGCCATGGATATACCATGGGGAAATGACAGCCTCTTCATCAGCTGGTATTGACAAAACTGGACAGCTACATGTAAGAGAATGAAACTGGATCATTGTCCAACCCCATACACAAAAGTAAACTCAAAATGGATCAAAGACCTGAATGTAAGTCATGAAACTATAAACCTCTTATAAAAAAACATAGGCAAAAATCTCTTGGACATAAACATGAGCAACTTCTTCATGAACATATCTCCCCGGGCAAGGGAAACAAAAGCAAAAATGAATAAGTGGAACTATATCAAACTAAAAAGCTTCTGTACAGCAAAGGACACCATGAGTAGAACAAAAAGATATCTTACATGATGGGAGAATATATTCATAAATGACATATCCAATAAGGGGTTGACATCCAAATTATATAAAGAGCTCATGCACCTCAACAAACAAGAAACATATAATCCAATTAAAAAATGGGCAGAGGAGCTGAATAGACACTTCTCCAAAGAAGAAATTCAGATGGCCAACAGGCACATGAAAAAGTGCTCCACATGGCTAATCATAAGAGAAATGCAAATTAAAATCACAATGAGATATCACCTCATACCAGCTAGGATGGTCAATACCTAAAAGACAAACAACAACAAATGTTGGTGAGGATGTTGAGAAGGGAATCCTCCTACACTGCCTGTGGGAATTTAAACTAGTTCAACCATTGTAGAAAGTAGTATGGAGGTTCCTCAAAAACTAAAAATAGAAATACCATTTGACCCAGGAATTCGACTCCTAGGAATTTACCCCAAGAATGCAGCAGTGCAGTTTGAAGAAGGCATATGCACCCCTATGTTTATTGCATCACTATTTATAATAGCCAAGAAATGGAAGCAGCCTAAGTGTCCATCAGTAGATGAATGGATAAAGAAGATGTGGTACATATACACAATGGAATATTATTCAGCCATAAGAAGAAAACAAATCCTACCGTTTACAACAACATGGATGGAGCTAGAGGGTATTATGCTCAGTGAAATAAACCAGGTGGAGAAAGACATGTATCAAATGATTTCACTCATCTGTGGAGTATAAGAACAAAGAGAAAACTGAAGGAACAAAACAGCATCAGACTCACAGAACCCAAGAATGGTCTAACAGTTACCAAAGGGAAAGGGACTGGGGAGGATGGATGGGAAGGGAGAGATAAGGGGGGAAAAGGGGCATTACGATTAGCACATATAATGTAGCGGGTGGGGGGTATGGGGATGGCAGTATAACACAGAGAAGCAAGTAGTGATTCTATAGCATCTTACTATGCTGACGGACAGTGACTGTAATGGGGTATGTGGGTAGGACTTGATAATAGGGGGTCTAGTAACCATAATGTTAAAGTAATTGTACATTAACAATACCAAAAATTTTAAAATAATTAATTTTAAAAAAAGCTACCGTAGAGCCATTCAGTCTGGATTTTGTAACAGGCCAAGTTTAACCTAATTTTCCTTATTGTAATCCAAAATTTTCAAGATATTATTTAAGAGATTTTCAGTTTTTATATTACTGACTCAATACAGTATTTGCAACTATTGATTGTATAAGACCCTGGTATTCTTGCTTAGCCACACAAAGTTAATACCTTCCTAGATATAAAAATGTTAATCAATACTCCTTGGTTATATATATTAGCTAAATTAGAAGTATTTGAATGTATAGTTTAGGGATCTCTTTTTTCATTTTAACATTATATTGTAGTAACTATTTTCCAATGGAAATAAAATTATTTGAAAACATGAAAAAAAAAGAATATATATAATGGCATATGCATGGGATAGTTCCAGAAGCATACACAAAACCTGTCAATGGGGGTGATTTTGTGGGATGGAATAAGAATGATGGAAGGGCAGAAAGGAAGGATTGTTTTTACTTCGATTCTTCATCCTTTTATATTGCATGATTTTTAAAAAACTTATAAGCATGCATTACTTTTGAAGTGAAAATAAATTAAAATGTTCCTTAAAAGCTACTTAGCAGAGAGAGGAGACATGAAAAAGAGCCCAGGATGGCAAAAGATAGTTAAGAAATTAAAATCCCCCTGGAGGATTTTATGCTTAAGGTTTACAACAGAGGTTTCTTAGGACATGATTAACATTTGTGCTGAGCAGACACAGGAAATAGGATAATGAAAATCTTGTAAAAGACATAGGGGAGCCCACAGATGAGATGTTTAGAGAAAATGTCTGGATATTTGTTCATACTTATTTTAGTGGTTCAGTAGTTGCTGCCCATTAGAATCATCAAAAACCTGGCAGAGATACTGAGTTAATTGGTCTGGGAAAGGGCCAGGTATGAATATATTTTAAAGACTCCCAGGGAATTCTTTTGTAGCCAGAATAGAAAACCATGACATCTAACACTGCTTATAACCCTCAGGATAATCAACATTCAATTCTTGACCATCTACTACATGCCAGGTACTGTGCTAGTGGTGACCTATACAAATATGACAAATATGAAGGGATTAAAAAATATTTAGCAATGGGCAAAGGAACCAAATAGACATTTTTCCAAAGAAGACATACAAATGGCAAGGTGTAAATGACACAACGATCAACATCACTAATCCACAGGGAAATGTAAGTAAAAACTATGAGATGTTCCTCACATCTGTTAAAATGGCTATCATCAAAAAGACAGGAGATAAACAAGTGTTGACAGGATATGGAGAAAAGGGAACCCTCCTGTATAGTTGGTAGGAATGTAAACTGGTGCAACCACTATGGAAAACATCATGGAGGTTCCTCAAAAAAAAAATAGAACTACCACATGATCCAGCAATCCCACTTTTGGGTAAATATCCAAAGGAAATGAAATCACTCAAGGAGATATCTGTACTCCCACATTCATTTGCAGCATTATTCACAAAAGTCAAGATATGGAAACAACCTAAATGGATGAATGGGTAAAAAAAAATGTGATATAAATATATAATGGAATATTATTTGGTCAGAGAAAGGAGGAGATCCTGCCATCCATGACAACATGGATAGAGTTTGGGGGTATTCTGCTAAGTGAAATAAGTCAGACAGAGGAAGACAAATACTGTATGATCTCACTTATAACTAACTCATAGAGGGTGAGAGTAGAATGTGGTCACAGGGGCTAGGGCTTGGGGAAAATAGGGAAACATTGGTTGAAGGGTACTGTTAGGAGTAAGTTCTGGGGATCTAATGTTTAGCATGGTGATTATATTTAATAACACTGTATTCCATAATGAAGTGTAAATCCTAAATTTCTTACCACAAGAAAGAAATAGAAATTATGTGACATGATTGAAGGTGTTAGTTAATGCTATAGTGGTAATCATTTTGCAATATATAAGTCTACCAAACTGACATGATGTACACCTTAAACTTACACAGTGTTATGTGTCAAATATATCTTGATAAAGCTGGATTAATAAATCTAGACACCTGCCTCCCAAACAAAAAAATTTAGGCCAACTGAAAACAATATTTGGATTTGGTATATTTCATCTTTCTATAACTGTGTGTGACACATGGAAAAATAATTTTAAAATAAGGAGTGATATATAAAAATAATACACTCCATTTTTAATAGCATATACATGAATAAAAGTAGGTTCATTAGTAAAGAAGGTTCTTGATAAGATCCTAGATTTCATATAACAAGTGTCCCAAGAGTTTGCTTAGTACCTGAATCATTTTAGTCCAAGTGTGGTTCCTGGGCTAGTAATAGAATCATGATCACTGGCAACTTGTTTGCAGTGCAGAATCTCCAGCTCCAGGCAAAGCTACATTCAATCAGAATTAGCATCAAACAAAATCTATCAGTTATTTTAATAGGCATATTAAAGTTTGAGAAGCACTGTGTTAATTCTTAGAAGGATTGCAAATCTTCTAGACCTCCTTGGCCAAATCCTATTTTACTGACATTAACTACAGATCTGGCAATGGCCTGCTTTATTTACAGAGAATTATAAGTGGCTTACATTCCTACTACTTTTGTAACAACATTAATAGATCCCACTTTTTTAAGCAGTTGCTCTATGCTAGGCATAATAGATATTTTATAAATATTATTTTCACAAAAACTCTAAAGGAGTGTATATTATTCTTCCCATTTATTAAGTTAATTGAGATTCAGAGAGATTAAAGTCTCACAGCTAATAAATGACAAAACTAAAATTTAAATTCATATCTGATCAAAAACTAAACTGTTTCACTATACTTCACTGGCTTTTCAATGCTTATAATTGTGATGTTTTGAGAGAGTATTTCTTAAATATTGAAAAAGTGATTAAATAGCAGATTTAAATGATCTCTAATTAATTTAAAGTTACACTCAGAGACTTCGGGGAAGATGGTGGTGTAAGCAGGGTGGCAGAAATCTCCTCTCAACACTATATTTATCTATGAAAATACAGCAAATACAACTATTCCTAAAAGACAGACCAGAATACACAGGAAAGCGCACAGCATGCAGCTACACCTGAAAGGACTTGGCACCCCGCTAGGCGGGTAAGATACGGAGCCACAACCCGGCGGACCCGAGCTCTCCCCCACCCCAGCGCACGGGCGGGAGGAGAGGATTCAGGACGAGGAAGGAGTGGAAGTATGAAATAACCAGCCCTGGTGATCTGCACGGAGAGCGCTGACACACATCGTGTGGTGTAGCAGAGATTGGGGAGACAGAGGGTGCAGGATCTGAGCGGGAACGTGCCAGGATGCTTGCAGCCGGCTCCCGGGAAGGAAAAAAAAAAAAGAAAGAAAACCGCGCGCTTTTGTCAGCGGTCTTAAAGAAACAGGAGCCCAGCAGAGGGGCCAGATCGCCCAGGCACACTCAGCCAAGCAGGCTGGGAGTCCTGGGGAGTTTCGGACCCCTTAGCTGGCAAATGGGAAAGGGTGGCCGCACTAAGACATTCCACAGAGGTCAACAGCCTCCCATTCATTCCCACCCCGGCCAGAGCTATAAAGGGCCCTGCAGAGCAGCCTGGCCACGGCTGCAGAATAGTGGAGCAACAGCGCAACCTACAGCATCCCCACAGAATCCACTCCCATTGGGTGTTATTTTGTTTGTTTGTTTGTTTGTTTTTTGTTTTTTCTTCTTTTTATTTATTTTCTTTCTTTTCTTTTTTCTTTTTTTCCTTTTTTTCGCCTTTTTTTTTTCTTTTTAAAGTCTTAAAGAGCCCAGCTGACATACGTGGCAACTACCATTGACCACTTCTATACCCATGAAAAGACAGAGGAATATGATCCAGACTAAGATCAACCAGACAACCCCAGAGAAGGAGCCTGAACGGATGGAAATGAACAGTCTTCCTGAAAAAGAATTCAGAATAAAAGTCATAGCCATGCTGACGGATCTACAGAGAAATGTGCAAGAGCTGAGGGAGGAAGTGAGAGAAGTGGGGAAAGACAATGCAGAAATCAGACAAGCCATCGGCAGGCTTAACAGCAGACTGGACGAGATGCAAGAGACTGTTAATGGAATACAAACAGAGAACAGGAATACAGAGAAGCTGAGGCAGAGAGAGATAAAAGGATCTCTAGGAATGAAAGAATATTAAGAGAACTGTGTGACCAATCCAAACAGAACAATATTCACATTATAGGAGTACCAGAGGAAGAAGAGAGATAAAAGGGGATAGAAAGTGTCTTTGAAGAAATAATTGCTGAAAACTTTCCCATGCTGGGGAAGGAAATAGTCTCACAGTCCACGGAAGCCCACAAGATCTCCCAACACAAGGGATGCAAGGAAGACAACAGCAAGACACATAATAATTAAAATGGCAAAGATCAAAGATAAAGACAGAGTATTAAAGACAGCTAGAGAGAGAAAAAAGATCACCTACAAAGGAAAACCCATCAGACTATCATCAGACTTCTCAACAGAAACCTTACAGGCCAGAAGAGAATGGCATGATATATTTAACATAATGAAACAGAAGGGCCTCGAGCCAAGAATATTGAATCCAGCATGATTATCATTTAAATATGATGGAGGAATTAAACAATTTCCAGACAAACGAAAGTTGAGAGAGCTTGGCTCTCATAAACCACCACTACAGGATATCTTAAACGGACTGCTCTAGAGGGAAGCACCCCAAAGGCTAAAAAGATGTCACCAGAGAAAATAAAATCATAGCAAAGAAAGTAGACCATCCAAATACTAACTAAAGGCAAAGAATAAAACACCCAATATATAAAGAATGGAGGAGGAAGAATAAGAAGGGAGAGATAAAGAAACATCAGACGGTGTTCACAATAACTTAACAAGAAAGTTAAGTTAGATTCTTAGATAGTAAAGAAGCAACCCTTGAACCTTTGGTAACCACGAATCTAAAGCCAGCAATGGCAATAAGTACATATCTATCAATAATCACCCTAAATGTAAATGGACTGAATGCAACAATCAAAAGACACAGAGTAACAGAACGGATAAAAAAGCAAGACCCATCTATATGCTGCTTACAAGAGACTCACCTCAAACCCAAAGATATACACAGACTAAAAGTGAAGGGATGGAAAATATATTTCATACAAACAACAAAGAGAAAAAAGCAGGTGTTGCAGTACTTGTATCAGACAAAATAGACTTCAAAACGAAGAAAGTAGCAAGAGATAAAGGACATTACATAATGATAAAGGGGTCAGTCCAACAAGAAGATATAACCATTATAAATATATATGCACCAGGCACTGGAGCGCCAGCATATGTGAAACAAATACTAACAGAATTGAAGGAGGAAATAGACAGCAATGCATTCATTTTAGGAGACTTCAACACACCACTCACTCCAAAGGATAGATCAACTAGACAGAGAATAAGTAAAGACACAGAGACACTAAACAACACACTAGAACAGATGGACCTAACATATATCTACAGAACTCTGCACACAAAAGCAGCAGGATATACATTCTTCTCAAGTGCACATAGAACATTTTCCAGGATAGACCACATACTAGGCCACAAAAAGAACCTCAGTAAATTCAAAAATATTGAAATCCTACCAACCAACTTCTCAGATCACAAAGGTATCAAAATAGAAATAAATTTTAGAAAGAAATCAAAAAGGCTCACAAATACATGGAGACTTAACAACATTCTCCTAATTAATCAATGGTTTACGACCAAATCAAAACAGAAATCAAACAATGTATGGAGACTAATGAAAACAACAACACAAAGCCACAACTTCTGTGGGATGCAGCAAAGGCAGTTCTAAGAGGAAAGTATATTGCAATCCAGGCCTATTTAAAGAAGGAAGACCATTCCCAATGAACAGTCTAAAGACACAATTACTGAAATTGGAAAAAAAAGAACAAATGAGGCCTAAAGTCACCAGAAGGAGGACATAATAAAGATCAGAGAAGAAATAAATAAAATAGAGAAGAATAAAACAATAGAAAAAGTCAAAGAAACCAAGAGCTGGTTCTTTGAAAAAATGAACAACATAGATAAACCTCTAGTCAGACTCATTAAGAGAAAAAGAGAATCTACACACATAAACAGAATCAGAAATGAGAAAGGAAAAATAACGACGGACCCCACAGAAATACAAAGAATTATGAGTGAATATTATGAGAATCTATGTTCTAACAAGCTGGAAAACCTAGAAGAAATGGACTACTTCTTAGAAAAATACAACCTTCCAAGACTGACCAAGCAAGAAACAGAAAAACTAAACAGACCAATCACCAGCAACGAAATTGAAGCGGTAATCAAAAAACTATCCAGGAACAAAACCCCCGGACCAGATGGAGTACCTCTGAATTCTACCAGACATATAGAGAAGAAATAACACCCATTCTGCTTAAAGTTTTCCAAAAAATAGAAGAGGAGGGAATACTTCCAAACTCAATCTATGAAGCCAGCATCGCTCTAATACCAAAACCGGGCAAAGACCTCACCAAAAAAGAAAATTACAGACCAATATCCCTGATGAATGTAGATGCAAAAATACTCAACAAAATATTAGCAAACCAAATTCAAAAATACATCAAGAGGATCATACCCCATGATCAAGTGGGATTCATCCCAGGGATGCAAGGATGGTAAAACATTCGAAAATCCATCAACATCATCCACCACATCAACAAAAAGAAGAACAAAAACCACATGATCATCTCCATAGATGCTGAAAAAGCATTTGACACAATTCAGCATCCATTCATGATTAAAACTCTCAACAAAATGGGTATAGAGGCAAGTACCTCAACATCATAAAGGCCATATATGACAAACCCACAGCTAACATCATAGTTAACAGAGAGAAGCTGAAAGCTTTTCATCTAAGATCGGGAAAAAGACCGGGATGCCCACTCTCTCCACTGCTATACAACATAGTACTGGAGGTCCTAGCCACAGCAATCAGACAAAACAAAGACATACAAGGCATCCAGATTGGTAAAGAAGAAGTCAAATTGTCACTATTTGCAGATGATATGATACTATGATACTGTACATAAAAAACCCTAAAGACTCCACTTCAAAACTACTAGAACAAATATCTGAATTCAGCAAAGTTGTAGGACCCAAAATTAACACACAGAACTCTGTTGCTTTCCTATACACTAATGATGAACTAACAGAAAGAGAAATCAGAAAAACAATTCCATTCACAATTGCATCAAAAAGAATAAAATACCTAGGAATAAACCTAATGAAGGAAGTGAAAGACCTGTACTCTGAAAACTGCAAGACACTCCTAAGAGAAATTAAAGAGGACACTAACAAATGGAAATGCATCCCATGCTCTTGGCTAGGAAGAATAAATATTGTCAAAATGGCTATACTACCTAAAGCAATCTACAGATTCAACGCAATCCCTATCAAACTACCAACAGCTTTCTTCAATGAACTGGAACAAATAATTCTAAAATTAATACAGAACCACAAAAGACCCCAAGTAGCCAAAGCAATCCTGAGAAGGAGGAATAAAACAGGGGGAATTACGCTCCCTGACTTCAAGCTCTACTACAAAGCCACAGTAATCAGGACAATTTGGTATTGGCACAAAAACAGACCCACAGACCAGGGGAACAGAATAGAAAATCCAAATATTAACTCAAACATATACAGTCAATTAATATTTGATAAAGGAGCCTTGGATATACAGTGGGGAGATGACAGCCTCTTCAGCAGCTGCTGTTGTAAAAACTGGACAGCTACATGTAAGAGAATGAAACTGGACTACTGTCTAGCCCCATACACAAAGGTAAACTCAAGGTGGATCAAAAACCTGAATGTAAGTCATGAAACCATAAAACTCTTAGAAAAAAACATAGGCAAAAATCTCTTGGACATAATCATAAGTGACTTCTTCATGAACATATCTCTCAGGCAAGGGAAACAAAAGCAAAAATGAACAAGTGGCACTATATCAAGCTGAAAAGCTTCTGTACAGCAAAGGACACAATCAGTAGAACAAAAAGACGTCCTACATTATGGAAGAATATATTCATAAATGATGCATCTGAGAAGGGATTGACATTCAAAATATATAAAGAACTCACGCACCTTAACAAACAAAAAGCAAATAATCCAATTCAGAAATGGGCAGAGGACATGAATAGACACTTCTCTAAAGAAGAAATTCAGATGGCCAACAGGCATATGAAAAGGTGCTCCACATCGCTGGTCATCAGAGAAATGCAGATTAAAACCACAATGAGATATCACCTCACACCAGTGAGGATGGCCAACATACAAAACACAAACAACAACAAATGTTGGCGAGGATGTGGAGAAAAGGGAACACTCCTACACTGCTGGTGGGAATGCAAATTAGTTCAACCATTGTGGAAAGCAGTTTGGAGGTTCCTCAAAAAACTCAAAATAAAAATATCATTTGACCCAGGAATTCCACTCCTAGGAATTTACCCTAAGAATGCAGCAGCCCAGTTTGAAAAAGACAGATGCACCCCTATGTTTATGGCAGCACTATTTACAATAGCCAAGAAATGGAAGTAACCTAAGTGTCCATCAGTAGATGAATGGATAAAGAAGAGGTGGCACATATACACAATGGAATATTATTCAGCCATAAGAAGAAAACAAATCCTACCATTTGCAACAACATGGATGGAGTTAGAGGGTATTATGCTCAGTGAAATAAGCCAAGCCGAAAAAGACAAGTATCAAATGATTTCACTCATATGTGGAGTATAAGAACAAAGAAAAAAACTGAAGGAACAAAACAGCAGCAGACTCACAGAACCCAAGAACGGACTAATAGTTACCAAAGGGAAAGGGACTGGGGAATATGGGTGGGAAGGGAGGGATAAGAGGGAAAAAGGGGCCTTACGATTAGCAGATGTAATGTTGGGGGGGCATGGGGAGGGCTATACAACTCAGAGAAGACAAGTAGTGATTCTATAGCATCTCACTATGCTGAGACAGTGACTGTTGGGGTTGGTGGGGGGGACCTGATGAAGGGGGTAGTTTAATAACGATAATATTGCACATGTAATTGTAGATTAATGATACCAAAATAAAGTATAAAAAATATAATAATAATAAAAATAAAATTTAAATTTACAGTCATTTCAGACTATGTAATCCTAATAATAAAAAGGGGGGAAGTTAGATCATAATTCATCAGTCAGCCAATCACATATTATATTTTATTTCAAACACACACACACACACACACACACACACACACACACACACACACACACACACACACACGCAGAGTTTCCGTTTGCATAGTAATTTGACCTGTGAGTGTATAGGTCCTTGCAGTGAAAATATTCATGTCCTGAAATGCAGCCAAGAGAAACACTTTGTTCAAATTACAATTAAACATTAATAAAATTTGGTTTATATAACAACAAGTGTTGAGCTTTTCAATACAGAAAGTGTGCAAATGTATGTAGATTAGCTTCTAAGTGGATCTTTCTTTCCCGAAAAAGTGCCAATGTAGAAAGTCAGTCTGAGATGGCACAATATCTTTTCATCTTCTATCATAAAAAGATGACATTTAATCCATTCCCTTTCTTTGAAGACTGATTAAACTTTGGATGGAATTCAGTTAAGAAATACATATTAGCACGATACATCCCTAAGGCATATCTCTCCCAATTACAGAGCTTCTCCTACCGATTTATGTTAGTTCCTAACCATGGACTTTGGACTTGATTTCTAACACTTCTTGTTGAAAACAATTGTTGTTCTGATTAGGTAAAATCAGTCTTATTGCTGCTAAAAGAAGCAAAAGAAGACTGCCCACTGACCATAGAAGTTAGGTATTTTTAGCATGGGTGGATATATATATATGTGAAGTCATGTTGTGACTATTAAATCACAGAACTATACTAGGGTGAAAATGAAGGATTTAATTTAGCATTGGGTTTCTAAAGCTTATCTCAAACTATGCTTCTATGGTTCATGGTGTGTGTTGAAGAGGTGATTGAATCTGGCATTTGTGTTCAACCAGTCACCACATCTTCTCAGTTCTGTGTGTGGCTGAAGAATAAGAAAAACATAAAAATAATAAATAGATCTGACAAGGAAGGTTTAAAAAAAAAGCCAAATGTGTGACAATTACCATGACCAGTAAAAAAGTTATTCATCCTAAGTGTATAAGCTGTCAACATTTCATCCAGTATTAACACTCCCACTCAAATAAACAGTTCACTTAAATTTCAGATATCTCAGAAATACCTTATTTTCCATTTTTAAAAAATGAGGGTGAAAATAGCTTTACATACTTGCACTTCCAAAAAAGAGCTAACAAACCACCAGGGAGGGGCTGCTCTGCCTATGGAGTAGTCCGCTTCACTTCACTGTATGATACATACCTTCTACCTTTTACTAAATCTGCCTCACGCTGTACCTGGCTTGAGTTTGATTTCTATCCTGTGCATAGCCAGGAATGCCCCGCTGTGATGGAGGCCCAGGGTTAAGGCCTTCTGCTCCCCTGCAACCGTGATAGCTCTCTCCTCCTGGAGCAGGTCCTCCATCAGGATGCTTCTATGCGTCAGACAAAGTCAAAATTTCTTTCTGAGTCTTTGGGCCTTGACTGTTTTCAGCTCTGCCAGAATCTACATGCCAAAGAGGCACATCTTGAGGTGGTCTGCCCTTGGCCCCTATGACTCCAAAAGGATTTATATAGATTTTTTCCTTTTTTTAAAATTGAAATATTATATTATATTGGTTTCAGGTACACAACATAGTGGCTTGACCATTATCAGAATTACTAAATTCTCACCACGATATATACATTTCAAAAACAGGAGAAATTATGTGCCATCACAAGTTCCCTAAAGCATTTGTAAAGTAAGTGCTCTGACATTAGAAACACTGAGAAGAGACTGGTGGCTACCATGGGGGAGGGGTTGGGGAGGCTGGGTGGGGAAGGTGAGGCAGATAAAAGGGCACAAAAAATTCTCTATCATAACTTAAGTTGGTCACAGCATGGTAGTACAGCATGGAGAATATAGCGAATGATTCTGTAGTATCTTCCTATGTTGACAGATAGTAACTGCACCGGGGGGTGAGGATTTAATAATACAGGTAACTGGTGAACCACTGTCTTGTCTACTTGAAACCAATATAACATTGTATATCAATGATATTTCAATTAAAAATTAACAATGAATAAAGTAAGTGCTCTAAGCAAAAGGAGAGGAAAACCTCTTCCCTCATTTTGAACAGGGAGAATTAGGCTCTTATTTTAAATTTGTATCTGTCCTTGTAGGTAGAATAACTTACACAGAAAGACTGCTTTTCCCATCTGCCCAAAGAACACCTGAGTAGAAGATGAACCACCTCTACAGCTTTGTAACTTGGATTAAGCCACTTCAATTTTCTGGGCCTCGATTTCCTCATCCATAAAGTGAGGGTATTAATACTTACTTCAGAGGATTGTTCCAGAGGTTAAATGAAATATAAGAAATTAAATGCACTTCCTGCCTTAGGAAGCCCTATACTAGTAAGCAGTTGCCCCTTACTGGTGGGTGTGCTTCAGCCAGTCTAGGAAGGCTTCCTGCAAGTCCCCCCGGTTATCTTCTCCTGTGCAAAATCCCACTACCAGAGACTGATCCTTTATCTCCTGAAAATGCACATGCTCTCCAACAGCTAACCCATTAGCATCATGTCCAAGTCAATGAGAATACGTTTACTGGTCCGTGAGCTCCAAAGAGCTGGCTATGTCAGAGAGCAGCATGGAGTTCAAAGTCACAACTTTAGACTCTTTAGTTGGAGAGGGAAGAGAAAGGGGGAGTCGTGTCAAAGCCGCGCAAGGACCGCAGCCCTGCCCCAGGGTCGCGCAGAAAAGGAGCAGCGGGGTTCTCAATGCCCCACCACTCGGGCAGCAGACTGCCTCCTCTTTTTAGGAGGACACAGGACATACGTTTCAAGAAACTCCCCTTGTTCAAATTTTCTCTACTTAAATTATGAAGTTTTCTATTTACATTATTTCCAAATTCTGAAACTGGAGTTCATTAAGGAGGGGCACAATGATAGTATGACATACGGAAGGGCATAACCGGAAGACTGTCCAGTGCTCAGGGAAGGATGTGGTGCGCTGTTTCATGCGGCTCAAGAAGAATGCGTATCGTTTTCACAGACATGTGGCTCATCAAGAGTTTTGTTTCCCAGAAAGGCTAAAAAACTCAGTTTAAGTTTCCTTCTAAAATCCTGAATATACCCATGAAAGTAAAACCCAAGCCTGAAGATGACCAGCTCAAGGTAGAAAGTAAATTTAGAATTGGGGTTTCTGGCCTAGAACTCTGTTCCAAAGCACCCTAGGAGGTTTGCCCACACGGGGGAAAACCCCTGTCATAAGGAAACAGGCAACCCCTCAATGGCATCTTAATCCAGTTTCTGTACCTTCAGTTACATAGGGGGCTGTGAGAATCAGGCTCTGCTAATATGGCTCACCGGACTGTTCCGCCGAACATGAAGTTACTGTACACACACACATGCTCACACGTACTAATCTCCCCAAAGTGGAAAAGAGAAAACTATAAATGATCCTGATTGCTAAAGAGATGCATACACTTGAGCTTAATAATAAGTCAATAATAACAGCTGGCAGGTACAGACACCTAAGGGATCAGGCACTATTCCATGGGTTTTGCAAATAGTAATTCACTTGATGCTTACAGCATTCCAATAAAGTAGGCACTGCTGTCACTTCATTTTAGAGAGAAGGAGTAAATCTAGTACTTACTTTCCAATTGGCTTCTTCATTTTCTGCTCCAGGTGGTTCAGAGCACAAGCCTTTCCTGTTCCACGATATCTAAAGATCAATATTTCACAGCTCAGCTTTAGGGGCACTGGTGTCGGTATTTAGCCTGTTACACAAGTAAGAATATATACGCAATCAATAGGTTACTTTATCTGCACAGTGGAACACAAGACAATTTGATTTTTTGTTACCTGACAGAAGTTATTCATTTACCCAATGATAGTTTTTGTAATTCTGTCTTAATGTGATTTTGATATTGCCAAAATATCACCACACTGATTTAAGCGAATTAACAAGATTAACAAATTAGGCTCAAGGGAATAATTTCTCTCCTATCAAATTAGCTCTGTCCTAAATGATGCTAAGAACAAGTAATAATTAAAATGGAAGTAATTGTCGCATCACTTATGCTGTACCTTTTAAAAACGTTTACATTAAGTAACATAATTTAAAGTTATACAGGAACATTACAATTTATTCCATCTTGACTCTCGATCCCCTTATCCAGTCCTGGGCCAACACAATACTGCTTCAAGAGTTTAAAGGAGAAGTAACCAAGTGATTTTTAATGGAGATTTGCAAATCTCCATTTTGTAAAATGCACCACTCATTCATGATAAAAAAAATAATAGTAAGTCAGGAATATAAGGAGTCACTTTTAGCCAGATAACAAGTATCTACTATTCAAGTCGGGAGCTAAACAGGAAAGCCAGATATTATTACCACTCTTCATGATTGTACTGGAAGCCCAAGGCAACCAGATAAGAAGCAAAACTAATAAAAGAAATAATTCATAGAAAGAAAAAGACAAAAGTCATCCCTCTCAAATGATACTACTTTCTTCCTACACAGTCCGAGACTGTCAATTGTCCCATTTTTCATCACTTTGTTGGTGGTGTTACTATTTCCATTTTCTTGGAGATTTCCTCAATTTCATCTCCCATCAGAGTTTTAATTTCCAGGAGCTTTCCTTCATCTCTGAATGTTCCCCTTTTCATCTTATCCTGCTGCTCTTTAATAAATGCAATCTCTTCTTATCCCTTTGGCAATATTAGGGGTGTTTTTTTCTTAATGTTTTCTTATTCCCCTTGCATTTTTCTATTTCCTAGGAATTTCTCTGGGCCCCCCCCCCCGCCCCTCCTACTTTGTTTTGGACCTGTTTTTCATGCTAGAGGCTTTCCTCAAATGTCTGGTGATCCTTGGTGGATCTATTTATATTTAAAAATCATGATTGGAAGCTCCCTGGGTGGGGGCAGAGTTTGTTGATTTGTGGGCTTAAGGGTGGACCAAGCAAGAAACTGACCATTTCTCTGAAAAATTGTCTCTTGGACTCATTTTTTTCCTACATCTACTGTTTTAGTACTAATCTGACTTCTGGAGATATTCATACAAAGCAGGAGAGGGACTAACGTATTCCTCATTCTACATACAGACCTCACTCAATCATGTTTTCTGGATGTACCACATACCCTCTCCCCACTGTGCCAGGTCTCCCTGAAGCCCTATCCTGCCCGGTTCAGCCTCTCCAGAGAACAGGAGAGTTATCTGGCTGCACAGGATGGGAGAGATTCTCTACATACTTTCCATCTTCTCAAATTCTGTCGACATCTCTCATTTGCTATTTTCTCCTCTATATTTTAATCATATCTGAGTTGAAGGGGGCAGAGGAGATAAATGCCTTTGACAATCTGCCATGTTTAGCCAGCAGCCCATGCTTGAATGTTAGTCCAAGGAGAAATTTCCAGCTCTCCCCTTGAAGCTGTTGTTCAGTATGTATGCATTATTAATTTAGGAGTATCAGAAGCTTATAACAACAATATTGTGAAGTAACTATGAACCAAAGATGCAACACTAAAAAGTATCAGATTCTGAGGAGCCACTTGGCCATTCCAAAAGCTCTGGCAAGCTCTCAGCTGGAGCAGTAACAAGCCTGCTCAAAGCCCTGGGAAACAGGCAAAGAAAGGGAATTTTGAGATTATGTGTTCTTGAATCCTTGCACTTAAACATCGAAGGGCCACTTTTAAGAAATCTCCTTAGTTTATCCCTATTTCATTACATTGTGGATCCTTGCCCTAAAGATTAGCAACTAGACAGGGTCATCTTACAGAGAAAGAAAGTCCAGTGCTTTTCTGTAAATCCATTAAAATAACAGATTTGTTAGATGACCCCAAGACCCTATGCCTAGTCTATGCATTTTGGACAAAAGTGAGTATCTTAAAACTTTGAAGATTTAAAAACAGAGGCCCAGAAATGACTGTAATTCTGGGCAATCACAACTGGATGAGAGGGGCAGCTTTAATTATGGGAGGACAGGGGGGACGAGGAAGTAGCTGAGGCTGCCTAGTGGTGCAAAACTTACAAGTCAGACACACAGAATCAGAGACATTCCCTGAGGTCACATTCACCCTCGCTGAATGTGTTGTTGGAATTGATATATGGCCTTCAGCTTTCACAGCAGAAGTGGCTGGAACCCCAGCCAATTATCCCTAGATCTCTATAGGTAAAAGGGAAAGGACTCAGATAATATATGGTTTGCACAAAATTGGTATTTGTTTGCAGTACCTCAAGTTCCCTGGTTGATGAAATTCAGACTGTGCAAAAAAGAAACCTCACTCCAGGGTTTGTTTAAATATCAAAATACTCTAGAATAAATAAGAAAGAATTCAAATGATAAACCTGAAGCAAATATGATTTACAGTATTCATCTATTTCACAAGAGTGCATAAGACACTCCTAGAGTGCATTCTCCAGGGAGTTTGGAAAGAGAAAAAGAAAACAGTTCTCTAGTGAATAACACAGAACAGAATGAAACACAAAAGCAACAAAAACTCACCATTGACAGAAAGATAGACCTTAAAGAAATATTAATCAATACTGCCTATCACTCCTACATGTAAGAAAAAGTGTTAAGAAAAGGGCTTCTAGAAAAATGAAATGTGTGTGTGTTAGCTGCCCCCACGCACACTGTTGAGACTTTGAGAGCTTTTCTCTCTTGTATCCCCATCCCCTATAGGTGATCAATCTAGACATGATTCCTTAAAACTAATTCAATCTCAACCATGACATTTTGGCCTCCCGAATCCCTTTTTTCTTCTCCCTGTTGCTGACTGCGAGCTGGGGCTTACCTAGCGTTCCCACGGCTACATGATCTCACCACAAGCCTCCAAAGCAATGGAAGCAAAGCCAGTTATTGTGCAGGTTGCTTCCTAGGCTGTGTGGGCAAAGCAGCAGCCACACAGGCCAATTTAAAGTGGATTAATAGCAGGATATGCAGGGATTATCCTGTCAAAAAATAAATAGAAATGACATTAATGATATTTATCCAAGGAAAAAGGCCCTCTTTTTATCTCCTTGAGCTCATTTGTTTTCTTCTTAATATAACCTGGAAAAATCTAACAACATGCTTCATCAATAAGATGGAAAGTAGAACTTTCATTGAAAAAAAATTGGAAATAGGATTAATTTGTTCCCTTAAATACTGCTTGAAAAACATTGTAGCGAAAGCCTACTATTCTTTTAGATCAACTCAGTGACACTGTTATCATTCTTCTGATTTATTTTCAAAGGTTAGAAGATACAAGCAGAATTATAATTCTGACTTTTGTAACAGCTCATCTCACTAACAACTGAAACATCTTACTTCTCTTTCTTGCAAACACAGTTGGTGAGGGGGGTTTCTTCCCATTTTATGTGGTAATGGCAGTTTAAATCAGGGTCTCCCTTAAGTAGACTCTGAGTCAAGGATTTAGATACAAGTGATTTATTAAGGACTTGCTAGGCAAAGAGACCAGCACAGGGTAGAAGGGGCAGGACTGGGAAGCTGGCCAAGTCAGGCAAGAGTGTGTTTTGGGGAGGAAGTTCTAGGCCCAGCCCGACCCAGAAGGGAGCCTGAGAGTAGGAATTAACACCTCACAGTTTCTCCATCTGGAGGCAAAGAAGCTGAGATTTGGACTCCCACAACACTCAGCTGTTGGTTGCTGGGTGCCCAGAAGGGAGGCAGAGGGACTCTCCAGGCTCCTCCAGCTTTCCATTCAGGCTCCAAAAGCAGCCTCCCGAAGGTCACAGGACTGAGTTATCAGCAGTGAAAAATCGAGAAGCTGGAGGATAGATTCAGAAAAATCTAGGCAAGGTCCCATTTTATCTGCTAGAAAGGGTATTCATGTTGTGTTATTTTAACCTGGATCAGAAAGTTTCCCTTCTTATGACATCACCACCTATGACCCATATCCTATTTATAATCTCTTTTTGAGGACATTCCCCCACTTTTGAGATCTGTTGTGCGGTAGTTTCTAAATTCCAAGTCTTTCCCCCACACTGCACCATCTCTGATCCTGTAGTACGTAAAACATAAAGCATTTTTACTATCAGCCTGTGTCAAGGAACACCAGCAAAGGCATTGTCCAAGCCAATAGTGAAGGACTAGTTGGGCAACATGAGGATAAAAGCTCTGTGGGTGTTTCACTGAAGGAAGGACTGAGGAAAAGAGGAGAGGAGAAGACTGAGTTCTTGAAGACATGTCCATGGTCTTCAAATTGGCCTTGAGCCAGAGGCAGCAAACCTATGTACTGCTGAGTTTGGAGACCATACAGATAGCTTACTGAAGCTCTCAAAGAGACTTCTCTGCATGACGCCAAGAATCCCAGCTTAGAGCCTGTGTTGGCAGACAGGACAGAAGCTGAGTGAGTTTTCGTCCCTCACTACTAAGAACCATAATTACATCATGAATGGAAAAGATGGAAGGATGCTGGATTCCATTTATCACAGTTTGACATTTCATATTCACATGCCACTCTTTGTTTTCTAAAATAATAAATTTTTAGAACACAATTATACATTTTTTCACTTATACAACCTGTCTTATGTCCCTTATGAAAATATTTAAAAGAAGGCAATGGTTATTGTTCCATTACGTATTTACAAAATCTAGGAAAAACTTAGAGATGAAGATACACTTAGGAATAATGAATTATTTATTCAGTCTTTGCTAGAACTCTGAAATTCGATCAAATAGAAACTTCTGATACTTATTCTATCAATTATGAATGGCAAAACTTTATGTTTCCTGCTAAGAGTAATATTTGTTATAAATCAGCCCAATTCCTCTCGATCCTTCCTCTGCAGAGTAGTGGGCAGGGAAGCTCTCCCTCCTCTGAGTTTGGCTAATGCATCTCACAACACTACCTGTGCACCTCCACCTGCTCAAATTCCTCCCATCCTTCAAGTCAGTTGAAATGCATCTCCTTGAAGAACACCTCCCAGGTATTTCCCACTGAAATTAATATTTCCCTCCAGTGATTCTTCAGCATCTCCATGATCTCACTTTTGTACTCTGATCTGTTTAGTTAGTTGTTGCCCTAAATCTCAAAATAGGTTTTCAGTTCTTATTCACTTTGGCATTTCCAATGACCTAGAGGAAGTCTTTACATACAGATCTTAACAGATACTGTTGAATTGCATTTACTTATTTAAAAGAATGCTTTGAGTCTCTATAATGAGCCTGCACTATACTAGGCACTGGAAAATGTATAAAAAGACAAAAACAACAGTTCTTCAACTTCTAATCAAGGTTTAAAGACAACCACATTAAAAAAATTACAATAGATTTCACTAAATACTATAAAAGAGATGAGTACAAAGCCCCCTGGGAGGCCCACAACTGCCAGTGAGCACAGCAGGTGTCCTCTCCATTAAACAGAGAGGACGGGGAGGCTGGTGGATGTCACCTGGTAGCCACAGTGGGTCAGAACTTGAATGGTGCTAGCGAGGCTCCCAGAACAGCTCTCCTCCTACCCTCTGTGAGAGTTCCACCTTAGGCCAGGGTCAGAGAGCTTGACCCTGGGAGAGAGGATACAGCGTGGCCAAAGACTCATGGGGTTTGTCCAGCAAGGGTATAGGAAAACAGGAACTTGGTCTCTGGATGTAAACCATGTAACCCTGAATGTGGGCAGGACATCCAGTCCTGAAAGATCCCATGAAACCAGTTTAAGGACCAAGATACATGCAATTCCACCCATACTGGTTGCTTTTTCGTGTGGTTTTCTTTAAAAATTTTTAAAGGCAAATTCTTAAAATATTTTAATTTCTTAAGCTCATTCATACTCAGGTGTGCTGAGATGCTTTTCTTCCTATGGATGGATCATGACTTTGATGAAACTACTGGTAGAAGTTTGAATGTTTCAAGACCTGTGAGCAGTAAAAGGAGTGAAAAGGACTGAGTGCAGGAAAGAAGGAGGTGGGCCCAGAGAGAACAAAACACAGCCCTGGAGACAGTAACAGAAGCAAATGCTGATTTTTGGAAAATTGACAGACATGATGTAAACTTTTAGGATGCCACAGTGAAAAAGAAATCAAAGGAAATTGTAACCAAAGGTAAATAACACAAAAACACAGATGCTCCCTCTTAACATTAGGTTGGAGAAAAGTGAATAGGGGAAGACAAAAAAATATCTGCGTAGGGGAAGACAGGATTGTTCATCACCCTTGAATAGCTCTGGATGGATTCACCTTCCGTAAATGAAGTCCTGCTATTTCTCTTCAGAACTGCTGCAGAGCTCACACCAAAGGACCCATGCGTTCCTCTCAGAACCCCTTCTGCGGCATTTCATTCTGCAAACCTTAAGAGAGCTCCTCCTCGTGACGAAAGGGCAGCTTGTGATTCTGCACCCCTCCAGCGGCTGCGGGAGAGGAGAAAGCGGCTCCACCCTCCGCCTCATGCTGGCACGGACATCGCTCAGCCTCCTGTGAGCCTCAAGGTTTAGTCACTGTGGAATCTTCATTATGAGTGGCTAATGGGTAAATAAAATCAAGAGGGAAAAAGATAATTTGGTTAAATATGCACTAGGGATGGAAAAACAGAGAGGGACATTAATCCTACTTACAGGGTTTGGCTTCAAATCAAGTCACATCATGACTAGTTGGGAGCAGTCGTTCAACATACCATCAAAGGTTTTGCTCTAAAACTCTTCAGCTTCATAAGAAGCTGAAAGAACCAAACCATAAGGCATTGACATGCCATTGCCAGCTGTTTGCTGTAGACTTCAGTCTATAGTCTTAGGGCTGAGCTGGTCCCGGGAGGAGCTGAAAGCTTTCCGGGAAAAGGCAAAATGGGAGTGTTGGCATATGTCTGCAAAGCACCATGTGTCCATCCTGTTCTGTCCTCATTTCATCTTCCTTACTCTCAGCCGATGACCGAGCCTCTGACTTCACAAACTAGAAAATGAAAAACCCTTAACTTCCAACGAAGGAGGAAAGTCCCTGTAACTCCACCCACGTTTGCATTTGCCCTCCCCTCTTTCCTCGCATATCGGCAAGGCGTCCTTCTCTTAAAGGTCAGTCCCTCACAGTGTTATCCAGATTCCTCCTTCTGAGCAACATGTCTAGTGGCTCTCCCATCTCTACTCACTTCTAAGATGGGCCCATCCAGTTCCATGACTTCAGTAAGTGTGTGTCTCTGCATGACTCCTTTCTGGAGCCCTGGATTACTTACGTGGCAGCTCTACTTGGATGATCCCCTCTCAACAAAAGCTCACCGTGTGAGCTCTGCCTGAACACTGTTCCCCATTGGTGTTTCCACCTCCACAGCCCTCCACTCAGTTGCTCGAGGCAGTAGCTTGGAGAAGTTTGTCACACCTCCCTGGCTCTTGCATCCAGGTCTAACCAATTACCAAGTTCTAAATTGTGTCTCAGATCTACTCTGCCTGATCCATTATCGCCATCACAGAGCCATCCACACCCACTGCTCACCTGTGCTGCTGCAAAGGCCTCCTGGTTCATCTCCTGCATTCGTATGTGCTGCTCTTCCCCTGACACGGCATTCTGCTTACCCAGCTTATCTGTTCTTCTTGAAAAGAAACCACCATCCGTCCTTCCTCGCCATAAACCTGCTCAGCAGTGTCTCCCTGAGCATGAATGTTGGCATGATCCGTATGGTTCTGGTGAGCTGTCTCCAGACACCACTCGGCCTCTTCTCTTTACTGCCCCCCGGTTCCCTCAGTGGCCTGGTTCTCCCTCATCCTTGAACAGCCCTGGTCTCTTCTCACATCAAGGACTCAGGGAAGCTTTCACCTTTACTGTCAGCCTAACTCCTATTCATCCTCAAGCTCAAAGTTCAAATGTCTCTTAATCAAGAAATGCTCAAACATACTCCCTAGTCTTCATTTTTCCACTCTACTCCCACCTTCTAAGTGAGATCCTATTCTTGGAATAATTTCACATTTTTATTCCTTCTGCTCATCTAAATTACCTTCTCATTTTTGTTCATTGCTCTTTCTCCCATGTTTACTAGTATATTGCTTGGCAAAAAGTGGATGCTTGAATAAATGTTTGAATGATGAATGCATGACTGGATGGATGAAAAACATTATGTTCCCTGTTCCTTAGTATCATTTTTGTTGTCAATAACTTGGAATACACTCAAAAAACCTCAAATAGTGATTTAAAGTTGGAATTAAAGTAAAAAAAAAATACCATTCTTAAGACCATTTCCTTTTATTAAGCACCAAGCCAAGTTCCACCAGGAATAAGTGATGTGAATAGGAAAGTAAAATCTTTGTTTCCTGATGGGGACAATGGAGCAGGTTTATGGCGAGGAATGACGGATGGTGTTTCTTTTCAAGAAGGCATCCTATCAGGTGATAAACACACAGGGAGCTTCCCTTACTTAGTACCTAAATGTCTGCTTTGTGAGTCCAGACCCTATACGCCAGTCCCTATAAGATACCAAACTAAGCCTTGTTTGGCTCTGGAGGAAGCTGCTTTTTCCTCCCTTGATTAGCCTCTCAATCAATCAAAAATGGAGATAGTCTCAATTATGAAGTTTCTGCCTTAAACACCAAAAAGAACTTCGGTGGATTGCTCTAAATTATCATAGCAATTTATTTCATTGTGTGAACCCCAGATGACCTGCATCAAAATAACAAGGAAAGTTATATAAAAGAAAAACCTCACATCCTACCCAAGACCTACAATTGTCTGTGGAGAAAACATGGGATTTTATCAAATTATCAGGGCATCCTTGTAGCCTGAGAAATCTGAAGCAAGTGACCTAGACGTTGTCAGTCCCTGCAGAAGGGGATATAAACATTTTAGTTTCAACTGAGCAGCTTCTCAATTCAATTTCTTTTGACCCAACAAAAGAAAAATCAGTTAAGAACCATATGGTTACAAAAGGCAACTTAATTTAGGTTATATTTTAAATTTTTCTGAAAAAAAGTACATATAACATTTTTCGCCCGGCATGATTAGACCTAATCCCATTTATTATGGAGTTGCAATGAAAGACTGAGCAGCTGGGATGTGGGGTGGGACACCCACCTGGAGGAGGAGGTCCAGCATCAGGGCAGGAAGGAAGTACCGTTAGCAGACAGGACACAGACCCTCGAGGAAGGCATCATAGAGAAAGTGACAGGAAGTGATTCGAAAGAACTCACAGTCCCAATGGGTAGTAAAGCCCAGTGCTAGGAAATGGCGAGCAGGAACTATTTGGAGATGCAAATAGACCAACGGGCAGGGAGTTAACTCTGAAGGGCATGGTGGCACATTGTATTAACAAGCTACAGGCCCTTTATCTCGAGCAGCCCTTAAGACTTGACCAAAAATATTTAAAAGCTCTGCATAGCAAACTAGCCTATGTGATCTTTTGTAGAGTAGCAGGCTAATCTACTTACACAAAATAGGTGAGTTCATCAACAGCATTATGGATTAATTAAGCACAGAGTCACTTATTTACAGCATAAGCAAATCAATTTATTTACCTTAATAAACATAGTCTATAGATGGTGCAAGTATATACTATGTTTTATAACAAACGTGTTTACAAGATTTGTATTTATAACAAGCCTCATGGTTAAAGGTTCCATTTCTGTGGATTAAACATTAATGAATCAACATTCAAGGGAAGAAATAATTCATAACAAGAATCAGACCATGAATAGACTTAAGCCTGAATAAGACCCCTCTCCTAAGGTTCTCTTTGTTGATGTGGTTTAGAGGCTGCTGGGACATAGACATGTCATACCCATCTGTTCCTTATTTTACTATAAGTGGTAATAACCAGATTCTTTTCCTCTGAAGGTCTCTCATCAAATACTATTGTGACCCATAGTTGTTTCTTTGTTTGTTTTGTAGCCAAAACTTAAACCTAAGTTTTAGGCTCAAAAGTCTTATTTCTATGTTAATTAGTAGCACACACTTAGCTTTTAAGGGGCAAGAGCAAGGCAAAGCCCCAGTTCTAGAAGACCAGAGAATTACATAGGCTAAGTGGGCAAGATGCTGAGCACAGGGGCAAGACATGAAATGCAGTTACCACAGCAGGGATGTGAAAGCCAAAACCACAACCCAGGAAAAATGCAAAGGTCCACTCACCAGAGCTAGAACCACAGGTCATGGATGGGCTATGAAAGGACTTTAATGCCAGTTCCAGTACTGAGCTAAAACTTAACAGAATCTGTTCTGCCTAATGTCAAGACTAGTCCTAGAAATTGAGACAGGGATTGACTAACAGAAACAAGCAGACCCTAACACTCTTCATCTGCCTTTTAACATTTTAAACCAAAGGTTGGAAATAAAACACCTCCCTTAATGAATTAAGTATGCACGCCACACACCCCCGTATATCTAGGCCCACAATTCAGGTCATTAGTACCACACTGTGTCCCTCTAAGCCAGCACAGTTCATCCATTTACCACATACACAAAGCCCAGTAAGGCAAGGCCCTGACACTGAATACAACTGCCTCGGTCCTTCACTTCCCGTTCCATTTTCCTTTCCTAGTTCCTGGTGCCTTTTAAGTTATATTTCAACACTGAACCTGTCTTCCAGAATTGTTGTTTGACTGATGCCCTGACTTTGAACTGTCATTTTCCCATTTCCTGACACTTCCTTCAGGTAAGACATTTGACCCTTTGAAATAGAACTGTTCAGTTAGGCCAGTTTGAGCCTACCACCAAAAAGCAGTATAGAAAGAAGAGGAACTGTGCAGAAAGAAACAGATAAAAATAGTGGACAAGAGGAACCCAAGGCCGAGCAGGGGTACAAAGCCAGAGAGAGAATACTGTCCTGTATGGGGAGTCCCAGCAAGGGGATGGGTCTGCATCAGGGCTGGGGGTCGACAGCAGTGGAACTCATGGGCACCAATGTCTTGATAAAACAGTGGACCACGAATTGCACTGTCAGCTAAAAGAACAGGTATAAGAAAAGGAAGTAAAAAAAATATGAAACTGGGGCTGTTCTTGCATTAGCCATATAGCAATCTGCTCTCTTGGCCGCTGAGAACCATTCCATGGAGTTTGCTTTGGGGAAGCCTCCCTCTCCCATCTTCAACCTTGTGCCTTGGGTGGGGTTAGCCTTACCCCAGTTTCCGTGGATGAATCCAGACTGGTTTTATCCAGTTGCATCTATAATCTTCCTAGTCACACTGATTTACAGATGTGTGTTTGACTAAATCAAAGCCAATTAGAGTCCAACATCTATACTTTAGGGCTTCTTAGAAACAGATACCATTTGGAAGAAAACCTCTTCTGGACCCCAGACAACCCGGGCCACGAGTGTGAGGGTGCGTGGTCTGAAGCGGCTGAGGCCATCCCCCCACCCCTTTAGATAAAACGAAAGCCTGGAAAAGCAGGGGGGCAATCATCTGGAGCTGGTGGATGGAGACAAGACCACAGAAAGCAGAGCAGACAGAGACAAATAGATTCTTGGTGATATCATCTGAATCTCTGGCTCAAAGTGCCCAAAGCCAACATCACATCTGAACGTCCCAGTCATGTCAGTCCATGAATTCCTTCATTGCCTAAGCCAGTATGAACTGGTTTGTCTTTCGTGAATGAAGCATGTGTAACTGATACAACCAGAATCTGCTTATTATTGCACACTTCCTATATGACGGCTCTGTAACAAACGTGGGGGGTTCCGTGATGGGTGAGGCAGACTTGGCCACAGCCTCGTGGATTTGTCTTGAATAGTGAAGGAAATAGCACACAGCTAAACACCCCAATCAACATGTAAGTATAATTTGTGATAAACCCTAGGAAAGGAACTGAGTGACATTACTAAGAACAATGGGTGGATGAGAAACTATCTGGGAAAGGACCAGGTGGTACTGTAGCTTTAGTGGCTGGATGAAATGGAGAGAAAGAACATACCAGCCACAAGGCATGTGCTCCCTTCTCCCACCTGCCCCAACTCCTTCAGTTACAGTAACAAACTTGTCACAGGGCTAGGAATCCAATCTAATTAACAAAAGCTACCACATCAGACTAGCAAATTTTACTATTTTCCAGTCCTAACTCACCACCTACCGGCAACGCCACCATTAGAACCAGTGAGGCAACGTGGGTATCCCAGTAACTGGTTTATGCATCTTGATGACCACCACATAAAAGTTCCTACAGTTTTGAAGTTGTATCTCAGGCTCCTAAGTTTGTTGTTCAATTGCTGGTTTCCTCATTTTCATAAGGCTTTCCTAATTATAATATCACTAACATAAGGAGAGGGCAGTAACCTGGGAGAGCAGAAGAGGGATCTGAGCTATTCTAACCAACTCTCTGATGCATTAGGTGAATACCAGCTGGTGCCCCGGCTAGTCTTACTCAGGTAGTTGGCAAAACATTAATATTCTGTAGTTCTCCTCTTTCTCATTATAATGATCTTTCCCCCAGCATATTCTGTCAGTTTAGTGAACATAGTCTATATTTCCCTTTTCTAATAGGACAGATGGCCTTCTGGCCTGTGCTTCTCAAGGATAACATATGTGACAACCCCTGGATAGTTTGGGTTTCCAGGACCCAGAAAGGTCAGTGTGTCCAGTGGCTGGCGAGATGGGAGAGAGTGGCGGGTGGCAGAGACAGTCCTGTCTTAGAGGTCACATTTACAATTCCACATCTTATCCTAATGCCAATAGGAAGCTGTGATGGGTGCTAAACAGGGGACAGGATACACAAACTTGAAGTTTAAAAATCACTGATTCGGCTAAATCGAAAACCAATCAAGGTATTTGTTCCTGGGAGCTCCTTTCAGAGGTTGTACAAGCTGATGCGAAGAAAAAGGGGCCAGAAACTGGAAGATATTCCTCATAGCTCTAAAAAGTTGAGAAGTAAAGAGCGTATTTTATTTTATAGGGGAAAAAAGCATTATCTTACAGCTTTGGGGAACACATTGCCACAAAAGACTCAAATCCCAGTTGCAGTTTTACAACTATAGACATCAATCTTTCCATTCCTGGTACTTGTTATGTTGAATGAAAATAAGTTGAGTATAAGAGCAAGTGCACAAATCAGAACTTGCCACACATGTCTCTAAGAAAACATCAGGTAGATATCATTTTCCATGGGTAAGATACTTCTGGACCTTAGGAAGTTAAATTTAATCCAAGTATTATTTTCTTAATGTCACTTCTCATTGTCCAGTCCATTTTATTGCTACAAGCACAAATCATTTTAAATAATGAGTAATATGTAGAGTAAAGGACAATTATAGTCCAGAGGTCTTACAGGTCAAAGGAATTACACAGATAAAGTCCCTGAAGCAAGGCCATGAATCCATGAGTTATGAAATTCAATTTGCTTAAAATGTCACCAATTCACCATCTTCAGTTTTCTGAGCTTAGTAAGAACAGCTCTAGAGAGTAGAGTTCTGACCCAGGCATCCCTTCACCCAGAACTCTTCCCTCCAAATCTAGGTTTCACTGCTTTTTTAAAAGTTCCCAGGGTGCTGTGTAGATGCATTAACAACAAGCCAACAATTCCCCCCAAACAAAGCCTTGTTTGAAGTGCAACAGGCTTAGTTGCTTCAAAGTCTTAAACGAATTTTATTTAATTTCTGGGGCATTAAATAGAAGGAAGCAAGCTCTGAGGCACTTTTTACTGACTAGCAGCCCTTTTCAAGGAGCCTAATGTACCTAACCGCAGCCCTTCGGTGCCACATATTTCCATTACAGTACTTTCAAAATAACATTGTGATGGCCCTCAGAACCATTAAAACATCCCTTTTTGAAGAAGGTTACTGAAATCCATTATTGTAATGTGTTTTTCCCTACCACCCTCCAGGTATAGATTGCTATCCCTTGGGCCAGGATTTAAGATTATTGCATACACACACAAATACTCCATTAAAAATTCTGAGTTCATTAATGAATTAATCTTCCTTTTTAAAGGAAAAGCATTAATGACATATATGTTTCAAAATGACATAAAACAAGTTTATGTCTTACAATAACATAACTAATCGTTATACATTAGGTTTTAGGTGTGTTTTCCTGTTTCCTAGAATAAGGATATCCAAAAAACCTGTCCAGGACCAGAGCCAATTTTTGCTGATTTTTTTTTAGCCTAATAGGATGCCAAGGAGACTCTGCTAAGGTCACATCAGTTCAGGGAAAACATACTCCTATTTTGTATCCTGATAATTATTCCCCCATTTTAGGGATATGGACCTCACTCATTACTTAATTTACTTGATGCAAATCTAGAGAGTACATCCCAGGATCTGTGTTTCTGAAGCATGTGCTGAAAGAATAAAATTATTTTATTCTAATCATATATTACCTCCTGTATAAGATAACAGATCACCTCTAAAGATTCCAGGGACTCTTACAGTCACCATGTTATGGGATGAATCCTTTAAAAATCCCTTGAATTGTTTCTCTCAAAATACACAATTATGATAAACTTAATCATAAACCATAATCATAAATCAGCTTCTAATTGACTTGGCCAAGAATGTTCATAAGTGTCAGGGGTGTTTTGACTTTTTTTTACTTTAGCTTTTTAATTAAATGACAATGTGATTCAGGGTACTGAGTCCCTTGTGGAAAAAGGGAAATAGAATTGTGGAGAGGCACACAACAGGTTTTCAAAGACAAGGATAATGTACTATTTCTTAAGCTGGGTACTAGGTACCCAGATGTTCACTGTATCATTAATCTTTATTTATAAAGATCACTTTGATTCTACTCAACATTTCATAAAACCAGTTTTGAAATCAAAGTACATGGAAATAGATCCTGTCTCCAATATCCACACCTTAGTTATGACAATCTAACTGAAGCAAATTAGAGACATCTGTGAAATCTGACAAGTTTATGGATCCTTTCAGAAAAACCCTTTAGGAATAATGTTGACTCTGAAAAGACTTCTATCCAAAGTTGTATTTAAAAAGTTGCTGTTCTAATAATACCATGATATAATACCATCAACATTGGAAGGAAATAAATATTATGCTTCATTTCAAAGATATAACTTAAAAAAAACAGGCACTATCCACCCCATACAGCAAACATTTGTTTATTGCCCACCTTCCAAGTAGTGGACCTCATACTTGTGCTATTGCACATACAGAGACAAACACAGCATCTCTGCCTTCTACAAGTTTATAGTCTAACAGAGGAGGTAGACAGAAATATAAAAAAATTGATCTACTGCAAGACAACAAGAAATAAGTGCTAAACAGGAATGTAAACATCACGCTACAGAGTTGAGTTAAAGAAGTAAACTGGGACGTCTCCTGGCAAACAGCCTTTACTGTGACTAATTCACACCAGTGTAGGGTCAGCCCCTCACCCCAGCAGCTCTAGAATGTGATTTTATTAATGTCCCAGAGTTGATCAGATGCAGAGACAATCACTCATACTCACCAACTCCCAAAAGTCTGAAGAATATAAATCAAAATGCCAATTTATAAATTTACAGTAAGAATTACAACTGCTGGGAAGAGCAGATATTCCCATTGCCCAACTAACATACATCTCTCCCAGTGGACAAGCAAACAGGAAACCTGTATACTGAGAAAGGTGCTTGGGATACAAGAAGTCAGGACAAGATCAGCTAGTGATATGGTTATAATGTTTTTAAAAAGTGTCATTTTAACATCTTATGTGTCCAGCTGCGCAACAGTGACATGTTTCAGAATGATGCACATTCCCATAGTCCTAATAGTGCACCTTCTCCTCTAGATTTGTTTGAACAGGTAGACAGCCAGATACGAACAGAGAGGGGGGTGGGGACTTCAGCAGCTACTGTTTACATCTACGCATTCCCTGTAGACTGTTCTCCTGGGACGTGAGGAGTGAGAACAGCCACTGGCCAAAACCAACTGGTTCCAATAGGGAGGAGAAGTTGACCCAAACCTCTTCCCCAAGTACATTATATACTATTTAACATAACAAAAATCATAGCCCTCCTTGCCTTGACAGTTCCAGTGAGAACCAAATACAGCCTGTAACTCCTAGGGGAGAATGTGTTCCCAGCCTGGGGCAAATAAACCTTTGAAGCCAAAATCAGTCAAAGGGAGAAATAAAGTGGGAGAAACCCACTTGTCTACTCCTGCTCGCCTGTGTGTCTCATGACCCAGCTGAGAAGCAAAACCAAAAATACGTCTCCAGTCCAGGTGCCTGCTCACTCTTCCCCTGCCCCTTGTAATCACCTATTGATATGGAGATGCCCTAAGGCCAGGTGAGAGATTCTGGAAATATTACAATTTTACCAACAAGCCAAAAACTCCCACGCAGGTGTGAGGGTCCAGTGAGCCCAAAGTCTGAGAAGACTCCACCTGTTCCCTTTGATACCTACTCCCACTCCGTGAATATTCATCTCCCTTTACATAAAAAAGCTCCCTATTTTATCCTCAGTGCAACTCACCCTTGAGTCTGCTGACACTCAGCTTTTAAGTGTGTATGTTCTCTTTTATTTAAACTCTTATTTTCCAATAAACTCCTAAAACTCAGCCACTTTTGTGTCCGTGTCCTTGAATTATTTCTCAAGATGAGACCAAGGACCGACCTCTGGTAACAGACTGTTACCAGAATAAGCACAAAGTCTGCCTTCCCGCCCCTTCTTTTTGCATGCTCCTAAGGCTGGCTGCATATGCTTAGGTCATGTTCTAAAGCTGTGTTCTTTTTTGTATTATGTTTAAAAATGTTAACTAGGTTAGGGCCAAGTCTTCGAGTGGGAGACTATTTAGTCATCTTTGCATAACTGAACCTTCTTCCAAAACTCAGCCTGTGACCTAATTCTCAGAGTGCTCTCATACAGGGCATTTGAGAATGCCTGGGTCTAGGGTCCATGCAGAGCTGTGGTAGAAGAGACCAGCTATGGAAGTCTGGGACAGATCACAGAGTTCCTCTAATACCTTGGATATTATTTTAAAGAATGGCGAGCTATTGAAGATTTTCAGTTAGAGGAATGATTTCACCTTAGAATGCAACAGTCTTTACAAACTCCTTTCAAAAACCATTTTGGGAGAAAAATATTTTGTAATACCTGTGACATTTCAGGTGCACTTCATCCATGATGCATATCCTTTAATAACAGGAACAAGCTCTAAGGGTATCATTTAGAGTCTCTTTTCAAAGAGGAGCTAAATGTACAAAGAAAAAAGCAAATTATGTATAAAAGCTTAAATCTTTTCCACACATATTTCAGTTATTTTAGACCATTGGATTACGTGTATATCTTCATTTACCCCCATTTGGTAGCACCATTTGTTTCCATCTGCAGAGAAAACTACCTTTCCAGGTTGTCCTACCCTCTAAGGAGAGAAAAATTAGAGAGAAAGGTAACTCACCTTACTGTCCTCTCCCTGGATCATGTGTGAGTAGACGGTCCATGCCCACCAGCAAGGTGCTGCTGGCATCTTGCCTGCCTTTATGAAAGAAATTTAGGTCACTGTTCTGAGGTCGTACAGGACATACAAATTGGGGAAGGGATGGGGAGAAAGGAGGGGAAGAATGGAGAATCTATTTTTTCCCTTATTCCTTGACTCTGTAGAGGAGGAAAAATAATTTTCCCTGTACCCTTCTAGGTTCTTGGTTGAGATCCCCCTGTAATAAAAAGATCAATGGGAGAAAGACCAACAGAAGTTTAATAACATGTGCACCTCCTGAACACATGGGACAGACCCAGGAAAACTGAGCAACTCCTGCAAATGGCCCAAGCCACCACCTTAAGTATCATCACCAGCTAAAAACAAAAGAAAGGTGTTTGGGATTAGAAGGACAGTTATGGGAGATTACAGGCAAAGCGCAGTAATCGAAGGGAAGATTGTCGTGCAGACTGAAGTCACCACCTTCTCCACTGATCAACCTTTCTAGAAATAAAATCATCCTTCTCTATCAGGTATAAAGAGGGAGATACCCTCACAAATGGAGGTTTCCCTTATAAATGTAAATGTCTCTTACAAAATGGTAACAAGGCCTCAGTTTTCAGAGCTTTTCTTCTGTCTGTTGCTTCTTAAAAAATAATCAGCTCAAGATAATCCTTATGCCAAGCAGACATATTTTTGGGGTAGCAAATTCTGTTCACCTTCACCTCATTGTCTCTTATTCCATAAAATGCTCTTCCTTGGTTCTTCCCCTTTCTTGCATTCTTACCACATTTTAAGTCCCCTAGGATTTCCCCCTTCCTATTGAATTAATTCTGCTCAGAGTTATTTTTAAGGCTTGAAGACTTCACACCCTTAGGAGTCCTCCTTGTCACTGGCTTTTCTCTTCCACTTGGTCACCACTGCCCTCCTTGGTAGATAGAAAAGAGAACTCTGGCCTCATGGATGTGATGAGAGGGGTGGAGGGTACTTAGACCCCAGACTGGGGCTAGTTTAATGCTAAAAGAGCATTAAAGTAAACAGGATTTTACCAACAGGAGGGTGAATTATCTCTCTCATATCTTCAGATGGTACATATGAGAAATGTATCTTCTTCCTATCAACATACTTGACTCCAGTTCTTGCAAAGTGAAATATTGCTTATTGTGCTAAGAGTATTCACCTTTTCTCCTGTGAATTATGTAACACACCTGTTCACTTTTTTTTAATCCGTATTGCAAAATGACTTTTCTCTCACTGCTAGATTTCTCCCTTTATATTGGTGTGGAAGCTTAAGGATTTTTCAGCTCGCTCTACCACAATTCAGAAAGAAAAAATCCTTTTTACCTGGATAATTTTAGTATGGATCCATTTTCTGTAATTAAAAGAGGCCTGACTAGAATAATCTATATTAAAATCCACTTGTTTTTCTTCCTTGTGAGAAATGCAGGAAATGCCATTTCAACTAAGACATTGACTTAAAGAGTCATATAATAAAATAGCAGAAAATAAAGTAAGGTCTTTCGAAATTTTCAGAGGTACAGAGTTGTGGCTATAAAAATAACAAAGGGAAAAAACTTCAATGATATGGCCTCAGGAGGCCAGCAGGAGAAGCTCTCACACCTACTATTCGTGGTGAATCTCAGACCTCACTGGAAGAGATAGGATGCCTTACAAGTCTATATCGTTTTAGTTACTTCATTCCCCAGAGGGAAGAGGGAAGTTTCCACCTTCGGCTTCCCCATACCAGCCCCGCCAATGACAAGCACGATACACCCCGTTTGCTCCAATAGGCTTATTACTTAGAACAGCCCTTCCTTCTCTAAGACAGCCTTTCTCTTCTTTATTCTCCGGACATGCCTATGGTTTTGATGTAGTTTGTGCTGGATGGCAATTCTCTGCTCTTCCTGACTACACTCAGTTTTGCTGGTAAAATAACCTTTATTTTTAAGGCTAACATGGTCAAATGAAGTACGGTCATGGTTGACTTATCCAACATTATTGTGGAAATAGTTAATTTTCCAGGTAGCTGGCATGTACCCTTAACCACTAAAACCTCACTCTTTAGACAGAACTTGCATCTCAAGCTCTAACCCACATGCCCCGGGAGGCTGGGAAGGTAAGTGGGTTCCATGTTTCTGCAGCCTTGACTCTGGTTTTTTAAAGTGCTCCCTTCTCCTGCTCTACTGTCAGGCTATCAACCATCTTGTGCCTATCAGAGCTCTTGCTCTTAAAAATGCATCCTTTTCCCGCCCTACCTCTATCTTGTAGCCTCTACTTTGTGCTGGATGGAAGCAAATTGGTTATATGTCTGTATAACTGAACAGACCAAGGAATTGAAATTGAGGGCTCACCTGTGAATAAGCAGCCTGAGCTTAGGGAGTGTGAGGTTTTTGTGGGATCAGAACTTTTTGGCACCTATTTTGGCCTTTAAGGATTTTTTACTTTATTCTTAATTTTTTCTAGATAGTACAAATTACTACATAGAAGATCTTAAATAAGATGTTGCTATTATTATTCAGCAAAATGACCTTTGGCATTTTATCCTGTCTTAAGATGCTAAGCCTGTCACCCATTTTAAACTGCCAGAAATACTTTGGGGATGTATATTAATGAGAGTTAGTCACATACACTTTTCTGAACGATTTTTCCTAATAAGCAAAAAGGAAGTTGTTAAAAACGATACTCACGAAGTGGCTTGTTTCAGTTAATTTAATTTATATAATGTGCTAGGCATTTTCTGACCATAAAATATAAAGCAGAGTGAAGATAACAACCTTTGATGACCAAAGATGTTTTATTGGAAACATCTGTTTTCATGACGCAGGTCAGTTGCCATAGAAAAAAGATTAGGAGGTGGCACTGGATGTATACTGGCATCATATCTCCCAGAGGCTGTGAAGAAATGTTAAAATAAGTCCCTTCCAACAGCTGACTTACTAATTTTATCTTCTGCATAGAGGAATTTATTCATTTTGTGTTTTGTTTCCTGTTACGTTGATTCAGGCGAATCAGGATTTAGTGTGACAGAAAACAAGCCTTTATATTTTCTAGGTTCCATGAAAGGTAGAGTGAATCCTGTTGCTAGGTACAAACTAAAGTTAAACAAAGTCTACTTTTATATACTAATTTGAGAAAGAAAAGAGTTGTGAGGAAGGGGAGTTAATCACGCTACCAATAAGCTCTCTTATACCACACAGTGGGGTGGCAAAACTGGATTACATTGGTCTCCCCAGAATTTGTCAGCAAAAGTAAAACAAATTACAAGAAATAAAACATGGTTACAAAAAGAATCACAGAAAGCAAAATGTTAGGAAAAGTAAAACCACCTACCTCTCAGAGAAACAATGCTAACATTAATATTAGCAACTGTTAAGTGTTAACATTTAATGTAAATAGAAATAAGGTGTGTGTATTTATCCACAAACATTATACTTTCTTAACAATGTACCTTAATTCTACAATATGGACAACATTCTATTTCAGTAAAGACATACATCTCATGGGATTCATTGTGACTGGAGAGAAACTAAGACAGATCTCTAATCTCTTACTGATTCATATCCTGGGTATTTCCAATATTTTGTCTTATAAATAACTCTGTAACAAACATCCTTATGCCTACCTATTGATCACAGCTCAAATTATTCCTTAGGGAAGATGGAAAAAGAAATGGGGTGAAAATACATATACCTTTACTTTTTTTTCTGTTTTTTACTTCTTTTAGAAACATAAGAAATGACCCATTTCCTGTTTTTGAGGTACAGAATTTGATATAAACCTACGAGGCATTCGATTATTCCCAATCCATTTTATAATCCATTTTACACTCTAGCTCCTATATTTAGGATTTAGCACTACAATGCCATTTCTAATTTCCCTCCTGCCATGCTTATGTGCTGACTCCTTATATCTTCATACTTGGCTGAAATTGGGCTCTTTTTAATGTATGTTCCTCAAATTTTGTGTCTGCTCTTGGACATTTTCTTAGTTTCAGCATTGACAGAGTTTTCTTTCCTGTGCATGCTTTTTTTCATTATTTTATTTGTCATATTATTTAGGGGAGCACTTATGCTGCTGTTGCTTCTAGAAGTCTTAAGCTGTTCTGTCTTGTTCAACCATCTGACTTGTTCAACCATAAAAATCAATGGGAATTAATGATTAGATGAAAAAATATTGCATGAATTTTAAAGTTTATACCACATAAATATTGATATTTTACACGGAAAAGACTTGACTTAATTACTGCCCTCAGTCAATACAGGGCTTCAAGGAAGACCAGATCCTCACAATAAAATAGCAATTCATGCCTTTTCTAAATAAGTCCCAATTATTCTAAAGCTTTTGTTGACTAACATAGAAAAACCAAACGTTTATATGTGTATTAGATCAGTAATCCAAAGTGTATACATTGTTATAAAATTGAAGACACCAAATTGAATTTTATAATAAACAATACAATGATAAGGAGATGAAAGGAGTTTTATGTTCAGTTATTTTTTATTTTACATTTTGCAAAGAAAACCAGGTATCCCTCCCTCCTGTTAAGTCTCAATTAAAATATTATAGGCTATTTGAAGTATATCCTATCTTCAAGCTCTACTGACAAAATGAAATCAAGTTCTGAAATAGTATTATGACAATTTTGTATATCTCATTTACTTTGAATCTAAACACTTAACTCCAGTAAGGTTTAGAAATAAATAGCTATCTTAGAACAGGTAAGTGAAATTATTGCCTTAAAAAGACATTTTGTAAATTCAGTTGAGTAATAGCCTCAGAAGCAAATCACCATGCCCAGACAGGGATGCCATTTTCTAGGTGGCTCCTGGGGCATCCTAATGTGACCTGTGTCTCAGAGGAAGGTGACCCATATAGGGACACCACCGAGGCATTTCTTTTGTAGTCTTTTGTAGTCACCACAGCTTGGGAAGTTTTACAGAACCAAATAATCTGTGTCATTGTGTAGAATACTACAAAGTTTACCAAATATTTGACAAAGTGCCAAAGTACATTCAAAGATATTTCTTAATAAAAACTCCTATTTCTATCTGCTTGGTCCTCTGCAGCCCAATTCTGGACATGGGATTGTTCTTTTAGATAGTAAAAACATGGCAGTTTCCTTAACTTCTGCAACAGAGTGTCCACTGATGTTTTAATGTGTATCATGTTACCAAAAAAAAAGTGGGGGTAAGAGTCCTTCTTAAGGATCAGCAGGCCACAAGCTGTAGACATTCATCAGCTTTATAATCTTATATTTTTACTCCTAACCAAAAATACATGGCTAAGGAAAGTCACTTTGGTGCTATACATTCTTTCTAACATATATACTTGGATAAATTTATGCTGCCAATGAAGTATGTAAATTGGCCACTTGGAGTGACTTGTATTCTTGAATTTTGGCAAAATGCTTAGAAGAAACAGAAAGTTCTCAGTAAAACTTACATAATATAACCATAGTGTCATCTAGCCATGGTATACAATCCCATGACTGGAACATAGAAGGAGGTAGAGTTCTCCCCAAGAATAGGGGCCTTCATCCACCATGATGTCTCCCATTAACTAAATAAATAAATGTCAAATACTATTTCAGTTAATATACTTGGTTATCAACTAGGAAATAAAAAAGTAATCAGTCCAGTTGCTCTTTTGAAGGTGATGCATAAATAATCCTATAACCTAGAAAACCTGACACATTCTATTATAACTCAGCAGTCATATGCTCCCCATGTACATGTCAGTGTTAAAAGTGGCACATGACAGAGACAGGCTATTCTACAGTCTGCATTAAAAATAGAAGAAAGAACCAAGCCATGGCAATCAGACAACACAAACAAAAGGCATCCAAATTGGTAAGGAAAAGGTTAAACTGTCACTGTTTGCAGATGACATGATATTATATATAGAAAACCCTATAGGCTCCACCAAAAAACTTTTAGAATAACTGAATTCAGCAAAGTTGCAGGATTCAAAATTAATACACAGAAATCTGTTGCACTCCTATATTCTAACAATGAATTAACAGAAAGAGAAATCAGGAAAACAACTCCATTTAAAATTGCATCAAAAAGAATAAAATACCTTGGAATAAACTTAGCCAAGGAGGTGAAAGACCTGTACCCTGAAAACTACAAGACACTCATGAGAGAAATTAAAGAAGACACCAAAAAATGGAAATACATCCCATGCTCGTGAATAGGAAAAAGTAATATTGTCAAAATGGCCATCCTGTGTAAAGCAATCTACAGATTTAATGCAATTCCTATCAAAATACTAACAGCAATCTTCAATGAACCAGAAAAAAATAGTTCTAAAATTTATATGGAACCACAAAAGACCCCAAATAGCCAAAGCAATCACGAGAAGGAAGAATAAAGCTGGGGGAATTATGCTCCCTAACTTCAGACTCTACTATAAAGCCACAGTAATCAAAACAATTTGGTACTAGCACAAGAACATACCCATAGATCAATGGAACAGAACAGAGACCCCAGATATAAACCCACACATCTATGGCTAATTAATACACGATAAAGGAGCCATGGATATACAATGGGGAAATGACAGCCTCTTCAACAAATGGTATTGGCAAAACTGGACAACTACATGTAAGAGAATGAAACTGGATTATTGTCTAACTCCATATACAAAAGTAAACTCAAAATGGTTCAAAGACCTGAATGTAAGTGATGAAACCATAAAACCCATAGAAGAAAACATAGGCAAAAATCTCTTGAATTTAAACATGAGCAATTTCTTCCTGAACATATCTCCTTGGGCAAGGGAAACAAAATAAAAAATGAACAAGTGGGACTACATCAAACTAAAAAGCTTCTGTATGGTAAAGGACACAATCAGCAGAACAAAAAGGTATCCTACAGTATGGGAGAATATATTTGTAAATGGCTTATCTGATAAGAGGTTAACATCCAAAATATATCAAGAACTCACATGCCTCAACACCCAAAAACAAATAACCCAATTAAAAATTGGGCAGACGATCTGAACAGACACTTCTCAAAGAAGAAATTCAGTTGGCCAACATGCACATGAAAAGATGCTCCACAGTGCTAATCATCAGAGAAATGCAAATTAAAACCACAATGAGGTATCACCTCACACCAGTAAGGATGGCCAACATCCAAATGACAAGAAACAACAAATGCTGGTGAGGATGTGGAAAAAGGGGAACCCTCCTACACTGTTGATGGGAATGTAAATAGGTTCAACCATTGTGGAAAGCGATATGGAGGTTCCTCAAAAAACTAAAAATAGAAATACCATTTGACTCAGTAATTCCACTCCTAGGAGTTTACCTGAAGAAAACAAGATCTCTGATTCAAAAAGAAATATACAACCCTATGTTTATTGCTGCACTATTTACAATAAAGAAGTGATACATATACACAATGGAATACTATTCAGCCATAAGAAGAAAACAAATCCTACCACCTGCAACAACATGGATGGAGCTAGAGGGTATTATGCTCAGTGAAATAAGCCAGGCAGAGAAAGACGAGTACCAAATGACCTCACTCATTTATGGAGCATGAAAACAAAGCAAAACTGGAGGAGCAAAACAGCAGCAGACTCACAGATTCTGAGAAGGGACTAGTGGTTACCAATGCGGAGGGGTTGGGGATGGTGGGTGGGAGGGAAAGAGAAGGGGATGAAGGGGCACTATAATTCACAATCACAATAGGTTATGGGGAAGGCAGTACAGCACGGAGAAGACAAGTAATGACTCTATAGCATCTTACTAATCTGATAGACAGTGATTGCAATAGAGGGGGTGAGGGCTTGATAATATGGCTGAATGTTGAAACCCACAATGTAGTTCATATGAAACCTTTATGAGATTGTATATCAATGATACTTTAATAAAAAAAAATAGAAGAGCTGCATTTTTCAAATGCAACTCAGTACTCTATAATTATCAGCAAATGAAAATAGAAATATAAAAATCAAATCATACCACAGAATCCAACCTTAAAAAAAAGATAAACCATGGCTTTTCTTCAGCATTTACCTTTCTTATTTGGAAGTTGGGATAAAATCAGAAATGTACACAGCATATGGCTAAAAAAGAATTGGTCTGTTTCAAATAACGAAATACCAGGAGTAACTAAAAAATGTTTTTCTTTTAGTTCTATTTAGCCCTAACACCCAATAAATTAATTAAAAAAAAAAGCAACCCTCTGCACATCCCTGGCTGTACTTAGCTTCTGGTCTCCAGAAAATAGCCAGCAGACTTTCTTCTACTATCTCAAATTCAGCTTGAGGTAAAGTATAGACTGTTTTAAAATAAGCTTCCCATCTCCATGTCATCACACCATATCAAACCCAAACCTTTTCAAATAACTTATAACTGATTTTCTAAATACTGCAATCTAAATATAGTTGTTTCTACCTTTTTTCCTATATGTTAAAGTGTCATATTCTTAAACATTTAATAACATGTATCACTGTTTATTTTTCTAGTTTTACATTTCAGTCCAGTAAATGTCTTGAGTACACTCTTTGTGTCAGATGTGATGTTAATGCAAGAGTAGAAGGATAAATTAGACTGGAGAAGCTGGCAATCAAGGGAGAGAAGCAGATATACACCAGTATAATTTTAATATGTGGGAAATGCTGTGAATAATTGTCTGAGTGCCTTAAAGGAATATAGAAGAGACCTTTGGGCCACTCCAGTATCAAGAGAAGACTCTCTGTGTTAGGTAAATATTAAATTGAATCTTGAAGGAAGAGTAGAAGTCAATCAGGAAAAGGATTCAAAGGACATTCTGAGCACTAGGAACAAATGCATGGATTTATAATGATAATTATAGGAACCCACTGTCTGCTAAACATGGTAATATCACTTTTAAGATGAGAATGATATAAAGGAACATAAGATATAAGCAGACAGAATGTTCGCATTACTTTATAAACATTTTTTCTAATCCTCCCAACCACCCTGCAAGATAAGAACTGTTTATCCCCAAGCAAAGCTCGGAGAGGCTAAGAGACTAGTTCATGGTCATTCAGCCAGACTTTGAAACGGAGTCTGTTGGGTGAGAAAAGCCCATTGGTACCTTCTCTGTGAAGCAACAAGGGGGAGAGGGGCTCCATGGTGCTTTGCTTTTCCTAAGCACGGCCTGAGTGTTGGGAGTAGTAGAAGCAGGTGACAGGGTCTTTAATGTTATTCTAAGGAATTTACATTTTATTTAAAGCTTTTTTTTTTTTAAGCAGGAGAGCAAATGGCAAGATGCTTGTTTACAAAAATAATTCTCATAGCAGGGTGGAAGATTTTCATCTATTATCAGCTATGTCTACAGTACACACTACATAGCAGTTTGTACTGAGCACTGGACATCATTCTGAGGCTACAGGCATTTAAAGGGGGGTGGACAGGTAAGAAAACCCGTGAGGGGACTGCAACTTTATGGCAACTCCGATCTGGAAGGCTGCATGATTTTCTCTAGCAACTGATTCATCTGCCTAGATTTGGAAGTGGGTAGAGGTAAATAATAGGGTGGATCCAGATTTAGGTTTTATTCGGTTGGATAATGGAATGAGGAACTAAGGGAGCTGCAGGTGGGCATGGGATGAGGTATTGAATTTATGGTCTTGGATCTGACAAGGTTGGTGAGAGCAGGAGAGGACTGAGAGATCAGAAGAAAATTGAAGGATGAAAGGACTAGAAGGCACTCTGAAGTCCGAGAAGGTACAGTGAGAGCACAGGTGTGAGGACACTGGATGGATAGGAGGTTGACTAGAGAGCATTATACTGGAGTTAAAGATTGTGAAATAGAGAAAGGCTGGTATTGACCAATTTCAGGATGTTTGGGGTGTGGGAACTGAAAAAGAGTGGCCGCAGAAGTCACGGGAGTGAGGAAGTCAAGGAACCATGAGGTTTCTAGCAAATACTGACCATAATTTTTCATGGGGTAAGGACTCATTTTATAAAGAGAGAAAAGGACTTTCCAGAATCTACCTATATCTTCATATTCATAGTCTCTCTCTTTCTCCCCTTACCCCACCATTTCTGTTTTCCTCATCTACATTTCTCTCTTGACATTGACAATGAAATACATAACTCCTAAATATCGGTAAATTATTAGGTAATTTTAATAATTTGGTGAGTAATGCTGGGGAAGAAAAATTTTCCTCTACCCTTCAGGGTTCTTTTAAATGGCCTAAGAATCAAATTGATGTGAGACAGAATAACAGAAGAAAAAAGCCCACAGTTTAATTATATGGGCACAGAAGCCCAACAGTGAAACTGAGACCCAAAGAAATGACTAAGACAAGCAGCTTTCATACGTTTTAGACAGAGAGACAACAGATGTGAGAGGAATTAACAGAACAAAGAAAGCTGTTTGCATGAAGTTTCCCACAGTATTCTTTTATTATTAGCCGGTCTCTGCTGTATTTGTGATTTTTTTTTTTACCTTTTTCATTTCTAATAATGTTTGAGTCTTGTTTTGATTAATTCTGCCAGTTTTGATTACTTATTCTTTCAATGAACCAACTTTGGCTATGTTATTTCTTGACTCTTATGCTGTTCTCAATTTCCTTTTTGTTGTCATTATCTTTATTAAATCTTTATTTTTGATTTTTTTTAGACATTAATATACCTACATCAGTCTCTTCTGATTATTATGTACCTGGTTTATCCTGTCTCATTCTTTAAAAAAAAAACTTTGTTTTTATATTTTGGGATTTTCCTATAGTTTTTTTTTGTTTGATTTCAATTTATCATGATTTTCCTTTACTTTTTTTTAACCTTACCAAAGTTACTATACAGTGAGCAAGTCTTTTTTTCTTCAAGTTTGCACTGTTTCTTTTTTTTTAATAGACTGATAAGTCTTTATCCCTTCCATCCCTCTCTATTGGTTAATATTATAGATTTTGTATTTTAGTGATTATTCTTAAAATTTCTAATGTATAATTGCTTAGAGTCTAAATTTTATTGATATATTTACTCTCCTTCATGAACATAAGGATCCTAGAACTTTAACTTAGGTCTTCTCCGTGCCTGTCATACTGTTCCTGTTTGGTGTGTAGTTCTACCCTGTCTATATGCCTATAATTAGCCATTATTATTATAACTATTTAATTTGATCAATGTTTTACTCATAGTTATACCTACTTATATTCTGAACATTCCTTCTTGCATTTTAATCTTTCTTTTGAGGATTTTTTAAATCTAATTTTGCCCTGATAAAAGCTTTGTTGATAAAAGCTTTTCTTTTGTTTTATTTTGTCTGGAAATTTTGGGGGGCCTGTATTCTATAATATTTTAGCTATACATAGAGTTTTAGCTTGACAGTTATTTTCTAATTGCAATTTTTGGGATCAATCTACTATAAGGTAAAACATTAGAAATATTCCTTTTAAAATAGGGGAGAGGGGGATACTTCCTGTACAACTTCTAACCAACACTTTTCTGGTTTAGTATCATAAGAGAAAGAAATGAAAGATTTAAGAATTGGAAAGAAAGAGCCAAAATTTTATTACTCATAAATGATATGCTTATTTATGCAGGATATCTAAGAGAATTTATAGGAAAACAATATTAGAAAATGTTTAAAAATTCTGAGCAACTCAGGGACCTAAGTGTAAAGATCAAACTTTAATACTTTTAGAAGATAACACTGGAAAATGTATCAATGACTTCAGGATAGAGAAGATTTTCTAGAACAAAACACAGAAAGCACAAACTATAAGGGGAAAGATTGATAGGTATGTAGAGTGCAGTAAAATTAAACTTTTTTACAAAAAAATATAGAAACATAGTGAAAAGGTAAGCCACATACTGAAATATTTTTGTAATCTTATAATTGATAAAATTAGAATCCACATTATATAAAGAATATCTACCAAACAATAAGCAAAATGTAAGCAACCCAAGACAAAATAAACAAAGACGATGGTTTCATCTTCTGTGAATTGCTGGTCCAAACTGCCAATAAATGCGCTGTGGTAGATTAAGTTATTGGTGACAATTTTTCCCTCCCTTGTAGTAGTTGTATGCCTTCAGGCCTATGCCATTGTCTCATAGGGGTATTTCCCCATTTTGTGGATGTTGGACTCACTGAAGCACTTTGTTTTGGTCAATGGGACAAAAGCAGAGATGTCACAAGCAGTATCTGAAATGTCCCTGAGTAATGGATCTTGCACTCTATCCTCCTGAATTTGCTGCAAGAGGATGACTAGCTGGCCCACTGGCCTAAGAAATATAAGAGAACCATGGAATAGACATACATCCACAGACCTGCATCCAGAGGCAGAGCCACACCAGGTGCCCTGCAGACCCATAAAAATAAATGATTGCCTCTAAGTTTTGGGGTGGTTGGTTACCCAATATTACAACGGCAATAGCTAATGGATACATAGATACATATTGGATAATCAACTTTACTTTAATAAAGGAAATACAGATGAAGCTGCAGTGATGAACCATTTCGTCTGCATTGGATCAGCACACTGGCATTACATAACACTGCTGTATAATTTACAGTAATGTATAATGTTGAAGTTTACAATTTCTAAGTACACAGACAAGAAATTCTTGCATTTGTGCACAAAGAGTTATATGCAAAGAATGCTGCAGCATTGTTTGTAATAGCAGTTTAAAAAAATCCAAATATCAACAGGAAAATGGCTAAATACATTGTAATTTAATGTGTTCACAATATGGAAAGCAGTAAAAAATGAATGACCCATAGTTGTGCACTTCAGCATTAAAACAAAAACAATGGTGAGCAATGAAAAATGAGTTTCAGAATCACATAAAATATGATTCCACTTTTATACTGTTGTCAACCATGTAAACCAATCATATATTGTACAGACAGAGACTATTTATGCATCTATTTATTGCTGTAACAATAGCCAAGTGAGAAGACAGTATAAGTGCTTTTGGTGAAAATTACACAAGGGGTTTTATTAAAAAGCCCTGTTTATGTCTCAAAAATAATAATAAAGGAAGCATACAGAACAATAAGATTTGAAAAAACTGTGTGGTGGGTACACAGTTGTTAGTCATGCTATTCCCTGGACTATTCATTATGCCTTAACAATTCATAATTTAAAAAATAAAAAGCTTTAAATTATAAGGTAAAAGACCTTTTTTCTGAAACCAGCTCTGCCATTAACTGGCTATTCAACCCTTGGCAAAACCTAAGGGTGCTCTGGGCCTTTGTTTTCTCATCTGCAAACTAAATGTATTGAGCTAGGAGACCTTCAAATTTCCTTGCATCATTAACATTGCAGATCATATTAATTTTTAAATCTTGAATTAACTGCCTATTTTGATCACTATTCTGTGCAGAATTCAGAATATCAACTTGTACATGCAAAGCCATCCTGTGGCCTCGGACAATTAGCTCAGCTTAAGGAATACAAACTACATTGTGGGTGGAATAGTGCCTCATACCAAGATCATGAAAGCACTGAAAGTAAAAATGTTCATGAAGGTCTTTACAACTAGAAACCTTCATTTTGTTCTAAAAGTTAAAGATCCACGAAAAACAAGAGAGTCATCATCTTACAGAAAAGAATGAGAGTAATACCCTTATGAATGTTTTATAGAAATCTGCATACATCCTTAACAGGACCCAACCCACAGCCCAATTTTCTATTCTGCCTTGACACAATTGATGGACAACTGTGATAATTCGAAAAATGTGACAAGCGGGGGTTGGCAAAGTACAGAACTAAATTGGTGTCATATTTCTACTGTAGAAACAGAGGAAAGTCTCACTCTTGATAAAAAGGACATATTAAGCCTGAAGATTAAAATGAGTTTCCCTGATAAATTCATGAATTCAGCAGCAATAAAGTCTCATTCTATTTTCCCTCTAAGTGCATTTTGTGTCATTAACTTCTTTGTTTCAAATTATTGGGAGAGAACAGAGTTCTTTGGCTGTAGAATATATTATGTCTAACTTTTTCTGTATACTGTATGTGAATAACAAAGCTATTTATACTAATCTCTTGGCTTTTCAGGCCTTCTAACATACAGGACTATGTTCTAAAATGTGTTTTTGTTCCAGATTTCCTTTAAATTAGGCTACAAAGGCAAGGAACTAGGTTCTTTGGAACTTTTATTGTTTTCTTTATACATGGGCACTGATGAACACAGCATAGCATGATGCATGCACATAATAAAATTTTTTCATTAGTATGTTTTGAAGAGGTGCAAGACTTAAAATATTGTTCAATTAGACCATAATTTATGTTCATCTTGGTCATAGAGGCTAAAAATCTTGTATTTGATAAGTGGCCCCCTCCCTGTGCATTTAAGGGTTTAAGTCCCTTCTGCTCTGAGAGAAGATCTCATTCATGATGCTGAATTTGGGACTTGCTGTGAGAGAGACCCTCTGTGCCCTTCCCATCCTGGTAGTACCATTTTATTCCATTAAATGTTTCCTCGACAGGCAATGCAAATACACATCACCCAGCATCTGGTAAGAATATAAAGGGAAAAAAACAGAGCAAAGAGCTGCCATGCCCACTTCCTCCAGTTGGGAACAATCATTTATAATTATCTGCCCAATATTCCATAGATTCAAAGTGAAGCAGTTACAGTGCAGTAGCTAAAAGCACGGGTTATGCAGTTGACTACCTGGGCATTAATCCTGCCTTCATCACTTTCTAGCTCTGTAGTTGATCTCAGCTCACCTAAACTCTTCAAGCCTCAGTTTCCTCAATAGTTTCCCAATCCTACGTTCTCAGTGCACAATTATTATCAGGTGCTTCTATAGCTAATGATGTATATTAAGTATATTCACACCTATTCCTTTCATTTTTATAATTGTACTCTAAAATTGGCCATACCCATTTTGGTATTGGCACCCAATAAATAACCCATACATTCTCTTCAAGATTCTGATTCCTTTCCAGGCCAAACACCTCACGCTTTCCCTCTGGGAAGGGTCAGGGGAAAAAGTTTCCATCACTACACTGCTATGATTAGTAGCATAAATGCAAATAGTTTTATGGAAGAAAAATGCTTAAGGTGGATTCAAGATTTTCTCTGAAGGTGTAACATAAACACTTTGTTTCGTCTATAGAAGTCTTAGCAAATGCTCTCTTTTAAAAAATTAATTAATTTTTATTGTAGTAAAAAACATATAAAATTTACCATATTAACCATTTTTAAGTATGAAGTTCGGTAGTGTTAAGTGTATTTACAAAGTTGTGAAACAGATCTCCAGAACTTTTTCATTGTGCAGAACTGAAACTCTATGCCCATTAAACAACAGCTTCCAAATTCTCTTCCCTCCAGCCCCTGGTAACCACCATTCTACTTTTTATTTTTAGAAATTTGACTACTCTAGGTACCTCATATAAGTGGAATCGTGGAATCATATATATATGAGTCAACGGTCCTTTTGTGACTCAATTTTCTTATTTTAAACTGTCAAGAGCTTTATAGCTAAGTTTCTTTTTTAAAAAAAATGAGGCATGGGAGGGCTCAAGATGGCGGTGTGAGCAAGGCAGCAGAAGTCTCCCCCAAAACCGTATATTTTTGTGAAAATACAACAAATACAACTATTCCTAAAAGAGAAACCAGAAGATACAGTACAACAGCCAGGCTACATCTACATCTGCAAGAACTCAGCATCTCATGAAGGGGGTAAGATACAAAGCCATGACCCGGTGGGACCCGAGCACTGCCCCCACCCCAGCTCACCAGTGGGAGGAAAAGAATCAGAGTGGGGAGGGAGTGGAAGCACAGGACTGCTAAATACCCAGCCCTGGTGATCTGCACTGTGAGCACAGACACACATCGCATGGTGTACTGGATATTAGAGAAACAGAAGGGCAGGATCCGAGACAGTGCGAGTGGGTCCCCACAGCCAGCTCCCCTAGGACAAAAGAAAAGTGGGTGCTTTTTTAAAGGTCTTAAAGGGACAAGGGCCCAACAGCTGAACAAAATCGTCCCAGCACCCTCAGCCCAGCAGGCTGGGAATCTTGACAAACTTCGGGCCCCTAACCCCATGCCGGGTAAAGCAGCCCCAAAGCCCCTCACAGCAATAAGCAGCCTGCCATTCGTTCCTCCCAGCCAGTGCTACAAATGAACCAGCTGACCCACCACAGTTGCAGAGTACCTGGAGAGCAACCCTGCCCACAGCAACCACACAGAGTCTCCTCCCAGCACGCAGCTAACCAGGCGGCAGAGGAAGCCAAAGCAAGGTCCAGAAAGCATGAAGGGGCACTGTCCTTGTAGTAGAACACACCCGGTGTGGCTGCCACCCCCCTCAGTGCTCTAGGCTAGCCTGAGGGGGACCCACACACAGAAGCTCAGGGGATTATCCCAGAGACTGCCTCCCAGTTTGTTGGTAACTGACACAGGCAGCGGAAGCCAAAGCAAGGTCCAGAAGGCACGAAGGGGGGCCATCCTCACAGTAGAACACACCTGGCATGGCTGCCACCTCCAGCAGTGCTCTAGGCTAGCCTGAGGGAGGCTCTGCAAACAGCAGCTCAGGGGATTATCCGAGACTGCCTCCCAGTGTGCGGGTAATCAGCACAGGCTGTGAAGAAGGATAAGGCAAACAACAAGCAGGAAGGGACTTTGTTCTCCCAGCTGACAAACTTGCCACCTGCCTGCGACCACTTCTAGCACCATGAAAACACAAAAGAATCTGGTCCAGTCAAAAATCACTCAGACAACGCCAAAGAGAGGGCCTGCTGGGATAGATTTAAACAATCTTCCTGAAAAAGAATTCAAAATAAAAGTCATAACCATGCTGATGGACCTGCAGAGAAATATGCAAGAGCTAAGGGATGAAGGCCGGAGGAAGATAACAGAAATGAAACAATTGATAGACGGGCTTAAGAGCAGAATGGACGAGGTACAAGAGACTGTTAATGGAATAGAACTCAGAGAACAGGAATACAGAGAAGCAGAGGCAGAGAGAGATATAAGGCTCTCTGGGAATGAAAGAATATTAAGAGAACTGTGTGACCAATCCAAATGGAACAATATTCACATTATAGGGGTACCAGAAGAAGAAGAGAGAGGAAAAGTGATAGAAAGTGTCTTTGAAGAAGTAATTGCTGAAAATTTCCTCAAGCTGGGGAAGGAAATAGTCTCTCAGACCATGGAAGCCCACAGATCTCCCAACACAAGGGACCCAAGGAGGACAACACCAAGACATATAATAATTAAAATGGTAAAGATCAAAGACAAGGACAGAGTATTAAAGGCAGCCAGAGAGAGAAAAAAGATCACCTACAAATGAAAACCCATTAAGCAATCATCAGACTTCTCAACAAAAACCTTACAGGCCAGAAGACAATGGCATGATATATTTAACACAATGAAACAGAAGGGCCTTGGACCAAGAATACTGTATCCAGCAGCACGATTATCATTTAAATTTGAGGGAGGGATTAAACAATTCCCAGACAAGCAAAAGTTGAGGGAATTTGCCTCCCACAAACCACCTCTATAGGATATTTTAAAGGGACTGCTCTAGATGGAAGCACTCCTAAGTTTAAAAAGATGTCACCAGAGAAAATAAAATCACAGCAAAGTAAGCAGACCATCCAAATACTAACTAAAGGCAAAAAATAAAATCAACTATCCACAAAAACAGTCAAAGGAAACACAAAAGAGTACAGAATAAAACACCTAACATATAAAGAATGGAGGAGGAAGAATAAGAAGGGAGAGAAATAAAGAATCATCAGACTGTGTTTATAATAGCTTTATAGGAGAGTTAAGTTAGACTGATAGATAGAAAAGAAGCTACCCCTGAACCTTTGGTAATCACGAATTCAAATCCTGTAATGGAAATAAGTACATATCTATTGATAATCACCCTAAATGTAAATGGACTGAATGGACCAATCAAAAGACACAGAGTAATAGAATGGATAAAAAAGCAAGACCCAATCTCTATGCTGCTTACAAGAGACTCACCTCAAACCCAAACATATACACAGACTAAAAGTGAAGGATGGAAAACGATATTTCATGCAAACAACAGGGAGAAAAAAGCAGGTGTTGCAGTACTTGTATCAGACAAAATAGACTTTAAAACAAAGAAAGTTGCAAGAGATAAAGAAGGACATTACATAATGATAAAGGGGTAAGTCCAATAAGAGGATATAACCATTATAAATATACATGCACCCAACACAGGAGCACCAACATATGTGAAACAAATACTAACAGAATTAAAGGAGGAAATAGACAGCAATGCATTCATTTTAGGAGACTTCAACACACCGCTCACTCCAAAGGACAGATCAACCAGACAGAAAATAAGTAAAGACACAGGGGCACTGAAGAACACACTAGAACAGATGGACCTAACAGACATCTACAGAACTCTACACCCAAAAGCAGCAGGATACACATTCTTCTCAAGTGCACATGGAATATTTTCCAGAATACACCATATATTAGGCCACAAAAAGAACCTCAGTAAATTCAAAAATATTGAAATTCTACCAACCAACTTCTCAGATCACAAAGGTATAAAACTAGAAATAAATTGTACAAAGAAAACAAAAAGGTTCACAAAGACATGAAGGCTTGACAACATGCTCCTAAATAATCAATGGATCAACGACCAAATTAAAACAGAGATCAAGCAATATATGGAGACTAATGACAACAACAGCACAAAGTCCCAGCTTCTGTGGGATGCAGCAAAGGCAGTTCTAAGAGGAAAAGTATATATTGCAATCCAGGCCTACTTAAAGAAGGAAGAACAATCCCAAATGAATAGTCTAAACTCACAATTATTGAAATTGGAAAAAGAAGAACAAATGAGGCCCAAAGTCACCAGAAGGAGGGACATAATAAAGATCAGAGAAGAAATAAATACAATTGAGAAGAATAAAACAATAGAAAAAATCAATGAAACCAAGAGCTGGTTTTTTGAAAAAATAAACCAAATAAATAGACCCCTAGCCAGCCTTATTAAGAGAAAAAGAGAATCTACACACACAAACAGAATCAGAAATGAGAAAAGAAAAATCACAACGGACCCCACAGAAATACAAAGAATTATTAGAGAATACCATGAAAATCTATATGCTAAGAAGCTGGAAAACCTAGAAGAAATGGACAACTTCTTAGAAAAATACAACCTTCCAAGACTGACCAAGGAAGAAACAGAAAATCTAAACAGACCAATCACCAGCAATGAAACTGAATCAGTAATCAAAAAACTACCCAAGAACAAAACCCCCGGATGAGATGGATTCACCTCAGAATTCTACCAGACATAGAAGAAATAATACCCATTCTCCTTAAAGTTTTCTATAAAATAGAAGAGGAGGAAATACTTCCAAACTCATTCTATGAAGCCAGCATCACTCTAATACCAAAACCAGGCAAAGACCCCACAAAAAAAGAAAATTACAGACCAATATCCCTGATGAACATAGATGCAAAAATACTCATCAAAACATTAGCAAACAGATTTCAAAAATACATCAAGAGGATCATTCACCTTGATCAAGTGGGATTCATGTCAGGGATGCAAGGATGGTACAACATTCAAAAATCCATCAACATCATCTACCACATCAACAAAAAGAACAAAAACCACATGATCATCTCCATAGGTGCTGAAAAAGCATTTGACAAAATTCAACATCCATTCATGATAAAAACTCTTAACAAAATGTGTATAGAGGGCAAGTACCTCAACATAATAATGGCCATATATGACAAACCCACGGCCAACATTATACTTAAGAGTGAGAAGCTGAAAGCTTTTCACCTAAGATCGGGAACAAGACAGGGATGCCCACTCTCCCCACTGTTATTCAACATAGTACTGGAGGTCCTAGCTACGGCAATCAGACAAAACAAAGAAATACAAGACATCCAGATTGATAAAGAAGAAGAAAAACTGTCACTATTTGCAGATGACGGGATACTATATATAAAAAACCCTAAAGACTCCACTCCAAAAGTACTAGAACTATTATCTGAATTCAGCAAAGTTGCAGGATACAAAATTAATACACAGAAATCCGTTGCATTCCTATACACTAATGATGAGCTATCAGAGAGAAATCAGGAAAATAACTCCATTTACAATTGCATCAAAAAGAATAAAATACCTAGGAATAAACCTAACCAGGGAAGTGAAAAACCTATACCCTGAAAGCTACAAGACACTCCTAAGAGAAATTAAAGAGGACACTAACAAATGGGAATTAATCCCATGCTCTCTTGGCTAGGAAGAATAAATTTAGTCAAAATGGCTATACTACCTAAAGCGATTTACAGATTCAATGTAATCCCTATCAAAATACCAACAGCATTCTTCAACGAACTGGAACAAATAGCTCTAAAATTCATATGGAACCACAAAAGACCCTGAATAGCCAAAGCAATCCTGAGAAGGAAGAATAAACTTCAAGCTCTACTACAAAGCCACAGTAATCAAGACAATCTGGTACTGGCACAAGAACAGACCCATAGACCAGTGGAACAGAATAGAAAGTCCAGATATTAACCTGAACATATATAGTCAATTAATATACAATAAAGGAGCCATGGCTATTCAATCAGAAAATGACAGCCTCTTCAACAGCTGGTGATGGCAAAACTGGACAACTACATGTAAGAGAATGAAACTGGATTATTGTCTAATCCCATACTCAAAAGTAAATTCAAAATGGATCAAAGACCTGAATGTAAGTCATGAAACCATAAAACTCTTAGGAAAAACATAGGCAAAATCTCTTGGACATAAACATGAGCAACTTCTTCATGAACATATCCCCCCGGGCAAGGGAAACAAAAGCAAAATGAACAAGTAGAACTATATCAAGCTGAAAGGCTTCTGTACAGCAAAGGACCCCATAAGTAGAACAAAAAGACATCCTACAGTATGGGAAAATATATTCATAAATGACATATCCGATAAGGGGTTGACATCCAAAATATATAAAGAGCTCACACACCTCAACAAACAAAAAGTAAATAATCCAATTAAAAATGGGCAGAGGAGCTGAACAGACACTTCTCCAAAGAAGAAATATAGATGGCCCACAGACACATGAAAAGATGCTCCACATCGCTAATCATCAGGAAATGCAGATTAAAACCACAATGAGATATCACCTCACACCAGTAAGGATGGCCACCATCCAAAAGACAAACAACAACACATACTGGCGAGGATGTGGAAAAAGGGGAACCTTCCTATACTGCTGGTGGGAATGCAAATTAGTTCAACCATTGTGGAAAGCAGTATGGAGGTTCCTCAAAAACTAAAAATAGAAATACCATTTGACCCGGGAATTCGACTCCTAGGAATTTACCCTAAGAATGCAGCACCCCAGTTTGAAAAAGACATATGCACCACTATGTTTATTGCAGCACTATTTACAATAAATATCCAAGAATTGGAAGTAACCTAAGAATCCATCAGTAGATGAATGGATAAAGACGAGGTGGTACATATACACAATGGAATATTATTCAGCCATAAGAAGAAAAAAATCCAGACATTTGCAACACCACGGATGGAGCTAGAGGGTTTTGTGCTCAGTGAAATAAGCCAGGCAGAAAAAGACAAGTATCAAATGATTTCACTCATATGTGGAGAAGAACAAAGAAAAAAACTGAAGCAACAAAACAGCATCAGACTCACAGAACCCAAGAATGGACTGACAGTTACCAAAGGGAAAGGGATTGAAGAGGATGGGTGTGACGGGAGGGGCAAGGGGGAAAAGGGGCATTACGATTTGCAGACATAATGTGGGGAGGGGGGGCACAGGGAGGGCTGTACAACTCAGAGAAGACAAGTAGTGATTCTGTAGCATCTCACTATGCTGATGGACAGTGACTGTAATGGGGTATGTGGTGGGGACTTGATGATGTGGGGAGTCTAGTAACCATAATGTTGCACATGTAATTGTAGATTCATGATACCAAAATGAAAAAATAAATAAAATAAATAAAGAGGCATGAGTTTATTCTGAATTGAAATAAATCAAATTGAAATATCAAGATTATCATTAACACATGAACAATTAAAATATATAATTTGGAATTTATCCATATAGAAAAATATATACACACAATGTAGCTTTTTTGTTAGGTTGGATGGCAGAGAAACAACCCATGGTACACATTTATGATTAAACTGTTTCTTTGACCTTGGCAAATTCTATACTGCTCTCCTATACTTCGTATAAGAGGCTTCTTGGGGAGCATCTATCTACCTGGAGACAATAACTGAAACTCAAAAAGGAGAAAAGCACCCTTTCCTTCATGCTTCAGTAACAGATTGATTATCAGGGGCTGTGTTGGTTCACAGGACTGAAGGATGCACCAGTTGGTGGTTCAGAGTTCAGGTCAGTGCAAATTCTATCAAAGAAAACAAATATGAGTGATGCCTGCCTTAAAATGGATAACACATTGCTAAATTTCTTCAACCAAATATACATCAGAAATAAAAGCTGAATCTGAGCAAATGTTTTGTGGACTTTTGGCCAAGAAGGAGCACTTCTATGCTGTCTGGTTTCTTTGAGTTTGGGTTGGCAGAGGGAAAGTCCTGCTCAGGCTAACACTAATTCGGGGGCCAGATTCCTGCTACTGGGACTGCAGTGAGTCATCTTCATCTTAATTTACTCAGCGTAGGGTTGACCTGGTGCCTTGCATAGAGAAAGTGCAAAATGAATAGTGAATCTAAAGCATTTTAGATGTGTGCAATCATCTAATGAATTTTAAACATGCATTTGAATGGTAAATGAGATGGTAGTTTAAGTTTTCTTTATAGCTTTATTCTCAAACACGATTTTATCCTTGGTAAGATAAACAGCAGTAATAGAATGTGTTAGAAAGAGGCCTTTTATACCATAGTCTTCATTCCTCACCACTTGAATATTTGATAGCTTTATAGGATCATAAGAAAGGTTGTTGAAGTGAATAATAATACTTCCGCTATCTTGGGCTTTTTAAAGAACATTCTAATTCCCCCAAGTCCTCATCATAAGTGTATCTCTATGCACAATATGTCAAACTGTATTTGTGTATGCTTTAAATATTCATAATACTGGGTATGTAAACATAAATATTAATGAAGTAATACAGAAACAATTTTATTGATTAAAAATTATCTTCCCTTCCAAGGATATATTCATTATCATCATTATGCCTACTTAAATGACTGCTATCACTACTGAAACCACAAAATAAAATTTCAAATTTTGGAAACATGTCTATATCATAAACAACTGACTATGAATAAGTTACCCACTTCCAATTTAGTATGAGTGTGTCTGTGGGTTTATTTTGTCATTCTATTTGACTTGAGCTTATTTTTAATACTTCCTTATTACCTCCCGCTATTCAAAGGTAACTGTGTTCCCGTATGTGTCAACTTCAAACTTATGTTGTATTTCTAAAAATAAAAAATAGATGTAAATAAAACATAGGTAAAATAAATCCTGGTAAACATTTGAATGGCATGAAGATGTTGCTCAATTAAATATTTACATGAGGATACTATTAAGATTTTTTAGTACATTTCAAGCCCTAGAAAATAAAACTATATCAAATATAATGGAAACAACATGATTATCTTTCAAGACTCATAACAAGGCAAAAGTTGAATACATAAAAAAATACTAGAATACTAAACCAAGATAAAAATGCTATTAAGATATTGACATTCTATCATTTATAATTGAACAATCGTATAAATGTATATATTTATATATAAATTATAAGAGAAAATTAATAAATATAAAAACTAAGTGTAGGTTCAAGTCCTTAGTCTTATTAATGAGCACTGTGATCTGGAGCAAGTTATTTAGTATCTGTTTTATCACCTTGGAATGTGGATAATAATGTCTCCTCACACAATAGTTATAAAGATTAAAAATGACACATGAAAATTACCTGCATCATAGGATTCTAAGTTGCAAAAGAAAACCCAAAAATAAATAGAAACCAACTCTAACTGGTTTAAGCAGAAAAATAACTTATTAAATATTTTCAAGTAACTACAGGAGCTATAAGAAGCCTAGAACATCAAGCATACAGGCTGCATAGCCAGACCCAGGCTCTACCTTAGACCGCAGAATGGCATTTTGGAGACACTGCCATTCCTACTCAGCACGGATGCAGTGGTTTGCACTGATAGCATCAGTACTGCCGGGCACAGGATGTTGCATTAGAACCTCTGTCCTGCTGCCTCTGGGAAACTGGATGAATCTTCTGTTGGCCAAACCAGAATGGACTTTGTATGTCACCCTTCCATAGCAGACAGCTTCAAAGACTGGCACAGGTCACATATTTGTACTTAGCCATAAGGAAGATAGAGAAATGGGTTTCTGGTTTCCATAATGGGATGCCATCTGGTTGGGTGGAAATTCCCCCCAATTTAAAAAGGATTAAAAAAGGAGAAAACAAAAAGAAAGGAAAATATTCATTACAGTTTACTCTTTTGGCATCTCAACTTCCTCATACCCTCTTCTTCCTTATATATACTTTTAAGCAAATACATCTATTATTGTATCCAACTCTAAGTCCAGGATCTCTAGGGTAAGTTCAATCCTCCTGCACTTTACAGTTGCATCTTGAATAACATGTAACCTATGGATCATAAAAATCACCACCTGCATATTCTATATAAAATTATAGGGGACAAGGGGAGGGTAAAAAGAGAACATGTGTGCTTAAGTGAATATGTTGGTCACGTCCATCCATTCTCCAAGTCACAAAGCTATAGTTCATATTTATGATTTTTCTCTTAACAATGTACATTGCATATTTTTGTCCTTAAACCAGCAACACAGCTAGTTGTTATCCTCAGCAAATGTCATCCCCGAGGGATCTGATTCTATGGCTCCCCTGCCTGCCTGAAGCTGCGCCCCTCCACCACTAACATTCACCCCTGCGCGGGGAAGGACTCGAAGGCACCTGAGGATCCTTGGTTACATCCATACTGTCCTTCCCTCCCGACTTCACTGAATAACAGCAACCTTAGTTTCCTTAGGTAATCCAGAGCAATCCCCCGATTAAAATACAATATGTGGTTTGCCTGTTTACTACACTCGCAGGAAAAGCTGGAGCTGTGTAGGTTTTCTCCAAATAGTGAAACCACATCTGGAGCAGCAGCTAAAAGGGGAGTCATTATCTGATTAAACGTATTATAATCTACTCACATTTCTAAAGTCCATCAGCCTTTTGTACAGACCAAATAAGTGAGCCGAATGGGAATGTGGTGGAATCATTGCTTGAGCAGCTGCAGGTTGTTGATGAGGGTGCTCATCTCTGCCATCTTCCCAGAAATGTGAAATCGCTTTGATTCACTATTGTGGTATGGAGAGACAATTCTAGGGACTTCTGCTTGCTATTTTCCTATAGTGATGAACCTCACTGACAGGTCAATATACCAATAAGGGGATTCTGCTAATTGCTGAGCGTGTCTATCTCTGGATTCTGAGACTGGGATATTAACCAAGAGGTGGGTTTATAGCTCACTGGCCCCACAGCGAGATGGACCTGAGCCAAAACTTCATTAACCACCTGAATTCTACAAGCCACTATTCTAATTAATGAACCACAGCAGTAGAGAAGAGCCCCTACAAAGCCTTTCAAGGATGCTGGTTTTCCCCACATTGGTGTGTTTTCCAAGCTATGATGAAGAGTGTATTTCTGGGGCCAATTTAGGAATCTTAGTTAAGGGATAGCCCAGCAATTTATACATAATAATCCCATCTCTTTAAGCTTTTGCATCTCTGAAAGCTTTTTCTCTACAGCCCACCAAGGACAGTCTGGTCTCTCAACTTCATTTAATGTTTGAAATTTGAGGGTCTAGATTTCAATCAAACAATCAAGCAAATTGTTAGATCTACTCCTCAGCTGCTTAACACACTGGTGCCAGAATCTCTGGTTGGCATACTCACATCAATAAATTCAGACTAATCCAACATGATATCCTCTTTTCCTTGGTTTAACACACTTAAGATTCATTTCCATACCTATTCTCTATATTCCTGCCAACACAAATTGGCAAAATCTCACAATTTTTTATATTTATGGTGCTTCTCTCAGATCATCTTTTGAACCTGCCTCCTTTGAACCTGTCTGTATTTGCATCCTGTTATAAGTCAAGAAACTGGAAGATAGGGAAGGTGCATTGAGAAGGATCAGCATTTCTCTATAAGACCTTAGGAGAGTTTATTACAGATTTTTCAATTAAGGGAAAGCTAATTTCCTCGGACTAGGGAGGAAGGATGTTTCTACTGGGAAGAGAGGTTCTGAAGAATTTGAAATAAGCCCAGATGTCCCCATTTCAATCTTCAGAGTTCCACTCTTCCCCATTAAGGCCCCAACTCTAAAATGCTGTATCTTGTAAGACTGAATTCCATTTATGTTGTAATTCAGCCACCTGTAGACCATGTAGTACATAAGATAAACACTTCTTTCGAGGAAGTCATGAGAACTTTGTAGGTCTTTACCTAAGCCCCAACCCATAAATATAAAACATCAATTCCATCATTTTCTTTGTCTTAGTTTTCCAGAACACTTAGAGGCAACAGACTCAATCTCAAGTCTTAACACCCTTTATTCCACTGTAATTCAGCTACTGCAGCAACTACCTGTCACCCTCATCTTCTACCAACAGTTGACTCTGGGTGATCACAGGTCGACTGTTTAGATATTTATTTCGCCATTGCATGTCATGGACTACCAGACCCCCATTTATCACTGACAATGGGGTTATTAATGTCTTTGTATCTACTGAGACCAGAGAACCAATTCTAAGTTCCTGTGAAATTCTGTTTATTGGTGAAGCACAGCCATGGCTAGTATTACTGGAATAACAATTTTAAATTAGGAATTTTGCATCACAGGAATGCAGGAGGTGCTAGGAAAATTAAGTTCTGTAAGAAGAAATTAAAAGGATGAGAGAAATTGTCAATATTTACTTTAGCCGCAAGGATTGGCGTGGGAGGAAAAACCAAAGGAGGTGGCAGGTGGAGTTGGAGCAGTCCGAGAACGCTCATTGCACTCAGACCTAAAAGGAATTACAAGGCAGAACTTATGTAGAGATCTGTGAGGTGCACAACCCCTGGCGTGTCAGAGCTTGGGATGATGTCTGTGACGTGCCCCCAACTGGGATTCGTGCGGAGTTCTGTGGAAGCAGGAGTGCCTGTGGAAACCAACACACTGACCGATGCCCCTCATCCTCTCACAGCCTCCCAGTAAGAACACCGCCTCATCTTCAGCCTCACCTCCTCACCCAAAATCTTTCTACATTATTCTCCTTGGCAAACTTTAACTTGGAATTGAGAGGGGTTTGGTGAGAGCGGTGCTGAGCTGACGACAGCCTGTCCAGCACAGCAAGGAAACTTTCCTGTCTCAACAGCAGCAACTGGGAGAATTTATAACGTCCAGCCAAGCCTCACAGGGAACTTTGTCTGAATTTATGTTACTTGTATTGCCCAAAAATCTTGTAGTTGGAAATCTGATTTAATGTAATCTTGAGGTGGTAACATTCACAGAGATCGGCAGAAGTAGACACAAATCCTCTCCAAACTCAAACAATTATTCTTTGCAATCCATCAGCTTCCTGTCCTGGCCAAATAAGCGAGATAAATGAAGATACTATGAGCATCTCCATCCCTTTATCTTTCAAGGCTGTATGGCCGCGACAATGTTTGCAATTCTCCCTAGAGATGTGTGATTGCTTTTGGGTTTCTGTTTCTGTAGGAAGGGGGAACTCTAATGATTTCCACTTGGTCCTTAATATTTGCCTTGCTCCATACAGTACCATCCAGTCTGGGAATTCTACTTGTTGCTGAAAATGTAACTCAGAAGTTCCCAAACGTTTCTGGTTTACAGTGTCCTGGCTGTCATGGTAATTTTTACACAGTATCTGTAGAAACACTTAATAGTTTTCTTGATTAAATAGTTAAGTTTAGATAGTTAATAAATATTTATGCCCTCACAAATTAGAAGCTGTTTGAAAATATAGTATACCTCATTGAAAGAAAAAATAGTTTTATTTTATTCTTGAATAGCTAAACCATTTACTAATGAGCGGTATGCAGCTAGAGGCACTGCACAACTTCTCAGATCTTGGAATCAGATTAGAAAATGCCACTGTCATTTCCTGTTCCACATTAATTTTCAGGTAATACTTTTTACACAGTAGCTACCAAAAATCCAGCTTTTACAAAGCTATTGCATTATCAAAAAAAAAGCACAAACTAAAGAAACTTTGAACTACCTTGAGCTAGTAGGTCGCATGAGGTCTAACAGACGTCAAGTATCACTGGGCTTCCCTCAAAAATTTAAGATACCCTGTCATGCCTCTGTGACTCAGGATAGAAAGCACACAGTTTAGGAACTATGGCTATAACTAGCACACAGAATAGGCTAGTCTCAGAAGTACAAACATGAATCAATCTTATTTTCTCTCCCTGAATCTTTGAAATGTACTTGGAGAAAATTTCTGTTTCTGGAGTACTTACTCTGATTCAAACACTGTTCTAAGCATGTTACAAATGTTAACTGATTTAATCTGCAGACTCCAAGGTAGCAGCTACTCTTATTTTTCCCTATTTACAGATGATGAAACTCAAGCACAGAGAGGTCAAGTCATTGGCCCAATATCAACACGGCTGCTAAGTGCTCAAGCTGGGATTCTATCCCAGCCAGTCATTTGGTTGCAAAGTCTAACACTTTTACCCACCACATCATGCTGCCCCTTTAATGTGAAGTCACTGCTCCTACCCTATGGAACAAGGATAGCCCCACCTCCACCAAAACTGGGCACAAGGGTTACCTCTGGAGCCCCTGTCACCACTTCCTCAGGAAATAGCTGAGGCAGTGGTGCAAGCAGGATGGATTGTGTTTGGCATCTTTTCTTCCATCACTAGCTTCTGACTGGCAGAGCCTGAGTTAAATGCTCAAATACCTGCACTCTAATGAACTGGAAGATGGGAAAGAGATTTATATTTCTACAGTGGAAGAGGATCATTGGAGTTGGAAATCTCCAAATATAAGAAGGGCAGAAAGAGTGGTAAACATCTGCTATATAGCACATAACACTGTCTTGCACATATGTAGAGATACCCATGAAATATTAGCAATAACAATTATTGCCATAATTACATTAAACAGGGAATTGTGTTCTTTTAAGTTGTCTTATAAGTCTAGATCTTACTGTGATGAATCAACACTTATGCCCTTAACTTCACAAATACATCTTCCATCCATAATTTTCATTTACACATAGGAATGTGTGCTGTGTTGTTTCTTTAACATTCACCAACCCTACACTGTCAGAGACTTAAAAAAAAAAAGATATAAAAATACATCAACCCACATGCTTTTGAAAGAGAAAAAGAAGGTTCTCTCTCCACCCCCATGGTGATTCCCTCTCCTCCACACTTTTCAAAATGTTGGTCTAAATATAGGCTTAAATGACTTCTCAGAGCATAATGTATTACATTTCAAGATATTATCAACATGTTCATGTTCTCCTCAAATCTATATTAATGGAAACTGACCCCAAATTAAGGTTATTGAACATAGGGTATAATTTTAAGTTTTAACATATCTTTGCAATGTTGACTCAGGTTTTGAAGAAAAATCACACTCTGTCAGAAATAATAAAACTGTTTGGGTGTGTTTATGTGTAAATATATGTACACTAAGTAGAGAAATATGAAAATGGGAAAATGCACATTGTATTGTAAGGCTAAATTAAATACATCATTGAATCAGACCAAAAATTCAACTCAGTATTCTCTCAAAAGGAGCAAGATAATTCCCTCTATGACATGGTCAGTTTGCCAGACCCACTTGAATTTTACAGATCTTACCTTAAAAAGCAGGTAGGATATTATCTATAGAAAAAAGTTTCACATCCATTCAAATGCCATTAATTAACTTAGAAAGCAAAGGATTATCAAGACAAAAAATGCCTCTAAAGTCACTAAGAGCATTATGTGCCTCTTGAGAAACAACACTTGCGTGCCCAGAAAATGTCTCAATTGCTGCTTATGGTAGTCTACTTCCTGTAGGAGGGATGGGGGAGCAGCCCCAATAATTTCAAGAGAGTATAAGAGGCAAGAGGTACATTCATTTTCTTTTCTCCCAGGAGGAGCAGCTCTAGCCGGAGCTACTGAACCGCTCACCAGCACACTGCTTGTGTAGTAAAGACGGACTCTGCTGAGCTGGGATGCCCCACAATTCTTTCTTTACATCCTGCTTCTCACCACTGCTCTCTTTCATCTCTCACCTTCCCTTCTCCTCCGAACTCCACACAGTTCCCTGACCTCCTCAGATCCTTCCCCCACAGTGCCACCTAGATCCTGCTGCCCAGCCAGTTCCTCCAGCAACACTCTTCCCTTCCCTACCCCACCTTCAAAACGTCTCTGTCTTTAGAACCACTCCCTCAGGGATGACTCTCTGCTCTTCTAGAAGAGTTCAGTAACTACTCATGAGGGATAAGTCATCAAAGGCAATAATTCTCTGGTAAATTATTCCTCTAGAATATCTATATCCTAAAAAGGAGTGCCTGGATCCCCTTAAGGTCTTCCTGAGTGAGAGAACCCTGGGTGAGTTCTCTTCATCCATTATCTCTGTTATATCACTTAATGTGACATTTTTCTACCTTAATGATAAAACATATGAGCATGTCAACCTCCACGCCCAGAGGACAGCCACAACAGATTTTATATCCCCAAAACATCCAGCAAGGCCTTCACTGAATTGCATCCACCCTCTGAGTAAAGCCTGAAGGAGGAAGCAGTGTTCCAGAGCCCCTCAAGTCACAATACATAGGAGGCCTCCTCTTCTAGCTCTGCAGAAAGCCCACTCTGGAATTGGGCAGTGGGTACAACTGGCAGCTGGAGCCCCTTGCCTCTCTCTTTCCTCCACCAGTAGTATTTACATCCATGGATGTGAAGCTTCTCTTCTCCATCCAGCAGACAGGCTCCTGAAGGTTGGAGGGACGTGGGGAAGACAGTGAGGGAGAGAGGATGTAGAAGGCAGTGAGACTGACCACAAGAGGATAGTTCAGAGAGAAGAAGAGAGAGTGAGGGTGGGTGGTACCCCACAACTTTCCACTTCAAGGAAACTACTGAAAATGACAAAGTACAAAAACAAGTGCTATAAAAAGTATCAAATCATTCCTCACCACTCTTACCTTGTTTATTTTTGAAGACCATGTCCAAGAGGCTACTGTGTCATGGTTTTACTGGTTATAAAAGTGATGTGATGAGAAATTAGTCACTCATAGCCAGCTGGTCACTTATCTAGGGAAAATAAAATTCACTTATTAATAGCACAGAATATTGTATTATGTTATTATGCAGAGGGACTGCTGAAACGATAAGGTATGTTGATTAAATTTGAGAAAATCCCATTATTAAGAGATATCTTTCCATTCAGACATATATCTTTGGAGGAACTATTCACATTCTAAAATTAAAGCTACAGGACCCAATGCCAAGATATAAGTAGTTCATTGGACAAAGAAGGGAGAGAGTGAAGCAGAGGCAGAGGGGGAGAGAAGAGGAGGAAGACCCTAAAATATCTTTAAGGATTTAAAATATTTCTAGAAGAAGCAAACATACATATGTTTTACATACATGTCTGTCAAATTAATAATTATTTTGAACTTACTTAATTCTTCCTAGAAAATGCTATCAACTTTAAAAATATAATCTGCCCCTGTGATGAAGGCAAACCTTTGAAAATGCTGAAAAGATGGTCAGACTTTCTACTTGACCACCGAGTGCACAAGGAAACACTGACAAGATACCACTTTGCCCGCAGAGACCCAACATTCCAGACAACTTGGAAATAGGAGGTGGAAAACAAGAAAACATGTTAGGAAAGCTCTGTGGTCAAAAGGCAATGAATATGACTTGGTATTGTAAATAAACAATCTCTTTAGAGGTGGGTGAGAGCCGATTATCAAGGAATTCATTCATTCATCCTCTATTCATCCATCTACCATCCATGGATCCTTCTATATCCACTCATTCAACAAGTATTTGTTGAAAGCCCTCTGCATGCCAGACCTGGAAATAATGTACTGAATAAAGCAAATACAGTCAAAGAGTATATATTTTTTCACTGGATAGTAGGATTTTGCTTTTACTCCAAGAGGTTATGGAGAAATGATATATTTTAGTCTTGTATTAAATAGAAGATTATAGCAGACACTTGATGAACTCCTTGGGGATGTTAATTGGACTTCATGTCCCTGGGAATGTGATAGATTGATGTAACAGAACAGAGTACACTGCCATTACTTCTAACTGGCCTCATAAATATTTCAGAAACCATCTTTAGCTACAAATGGAAAAAAAAAGAACAGAATTTTAGAAAACAAAATATTAGACTGTAAGATATTTAAAGGGGATTCATTTATTTAATCTCAATCAGATCATTCACATGAATGTCAATGGTGACAAAGAATTACCAAACCTTTTCTCTGTCTCTAAGGAGTTCTCATCTTAAATACTGGGTTTTAAAATAAGTGGGAACCCAAGAGAGTCTTCTAAAACCCATAAACAAGCAAAAACAAGAATAAGTCTTACAAACATTCAGGCGGTCATGATACCCTTCAGTGTGCTGTCCAGCCACACTGCCTCTCAAACTCATTTTAAATACCTTAGACTCTTAATTTTGTTGAGAGTTTGTCATAAAATTCAATAGACTTAACCCTCAGATCATGTCTGTCTACTAAGTGAGGCTTAAAATCTAAGGCTAGAAAGGGCTCACTCGTGAATCTTTTATCTGAAATTCTTGCAGTGAAAATGAGCATGCTATTTCTGTAAACACCTCCCCTCCTAGTGTTAGCTGGTTTCCAGTCATCTATCCAAGCATACTTTTCATGGCCCTTACACGGTGCCGTATCACCCCTTCTCAGGCTTCCCCTAGTCTTACCTCTCCATCTTTTCATGCGCTCCTCTCAATATATGAGTGAGCTATCCTCTCCACACATCCACTTTCACCTCCTCCTTCAAGGTCAAACTCAAATACCAATCCCCATGGACCCAAGGGTAAGGCCTGATGACATTAACAATGGTTCTTTTATTATGTTTGAATTCCTGCAACATTTTTGTCAAATGCTCAGGCAAATATGGACAGCCTCTGTTCTTTGAAAAGGAGGAACTGTTTTAATCAGTTAATGAAATATAATAGCACAGAAACATTTGACACAACACTTATGCCTATATTTTAGAAGGAAAGTGAAAGTCCTCAAACTTGCAGTAAAAGCCTGACTTTATCCACCCTCCTCCCCCCTTTCAAAAATACGACTTTACAACAGGAAATACTGAGCCTCAAAGGTGAAAGGTCCTCTATCCTTCCTTGTTCCAAGTAGTTAGTTTGTCCTTTTCCCAAGTGTGACCTAACCTAATTATCGAATTATTCAAATTAGCTACCCCAAGGAAATTTTGAAATAAGCAAAGTTCACCCACAGTGCATCTCACCTTTGTTTTTTAAGCTAGTCTCTAAATTCCTCTTTTCAGGGGTCTCAAAGTAGAACAAATATCTGCTGTCAAAATCAGGTAAACTAATCCACTCTATTGAATATAGCCTTCAGCCCAGGTTCACGGAGATTCCCCTCTTTGCCAGGCCCCAAGTTAATTAGTGATTTGTCCTGGATAACAGTGAGTGAATCAGATCTCCACTGGAGTGACATTAGGCAGAAAGTGTTTTCAATCTCTTTGCTATTGAAGGTAGCATTAAGATTGTTTGAACTCTTGCATATCATAGCTCACTTAATCCTCTCAACCCTTTAATGCAGATGCTACTTTCAATGCCTTTCCACCCTTGCCCCACACAACCACAGTCTATTTACAACACAACAGTCAGAGTGACCTTTTAATACCCCAAGTCAAATAATGTCACTTTTCTGTTCAAAAAACTCAGTGGTGCCCAGAGTCTCCGAGGAAGCATAAAAGCCAAAGTCTTTACAGTGGCTACTAGATCCTCCAGGGCCTGGCCCTCCTTCTCTCTCTGACCTCACTCCCTCCTACTTTTCCTTCCCTGCCCCACTCCAAGCACCCTGGCCTTTTGCTGCTCCTCCCGCACAGCAGGCTTGGGTCCCTGCAGGGCCCTTGCCCTAGCTCTCTCATATGCTCCGGTGATGTCTTCCCAGAGAGCATCCTTTTGGAAACTGTAACTCCCATCCCCTCCCCCCCCACAGTTCCTGTTCCCTTTATCCTGCTCTATTTTCTTCCCTAAAGGTTATCATTTTCTTAGATACTATATTACTTATGGGTTTGTTATGGGCTTATTTCTTTATTAGGTTTTATTTATTGTTTCCCCCCACCCCAGAATGTAAGCTCCACCAGGATCAGGGTTTTTGTGTTTTGTTCACTTGAATTCCTAGTGTTGGAACAGTGCCAGGGACACAGTAAGCACTCAGGAACAGTTACTGAATGATTGTTTTGAATGATGGTGAGACAGGGACCACGGGCTTAGACAGAGTAGGGTGAGGGCCTCTGGAAAAAACAAAGCAAGATAACTATTGTGAGATTTGCTGTGGCCTGCCGGGGGCCCAGCTTATTTTTCTAACTTTACCCAAGTGCTGCTTGCCTTCCTCCAGCCCTAAACAAATGATTTGTTGCAACTTGGGCAATGTAGCCAACAAGCCCAAAACTACTGCAAGCCCAAAACCACACAGTAAAAACAGGAAGGATTCCATCTTAAAACCCAATTATTTAAAAAGTAAGACAGTAACTCAGCCCACCTGGGAAACAAAGCAGGCGGCCTTGAGTGATGCGCTCCCAGACCAGGAAGCTGCTGTCCTGGGAGGAAATCAGATCAGTAAAGCTCTTGTAAATAACCAGGAAGACTAAGAAGAAACTTAGTATTTCTTCAAAAGTATTTGGAACCACTTAGCAGGTGTACATCCCTAGCCCTTTGTCTCTCAACTGCCTATAAACCCCCTAGACAACCAACCACCCCAGGACTCTCTTGTCCCCTCTTGGCTTAAGCCGGGAGCTCCGTCTCTTTGCTTTCTCTCTAAATAAAAGCCTCCGCCTTGCTCTCCTACCTGGACTGTTTGCGAAGTTCATTCTTTGGCTCCGTGAACAAGAACCCCGGCATTAATGGTATGGAAGAAACTGAGGTAAGGAGAGGTTAAGACATTTGTTCAGGGACACACAGCTGATAGGAGACTGGAGTGGGATTTAAACCATCTCTGCATAATCCAACCTCTAAATAACAGCCCAGTGACTAAGGCTGAATTCCTCAGAAGCAGATTCTGATGCCAGAATTCATGCACAGGTGGTTTATTAGGGAAATATTTACAGGAAGAACCTATAAGGGGGTAGGAAGGGAAGAGGAGGGAGTCAAAATGGGCAAGATCCCAGGCAAAGTACTGAAAAGTGCAGCTTCTGCCTGATCCTACAGAGGATCTCTGGAGTATAAATCACACCTCGACTCTAAGTAGTTCTAGCCAGACCCAAAGCACGAGCGGGGCTTTAGTGAACCCTCAGTTGGCAGTCATTGGCCAAGGGGTGGAGGATGGAGAAGGCAGATATTCTCAGGCACTCCCTTCCGACTCTCCGTGCTTAAGGGAAAAGTTGTCCCAGTAGCTCGACAGCAGCTAAGGGTTAGAAGCTAGGTGTTAGAAGTGAAAGCACACCACAGGGTATAAAGTTGAGGGGTGGAGAGCAGGGGCATGCAGAGGACTAACATGCACTACAGTGGTTTTTCAATGTCTCTCATAATGCCTAAAATCATGTCCCAACTCCATATTGTGGCCTACGACACTACATAATCTCTCCTGTATTGGTCATTTAAACTACATCTTGCACCATTATTTCCTCCATCATTGTGAACTAGAAGCTAGCTCACTGACCACAGGGCCTTTGCACCTGCTATCCTCTCCTTCTAGAACACTTTTCATTTAATTATTTCCATGGCAGTCTGCTTTTGAAATTTCACAGGCCAGCCAAAATATCCTCAAAGAAACCTTCCTTAAGCACTGTGGATAAAATGAAGGTCCATGTGGCCAGGATTCTCACCTGGCCCTGGTTGGCTAGCTCACTATACACGTGTGGGCAATACGTTGTTATTAACTCTATATAAAGAGCTCTGCCCAGTGCTCTGGGTGACACGGTGGCATGGCTGCAAGGCTGCAGGAGAGCAGAGATATGAGACTAGAGTGCTGGCAGCACCAAGGACAGAGACTGAGATGGCCGTGTGGGTAGAGAGGCCCAGAGACAGAGACCGGCTTGCTCTATGCAGACTCGCTCTGAGTGGACAGGATTCTAGTGATTGACCTACCACTGTGGGAACAAAGTTGGGTATAACCCTTTCAGCCCAAGAACGTTCTACTGTCATTTCTTTGGTCACACTGAATCCATAGTGAACTACCCGGGGCTGAAACCCATTGGCAAGACAAGCTCCGAACCATCACAGCACTTTTTGTTTCCTAAGAGGTCCTGATCACAACCTGTAATCATCTTTGTTTTGCCCATCTACTTTCGCTTGTTTGTTTGCTTTCTGTTTCCTCACTAAAGCATAAGCTCAGTCAAGGTAAGGGCAATGGCAATATCCCTAGTGTCTAGCACATTAAGGGACTCAAAATACCCGTTGAATGAAAAGAAACACTAGGAGAGTAATCACTAACCATACAAGATCACAACTGCATCTACTTGCCCAATCCTGTTTAAGGACATCTTCAAAAAGTCAGATTTATCCAAATAACAAATGAGGCTGGAAAGATGAGTTTGGTTAGTATTGCCACTTTTAACCTGGTCATTTTAGTATCAGATAAACTTCACCGTTGGAGAAGACATCACTTTAAATACACTGAGATTCCAGGCTAAGAGTGAGAGCTAACAAGTGGAAGGCTTCCCTCACCCCCCATTTTTCTAGATTAGTTAAAACTGCCCAGGGATTTCAAGCAGACGCAGTCCAGAAGGAAGTATAGAAAACTCTCCAGCATCCATTAACTTCCCCATTTCTCTCTCTTATAAATTGGAAGATAGTGCACCAGATGGAATGTGGATGCAGCATTTTTATCTTTTGTCTCAACAGTAAAACAAAAGTGATTTTTCTCTCCGAAATAAAAAAATCTTCATTTTTTCTCTTTAAATAATTGGCTGCTTTGACAAATACAAATTTTACAACAGATACAAACAGTAACATAGAACATGAATTTTAAGAACTCTTTGAAGCCAAAACAAATTTCCAGTTTGTTGTTTTGACTATAGAAGTTTCAAAGACTTATTAATGGGATTTGCTGCCAGTGATAAAAGCTCCCAATGTATCTTCGACATTTTCAATTTTCCAATTTTAAATATTTCTGAAAAGGAAATGTTAGTAATTTCTTTGGAAGGAACATGTATCATCTAACAACATATGTAGGAATTCTTACTTGTACTTATATTAAAATTTTTCTTTTTAATCCCAATAATGGGATATATAAACACATGTCAACTGGGCTTCCATCCTTATATTAAATATATACTGCATAGTAAAACCTAGAATAGGTTTAAATCCTACCCTTCTTTATTGCCAATGGGACAAGTTCACTATGGATTCAATAAGACCAAAGAAATAACAGTAGAATATTCTTAGGGTAAAAGGGTTATACCCAACTTTATCCCCACAGTGGCAGGTCAGTCACTAGAATCCCGTCCACTCAGAGCGAGTCTGCAGGAGCAAGCTGGTCTCTGCCTCTGGGCCTCTCTGCCCACACAGCCATCCCAGTCTTTGTCCTCGGCGCTGCTACCACTCCAGTCTCGTCTCTGCTCTCCTGCAGCCTTGCAGCCGTGCCACTGTACCACCTAGAGCACTGGGCGGGGCTCTTTATATAGAGTCAATAATGACATACTGCCCACATGTGTGTAGTGAGCTAGCCGACCAGGGACAGGTGAGAATCCTGGCCACCGGAAACTTCACTTTATTCACACGTTCCTTCAAGGCTAAGCTCAACTGCTCTGTCTTCTAGATAAATCTTTCCATTCCCACAGTTCTAAGTTATCCATGATGCCTCTCTTAAAATTCCCAAAACACAATCCCCTGTCTTCTGGTTCTTACCTCTTCCGACCGTCAATGTCGGTGATTCTTTAAGCAAATCAGCTCTGTGGTGTTGGTTATGAGTCATTATCTGGAGCCACACTGCTTGGCCCCAGCTTCCACCTCCCCAGTTGTCCAGCATCACATCACAGCCTCTTTCCCTCAGCAGTATAAGAGCAATTTTCTTTAACTCAATCTCTATTCCAATTCCTCATTCCACCTGAGGGCAGAAGTTATTTAATCAAGTCCAGGTTTTCTCAATTAATTCAGGGTTCTCTGCCTCCATCAGGACAAAATCTACTTGCTGGGGTTGCACCAATGCTGGGGAGGCTGGAGGCTGGGGGGCTGCCCGCAGATGTCCTTACCCCAGGGCAGCGCTGTCTGAGGAGTAGCTCCCCTCCTCTGCCTCTGCTCCTGGTGCTGAGGCCCCCAGACCCCGGGCCCACGTGGAGCTTCCTGCGTCCCGTGCAGCTGCCAGCTGCTCCCATCACCACACCTCCGGATAAGCAGCCCACAGGCTTGCTGCAGTTCCTGTTGCCTATCTAGTCAGAGTGGTATTTTCCTGGGCATTTGTGCATCATAATTTAAAAAGTTGACACTATTGCTCTTTGTACACCTTCTTAGACAAACACTCTCTTTCCACGCCCATATACACATGTAAGAAACTGAATAAGCCAATGCGCCATTATACACCCTCCCCCTGAAAAAATGGTGTGAGGGGGTGTCTTGCCAATGGGTTTCAGCCCCAAAGAAGTTCACTATGGATTCAATGAGACTGAAAAAGTGACAGTGGAACATTCTTGGGGTGAAAGTGTTTACTAACTTTATTCCCATGGTCGCCGGTCAAGCGCAAGGATCCCCTCCACTCAGAGTGAGTCTGCCTGCAGCAAGCTGCTCTCTGCCTCTGGGCCTTCCGCCCCCGCAGTCATCTCTGTCCTCGGCGCCGCCCCCACCCCAGGCTCCACTCTCCTGCAGCTGTGCAGCCCAGAGCACTGGGTAGGGCTCTTTATATAGTCAGTAACAGCGTACTACCCACACTTGTGTAGTGAGCAAGCTGACCAGGGCCAGGTGAGAATCCTGGCCACAGGGGGACTTAAAGGAATAGAACTAGAAAATGTTTTCTTTAAAATTTCTTTCTCAGTGTTCACTTTTAATGCTTGTTTTTCCAGGTCACACACGTAGGCATGCTGGTAGCAAGCAGCAGTCCCCAGCGCCATCCCGTTCTGCACCAGACTGAGCTGCAAGCTGTTCCAGTGCACCTGATACCTCTCTAAGTATCCTTTGTGAGCAACTTTACCAATTCTGGTAGTTCCTATTAACTTCCTCCTTTGATAGATGAAAGATGCAGATGTTTTGTGTCACTCTACAGGCACCCACCTTCCTCTCTCATCGTCCCAGTTTGCATGGCTTTCTGTTTTCTTTATTGGCTGGTGGTACTACATGGATTCCTTGTTCTGTCCACTAGGAGAGCATGTTTACTTCCTTCTGGTATGATAAGCTATTGGCTTTCCTAGTCCTCTCTCTGCTCCCCTCCACCTCTTAACTTATGACCTCCTTACTCTTAGATATACATATTTCCCAATGCAAAACAGTCATTAAGATAACATTTCTTATTCTTTTTTGGTTTATCCTAGAGTTTAACTGATTTATTTCTTGCTTTCTTTTTAAGACAAATATAGTAATTTGCCATGTAAGATTTCCAATGCCCTCGATGATGTTTTCTGTTTCTTTCAGAGGGAAGACTATTCACAGGCTTATTTTGGTTTTAAAAGCTACAAACTTTGCAAAGCTTTGGCAAAGAGTGTTGCTTTTTCTTTTTCTATTTGCTTTTTTCTGCTTCAGTTTTAATGATATATATACTCAGCACTGTACACATTTAAGGTGTATCATATAATGACTTACTGCTTATGACTGTTACTTTTTAATCATCGCCAAACTCCAGGAAGCTAGACTCTAATGCCTCCCTTGTAACCCTTCCTCTATTTCTTCTGCCTATCCGAGGGGGAATAAATCAAGTGGACTGCTCGGCTGGGCCATGAATAAGATCTGTTAACTCTGTCTCCGTTAGTCATGCTCCATGATGAGAACAAGAGTACACGCTCCTGACTTTGTGGTTGAGAAAGGGCAGTTAGGCTAAGGCCTCAGCTATGAACATGAAGATGAAGAGATGTGCAATTGTTCAGAAAAGGGAAAAAACATAATATACATCTATACATACATGTTTTGCCATAAATGCTTCAGGAAGTCAGTGCTGATCCGGAAGGCAGGCAGTACATGCAGCTCATTGTCTTGAACTGCCGAAGATGCTTTATGTCTGTTCACTCCAGTTTCTCAGCTGAAAGCAAGGGCTTTAAAGACAAGTAAGACTCACAAGCTGGCCAGTGCTCGCTCACCTGCCTTGTTCTGCTTTCCCTGTAAACCCATTTGACAAACCCGATGTGGCTGAGGCTGAGAAGTTTGGTCAGCCAGCCTTGAAGAATGGGAAATGCAGCCCGTGTGTGCTGCACAGTCCTCAAGCATCGCCTTATTTCACTTCTGTCAGCTGTTTGAGTTTGTTAAGGTGCAAAGAGGTTGGGTCAGATTCAAATGGACCTTGATGCTCTTTTTCACATCAAACCATCGAAAACTACTGAGACACAGAAGGTCTCTTTCTCCCAAGCAGGTCTGGCTGTCAAGGAAGGAAAAGTACTTGCATGGTGGTGAAGAAGCTGTTGGGTGGGACCACAATAAATTGGAAGGAAAAACCAACCTGATTCAAGGTGTCTTGCAGACTGTAACATGTAGTTTAACCAGAGTGCTATCTTTTTGTTGTTCAAATAATTTTAATTACTGGAATGCACAATTTAAAAAATATACAGAAATAAAAAGTTTTAAAACATGAAGAAAAAAACATTTCCAATGACCTGGTTCCCCATCTGTATATCACCAAATCATGCTTCAGCATTCCTCAGAGATAAGAATTGATGTTGATGCAGAGAAATCATTATTGACAATATAATAGGGCAGGTGTTGCTGTAGTTCCAGAGTCTGGGAATGTGGTGCTTTGCAGGGCATAAAATGATCCTAAAAGGAGCTTATCTCCTTCATCTGCTCTTTCTGTGAGCTTAGGTCAAATTAATCTCCCAAAGCCTCAGGTGCTTTGTCAATAAGACACGGATAATAACAGTATTTACATTATAGGGGCACTGCAATAATTAAGTGAAATAAGGCACTTAGCACAAATCCGGCACTTGGTTGGCACTTGATAAAAATAACTATCATTATTCTCACTATTCTTTATATTCTTATATGGCCCGGCCCCTTTGGACAGTTGCTATTGTTACTTTTTAAATCCCAGTTTGTTTAAAGCAAGCTATGTATTCATAAACTGCAGGCTAGTGCTACAAGCTTAGATACATAATAAGAAAAGTAAAAATACATTGGATATAATTTCCTTTACATTGAGTAAGCTAATTTCATTCACCTATACAGGGCTAACTGCCCCCTAAAAATATTCTCCATACCAGATATGTCTCTCAGTGAAGTATTACATTTCCCCTGAAACACTTGAATACTAAATTTAGACTGAATAATAATGATATAATCATGATTGCAATTTACTGTCTAGTGTTTCTCAGGCATGCTGCTACATGTTTTATGGTATAAGTTCATGTTATCATCACAAAAACCTTATTATGTAAGTATATTGAGCACATACATGCATGAACACACACATGCACACACACACACACACACAGACTCAGATGTTAAATTATATGCCAAGGTCAAACAGTTAGCAAACGATAAAAACCAGACTATAAACTAGGTCCATCTTACTGCAACAGCTGAGTTTCACTCTATTATCTGTGATCTTATAACCTCTACTTGATTCTAAGTACATGTGTATTAGTCACCTGTGAATCTCAGTTTAAAACAGCTATGCATTGTATGGTTTAAAGCAGTAAAATCTCACTAAACTAGACTGGATGGAGTAATTAAAATGATTTTTCTTTTGTATGCCTAGCATGTACTTCAGAAATGTTGGTAGAACAAAGTTAAAGTGAATCTTCCACTTCATGTAACAAGTTTTAAAAATCAGAAGTAACTGGATTTCCTTTCCCTCAATGAAGTCTTCTTCTATTCAATCACTTACCCTAGAAAAATGGTAGGGGAAGCCAAAATAAAGAAAAGGAAAAGAGATTGGCAATAAACTTTTAAAGTTTTTCTCTGACTTCTTAGTTACTGGTAATGCTATTTGCTAATTTTGGAAGAATCAATTCCAAATCTCCTGAATTCAGTTGGCTAGAAGACAGGAAGAGAAATCACTGGACCTCTATTTTAATTGCTTCCTTATAAATAAAAATCCATTCACCCATAATTCTTTTGATTCCTCTTATAACTAACAAAGATGTAGAATTATAAATTATTATTACATATATTATTGTTAATCCAGGTAATTGCATCCAGCATAACTCTATTAGTAGGATATCACTAACAATGATTCATGGCCTATATGAAATAAGCAGAGTGGGTGGCTGCTGGCCTGATTTTTTGCTGTTTATAGACTAAGCATCTAGGCTAAATATCAGACTTCTCCATGGTTTGTGCATTAGTGGCTTCAGGTTTCTCTTAACTTCAAAAAATGATCACAATATAGATATTTCCCAAGGCAAGAGCTTATGATTTCTTTTAAATTCTGTTACAGTCTATGAAAATCATTGTCAAAGTTTAAAGTCTCCTAGGATTTCTCTCAACTTCTGAGCCAGATCCCCTCATAGCCAAGGTCTTGGGCAAAACTCCTTCCCATGAATAGCTTTAACCATGAGTCCCTGTCACTCAAGTCCCCTTTTTACTGAAGTTTTCACCACTTATTTTACCAGTTTATCTTGGAATATTGTCCTTCATGTATTCCTGCTCATCTTTCCTTTCAGACAAATCTACTAAAAAATGTCGTGGAGCTTGACTCTAAGATTTCATGACTAATCAATTAATTATTTAGCCTCCCATGGTTCTTAACACATCAAAACTATCAGTGTAAATATGGACATATGATTATGGCACAATTAAACATCTCTAGAGTATTCTTATGGAATTGTTCTGATCAAATCTGTAATCCTTACTGGTGTAGTTTATGTTTCCTTTTCTCTTAATGCTATGATGAGAGTAGAAGCTCAAGAATTAATGATGGCATTTCATTCCTAAGGACATAACTATATTATGTCCTTATAATATACATAGGGAATTTACACATGTATTTTTTATTGTCTTAAAGATTTGATGTTTCTGTGCATTTTAATAAGAAAATTATCTCTAAGCAAACATGGTTTGATCTTATTATATGGCTTTGACTGGAGATTCTTCATAGTTTTTCTATCAGTTATTCTCTTTTCATTTTAATGAGACGATTCAGTAAGGGCAGTGTTTCTCTGGACCTCCACTTTATTCTCCTTAGGTAAATGCATTGGCACAACTTGAGACAAAATAAAGACATAAGGACTGTTATCTGATCCCACCCATGACACTAGATTTAACCATGAAGTGGGCCCTACAAGGGCAGCATACAGCAAGGGGTATTCTCAGTGAAAGACAAATTGAGAAAGGGGCTGCTTAAAAGATTTCAAAATTTTCACAAGACACTCAGCACATTAGTGACATCCACTCTACAGCAGTACAGACAACATGGTGGGTCAGAGCTAGTGGCCCGGACTCTGGAACCTGATAGTCTGCAAGCCCATTTCCTAGGGATGTTAGCGGAAGCAGTGTCCACAAGGAGGCTGTTGATACCAAATGGCAAGGGTTTGTGGAAGTCGGGTAATTCGGGAAGGAAAGGTTTCAGTGCAGACTTTTCAGCTGGCAGAGTTTGAAGCCAATTGTCTAATACATGAATTATTAAGTTACTGCCTAGAGGAGGAACTGAATAAGGTATGGCTCCACAATAAGGTATGGGTTCTTCTGTTTGACTTTGAAAAATATATCTCCCTGCTTTAGGGTATCTGATGAATTTAAATGTGAGTTTTTTCATTATTAATGTAGGCCAAAATGACATTTCCTGATTTTTAACTAGTGTTTCTATGATGTGTTACAAACTTGCCATTTCGGTAAGACAGTTGGGCTGTCTGTACCTAATTTTAATTGTATTTTTGACCTTTAAGGATCCAGTCTAGCCTAATATCTGATTAGGAGTATTTTCAGTAAACTTATTAGTCTGGCTTATTATTTTAAGATTGCAGAGTCATGTTGAATAGGAGATTATCTTCAGTTTTTTGGCAAGTATATACAATGTGGATTTCTGAATTGTACCCAGAAGTAATGGAAGGAAAACACATTTATTAAATATTTTTATAGAATATTATCTTGATTGCATGTAATTCAAAAAACCACCAAACTCCTAATTCTCTGATTCAAGAACCATCAGTGACTAGGAATTTGTAAGGTGAAAAATAACAGCTGTGAACTTTGCTCTTCTTCTAGACAAGTTATCTTTGCGTGCTAACAGGACTTGCTGTTGTTTAGACTGAACAAAGAATTGGTGTCAGTTGACTTCATCTTCTTTTATCCCTCCCAACCTCTCCCTGCTGCCAACACTCGCCACCTTGATTCTGGCTTTGCCAATAGCCATCTGATGCATTTCCTTTCTGCCATTACATACAGCATTCTCTCTCTCTGGAGGGCCTTCTACCCCACTCCCTCCCACCTAGGGAAATTCCACTCCATGCTCCCCTAATACAATTCTTACTCCTCTGTTATAGCATCTTTATATGTCCTGCTTCCCCGGCTTTCTTGAGCCCTGCGGGGGCAAAAACTGTGGGGCTCATTCATCTCTGTATTCCCAGTACCACATTTGTTTGGCAAATAGCAAATATGAAGCGAATGTTTATTGAATTAATTCTCTCTATGGCATGTGAGAGAGGTTGGAGAGTTGGCATAGTGTGTCCTTTTTCCAGTCAAGTGCCCATTTCTGACTTTACTATACCAGGAACTAAAATTAGTTTCTCATAAGAAGTGGTTCCTGAACAAAGGTATGGCATCGAAAAGACTCAACTCCTGAAGCAGCAGCAGCATGAAACAGAGGGCAGCAATTAGGATCAGATACAGGAACAGTATTCCCTGATGAAACCATGATTAAATTACCTGGTTTTAAGTAGAATTAAAATTCCTATGGCTGACCTCAGATGGTACAGAATCTGGTAGCCCTACCTTTGCCTCTATAATGGGGTTCTTCTCATGCCATGGCAAATGCTTGATAACTCAGGGCCTGGTAACAATGTAGAGTGGAAGGGTTGCAAAGAGCGATCGACGGGAATATGTTCAAATAAAAATACAGGGCCAAAACTGATAGAGCAAGTTAGAATTCCCATGAGGCAACAAGAAAAAAGTGATCATAGCAGCAAGATTTCCCAAGTAAATAATGTAAAGTGTAAGTCAGTGTGTCAGGGAGGAGAAAAAAGACTTAACCCTGCAGACAACATATTCTTCCAGTGTAGTATCTGCAGCAACAGCTGTGTTCCAGAGGATTTTCTAAAGTTCTGGAGTCTAGGGTGACAAAACAGTTAAAGATCTGATGCATCTACTCAGTATAGATGATATCCAACAATTCCACAAACATTTACTAGTCAGATAACATGAACATAGTACTAAAGGCAGGCCTTCTCCCACCACCTACAAAGTAAAGTAAAAAATTTTAATTTCAGGAGAAAAAGAAAATGCACAATCATCAACCAAACAAATGAAGAGTCACAATCTAATTAATGCAGTAACTTTCAAGAACCTGTAGCCAATGAAGCAAACAAAATTCTGGAGCAAAGCAGAGAGGTCCCACTGCCTGGCTCTACAGAGCCCTTGTCCTCCTTAACTTGCCATCATCCTCCAAAAGTTTTATTGGTAACTTGACAAAATTCTCAATGGTGCTAGACACGGACAGAAGGAAAGTGAGGGAGCAGGTCATTATTTTCTTTGTAATGCAAGGGATACAAGTGGGTGAGCGCAACTGGTGGCACCAGGGAAGAGAACACCAGCACCGACTCTTTAAGGGGAGTGAAGGGAGGCTCTCAGCGCAGGGCTCCCTCACAAGGAAGGAGCAGACCCCACAGCCAGGGGACTGACGTGGAACAAGACACTGCACAAAATCTCAGGGGAAAGAGCAGAGTCCAGGTGCTCAGACTGCATCCCATCTCATCCAAGCTCCCCTTCCCTCTGTCATTCCCTCATGGTAAGAAAAGTGAAGGAATACAAAATTCTTAGCCTTCAGGGATTTAAAAAAATCTCCAATATTGTAAGACAAATAGTCACTTCCACTCTCTCTTCCCCTGAGCCACCCAAGTGACACCAAGATGGAGAGAATGGCTCAGAAACTATGCAAATATTTTAGACATTGTATTAGGATTCTCTAGAGAAAAGGAAACAACAGGATGTGTGTGTGTGTGTGTGTGTGTGTGTGTTGTATGTGCTTGTGTGTGAAGAAGACAGAAATAAATTGATTTTAAGGGATCAGTTGAGAATTTTAAGGAATTATCTTACACAAATGTGGGGCCGGAAAACCTGAAAATCCGCAGGGCAGCCTTACAGGCTAGAAGTGTGGGGAGAAGTTGATGTGTTGAACACAAAAGCAGTCTGAACGCAGAATTTCTTCTTCCTTGAGGGACCTCAGTGTTTTTCTCTTAAAACCCTCAACTGACTGAGTGAAGCCCACCCATATAATAGAGAATTAATTTAAACAGTAAATACTAATTGCATCTAAACGAATACCTTTATAGCAACATCTAGAGTAATGTTCAACCAAACAAGGGGGTGATATAGCCAAGTTGACACATAAAATTAACCATTCATACACACACACACACACACACAGCCATTTAAAATAATAATAGTTAACATTCATTGCATGTGCTAGGCACTGTTCTATACACTTCACATATATTTACTCATTTAATCCCACAGGAACCTTACTGGGTAAGTACTATTTATTACCCTTTTTGACATATTAGAAAATTGAGGCAGAGAGTATTTAAGAAACTTGTCCAAGGACACATGGCTAGCAAGTGTCTACACCAGTATTAAAGTTGGTAGCATTTGCTCAAACTCATGCATTTGACCAAAGAACTAGAAGAAAATATAACTCATGAAACAGAAAGAACTTCCTTCAACAATTTCACACTAAGAACGTCTTAAAAAGTACATGAATATAATAAAATACAAGCAAATCAGTAAAATAATTAAATGAGATGAAAAAGGAAATCCATAGTCTATGAAAACAAATTGGGGACTATGCCAATTAGAAGTAATATAAATTAGAAACCAGAAGGTACAGAATAGACAAGAGTGAACTACTGACACAAAGACTAAAGAGTTAAGATAATCTAAATGAATGCAGATGAAAAGGGCAAAGAATTAAAGCAACTTGGAAGAACATTAGAGACATTAATGAAGTATTATAGATATTATAATAGTTTACATATATATTATAAAATATGATCCGAAGAAAAAAACCATAATATTCTTAAAGTGTAATTTCCACTTCAAAGATATATTCAAAGACATAACATAATAGAATTTCCCTAAAATGAAGAAAATGAATAATTTGCAAAGCAAATATAGTTCATGACACTCCAAGAAAATTATATGTAGGATGATCAACAAGATGTATCCTAATTGAGTTATTGAATGTCAAAGATAAAGAAAGAATTCCTCAGATAGACAAGAAAAAAAAGTAAATTACATACAAGCAGGGGAAAAATTGTTTCATCTCAGAATTTTCCATAATACTCAATTCCACACACACTCAATTCCAATACTCAATGGAGCAATGTCCACAGAGTCCTGGGGAAAATGAAATTTAATTTTAAAACATTGCAATTAGCCAAGATGTCATTTGAGCTTAGAAGCCACCAACAGACATTCACTAGCATGAAAGAACTTAGGGAATGCAAGATGCATGATTTCTTCTTGAGGATAAAAAGTTGCTTGACAATGACATCCAGCCAAATAAGAGAATGATCAAAAATAAACTAAAGAATGGCAAAGCTGGGTTAAAAGGCTGGTAGTGAACAATGAATCTGTTTAAATATGGACTGAACAGTAGACAACTAATGAAAGTATGGTAACAAAATGAAATGTCAGTTATAAATTTGAATAATGTTAAAATAATTGTATACAAAAATTGGGTGAGGGCAGGGAGGGAAGGTAGGAGGAAGTTTAAGAATGCTAATGTCCTCACCTTTCAAAACAGGGAGTAAACAGATACTCTCTAAATATTTATTTTTTCTAATGTTACATGCTAGTCTCTTAATGTTTATTCCTAAGTCTTGCCTTTTAATATTAATGGGTTCTTTCATGGACAAAATATCCGGTGGTGAAGAAACACTTTTCACATTTGTTTTACTTTTTGTAACATCAAATAAAATATAAATAATTATTTTTCTGTAAAAATATTCCTGAGGGTTTCATCCTATTTTCATAACTTTTATTTATCCATCTATATTCTTCTAACCATATATATATTGGTATTCACCGTATATACAAAGATATTCACAATGATGTTCTCTTAATGCTAAGAGTGGCAACTTCTGAGTTCAGGGTAATTTTTTTTTAATTGTATTGTACTTTTCTGCATTACTTTATGTTTTATACAGAGTATGTCTTGTTTTACAAAAACAGTCAGGTGATTTTTTTGCCCTTTAAAAACTGTAAGCAGTATATCAAGATGTTAACAATGGTTTATTCTGGATTATGAGAAAATAGATGATAGCAATTTTCTCTCTGTACTTTTCTGTAGGTTTTTAATTTACACGCACAAAAAATAATTTATTAACTACTTACTCTTCCACCATGCTACTTCTCACACATATGTGTTTTATTAATGTGTATATTTTCATAAATTTTATGTTCTGGGAAAAAACAGGGAGCCTGCAGGGGAAGCTCTCACACCTACCACTCCTAAATCTCAGATCCCTTTAAAAGAGATGGAGGCCATACTGTTTTAGCTACTCTTTTCCCCAACAGAAAGAAGGTCTCCTTCCATCCCAATGGACGTTTTGTTTGGAACAGCCCTCCCAACTCAGTCCTTTCCTCTACAAGAGAGTGTTTCCTCTCCTTTGCAGTATGGACATGCCTATGCTTTTGCTTACTTGTCCCAGATTGCAATTCTTTGCTACTCCCAAACAAACCTGTCTCTTCTATTAAAATAACTGTTTTATTTTTAAGGTTAACAAGAGTATAAGTAAGTATCATTCCCCCCCAAAAAATAAAAAAATAAAAATACCCCAAGCCCTGTAATGCTTAATGATTGTCAGTAGGTATGTACTCTTACTAGGAGCACTAAATTAGCAATTAATAAAATGACATAGAAAAAGCAAGAAGTGTAGTCTCAGTTTTTAACCTCATTATTATTTATTACTCAACCCTATGAAACAGCCTTTATTTTATGTACTGTGGCACATTTACAACATATGACATCTGAACAGAGTTTTATGCCTGGTTACACTGAACTAATGGAGAAGAAATGTGAAATAGCTGTCTTTATGGTTACCTTATAAACCACATCAGCACCTGAGAAAGAACAACAAAAAATTAATCTAAGACAGCTCACTTTAGGTATGGAGTTTCACATAGGAGAGGAATATGAAAATATACTTGCTTATATTAAAATAACAACAATAACAATAATAATGGATAAACAGAAATCTAAAAAGAAATGATAACCAAAGGGAGGCACACAGACACAGATTTTTAGCACTACTCATTGAAAAGGTCTTGAAACAATGAAGAACTCAGTAGCAATGTGCACCCATAATGCCCAGATTATGATGTCTAATTATCATTTCTAATTCAAAGGAAACAAGAACCTCTTAAAGGTAAATTGTAGGATGAAACAAGAAATACACAACTTAACTTAAACCTTGAATATCTTGTTATGCCAAAAAACAAGAAAGCCATTAAAGTCTATTTCAAGCATATCAAAAGTCTCAGAAGCCATTTTGAAAAGTCACCTGCTGGCCAAGAAATGGGATCATTTGAGCATGAATTACACGAAGGCCTTCTGTCCTTCTTAAGGATTGAAATACTTCAAATGTGCTTAAATCCACAAGATCACAATAATCTTAAATTGGGGGAAGAGGGGCAGCCAATATTTGAATGTGCTAATCTACCAGCTTATTATTTTTTAAATTGATAAAGGGAATTAATCAAGCATTTATACCATCTTTCCTATTTAATCATGTCTTGGAGTAACTAGTTGCTGAGAAAAAAAGTTTCTCTTTATATGGAAGAAATAGTCCAGCTATTAAATAATTAATGACAAAATCAGAATAACACTATTTTGAAAAGTACTAATGAATTATGGATCTAGAAAATGATCAATGGCGGCTAACATCTCAAAAGTAGAAACAGCCAAATATGGGCTCCCTAACAGCACATGTAAAGTAGCCTTGTCAGAAAACCTAAACATACATGGAATCAAGCTTCTAGATACAATTACCAATTAACAGGAAATAGGGAAGTTGGGAAGAGAAAAAAGGTAAAAGAAACCATTAGAAGGCAATCAGCAAACTCCAGAATGTAGTACTCTTTTACAGACAAGTTTTTATCCATAAACTGTGGGGAGGTTGGGGAAGGGCTTGGCAAGGGGTGGGGGGAGGGGGGAGATTGGAGGCGAGAACCACAGATGGGTTTAAGAGAGATATAAACCAACTGCAATGTGTGAACTTCATGACAATTCTGATCTCAACTAGTTAATTGTATGGTGGAGGGTTTTATGAAACAATCAAAAAATTTGAACACTGGATATTTAATGTTTAAGTAATTATTTTATGTTGTTTTTAGGTAGAATAATGGCATGGATCTGCTTTCATTTTTTAAATCCTTACCATTTATGTAGACCTGATATATTTACAGTTGAAATGATGTCTAGGATCTGTGTTGAAATAATTTGAGTGGAGGGCAAAAGTGTCGATGAAACTTGCAAATTGTTTCAAATAGATTATTCTCTGTACTTTTGTATTTGTTTATAGTTTTTCATATAAAAAGTTACAAAGACAAAAATAGAATACCCCACATTGTGAGGCTAGACCTAAAAAAATGAAACGCATGGGAATTCCAAAATTCAGGGTTATTTAAGAAGGAACAACAAATATTAGAAGAAAAAAATTACTGGCTTAAGAGAGTTGTAAAAAATTATCTCCTTTTGCACTATACTAAAAACATCAGAATTAATTGAAAAGCTTAATACTTACTCAGTAAAGAGAAGGAAATAATTCCACCCAAGACAGGTCATTTAATTCACTTAGAGGTGAAAGAAATGTGTCTGCAAGGTAAACCATGCGCTCATGGAAAGCTGTGATTTCTGTAGGGATGTTATCTGTCTAGTAGTTTCGTTACTGTCAATGACCACCCAATAGAATCTTCACTACACTCATGTCATATGCAGGAGTAATATATGAATGATATAGAGTCCTTTAGTGACGCCTGGTAAGGATTCTGTACACCGTTTTGCCTTTTTCTTAGTCTTCAGCGAGAAAGGATAGGAGAGAAGGGAAAACGTCCTCTTCTAACTCCTGCTCGTGGCTGAGGCAAGAAGAAGACTTAGCTTGGAACAGAAGATGTCCTAGAATGGCACTGATACAGAAGTTCTAGTACAATACCGCGTTTAAATTCCTTTTTCTCCAAAATGTAAAATAACTCTGCTTCCAACATCTAAAATACTATGGGACTGAAAATCCTTTTGTAATGCGGAAGAAACGCCAGTGTTTTCGCTGATTTGGGAGAAGAATGGTCTGCTCAAAGAAAAATGCTTCATCTGCTGATGAATTAGAGGGGGAAAAACCGCCGTCGTCGTCCCCCCTCCCACCCCCAACACATACACACACTTGGAAGCGCTCCTTTCTGAGCATGATTTCCGATGACAATATCTTAATACCTTAATTGGCCATCCTTAAAAGCACAACGTATCCTGGCGTCTCAAGGGATGGAAAAGTTGCCGAAGTCCGAGGAGTGAGTCACTTTACTCAGTTTTGATGAGTAATCTCAGGTGTCGTGGAACCCCGCTCGGTAGGAGAGAGGAGGGGGCGTCATATCTGCAGACGGAAGAAGATTGGCTGCGCGGGATTGGATGGTGAGATCTCGATTTTCCTGAAATTGCGTCATTTTGAACCCACTTGGGTCCAGATGTCACGGACACCGACGGGTTACCGTCTCGGAAACTCTCAGTCAGACGCAAGATAAAGGAGAAGAGGCGACTAATTAAATATTGAGCAGAAAGTAGCGTGGGGAGCGTGTCACGTGGCCTCGAGGCTCTTCGAGCCTCGGATAAATACTGCGCGGTACCCAAGCAAGCAAAAGAGCGCGCTGCGACCTCCTCCTGCACCGCTCAGAGACCGGGGGCGACGGGCGTGCGCTCAGACCGGCCGGAGGAACCCAGCGGGCCTGTCCGCCGCAGTAAGTGCCTGCGCCGGGCCCGTAGGGCTTTCCGCGCCGCGCGTCGCTCCGCGGTGGCTGCGGGCAGCGCTGGATGGGCCGCTGGGGCGAGAGACAGTGGGGGACAGTGGGAAGACGGGTATCCCAAATGCAGTGTCCCTCTTTGTCTTCCACCTGTAGCGCCTGCTGGTTGAAGGTGTGGATTGGTGGGTAGGAGGTTGGGCTAATTGGGATCCCGGGTGAAGGGAATTTGAGAAGCTTTGGAGCATGATTCTCTTCCCTAAAGAGTACCCGCGGAACTTTAGCCCTTGGGATTTTTATATTAGTTCAATCGGCCTTGAGTTCCGTTGTGGGATCGAAAATTCTGCTGCCTCGATTCTTGGATAGCCACCTACAACATTTTTCTCTCCTTGACTTCTTCTCCCTCTTTCCAGAAATCCAACATGAAAATCCTCGTGGCCTTGGCCGTCTTTTTTCTCGTCTCCACGCAGCTGTTTGCAGAAGAAATCGGAACCAACGATGATCTGAATTATTGGTCCGATTGGTCCGACAGCGACCAGATCAAGGTGAGACGCGGTCCCAAGCCGGCCTGGGCAGTTCTTCCTGGGCTTGGAGAGCTATCACTCTCCCCCACGACAGCATCTAATTAGCCAGGCAGGCACGGCGAGCGCGACCGGGGCGTTGGAGACGCGGGGGTGGGGGGTGGGGGGTGTAAGGGAATGACCTTCCGTGGATCCCGCAAGAGATTTTGTGCCCACGATCCAAGTTTCCTCCCGAGGACTGTACCGTCGGGTATTGGGAACAATGCCCTCCCTGATGATCCCGGGGTCCTCACGTTTCATCCCGGGTAGCGGAGATTTCGGGGACTCCAGTCTAGCTGCGAAAAAAACACCGGGCTTTTGGAAACGCTGGGCAGGGGCAGAGGAGGGCGCGCTGGACGCGGCCCGAAGCAGGGACAAGGGACGAGCTGCTCAGAGATTAAAAAGGACCAAGGCAGTTGGGAAGCTGATTCCCTGCCTTGACATTTATTTTACGGATCTGAGGATGTAGCCGCAAATTTTCCTTTACATGGTTCGCAGGCTACGGGTGCGATGGAGCGCGCCTAGCGGCAACGGTGAAAGCCGCTCCTCCACGCCCGGCACACACCTGTGCGCATTTAGGGCGCTGAGGCGTCTCCAGGGCCGGCACCAGAGTCCAGACAAAGTCAGGTGGCTGCTTGGCAGATGAGTGAGGGTCTGTAGGCTGGGAGGAATGAGCGGAAAGCACGCTGGGACGGGAGGCGCTGGGCTGCCTGTTAACTCGCAAAGACCGGGCCTGGGGCGGCGGCGCTGGCCCCGAGATCCGCAGGAAGCGGAGGAGAAAGCGAGCGCCCCAGCGTGGGAGAAACCTCCTCTCACCTCCCTGCGGAGCAGGCTTCCCAGCCCGGCCTGGTGGGGCCCCGCCGCTGTCAGCTGGGACCTGCCCAGGGCTGGAGCGCACGGAATGACTTCGGTTTCCCGGCGCCTGGCGCTGGTTGCCTACACCCCCGTTTTCCCGTGCGTCTGTTCCCCAGGAGGAGCTACCCGAGCCCTTTGAGCATCTTCTGCAGAGAATCGCCCGGAGACCCAAGCCTCAGCAGTTCTTCGGATTGATGGGCAAACGGGATGCTGGTGAGAGGGGCAGCCATCCCTCTGTCTCTGGATAACTCGCCCGGTCTCCTCGCGCGTTCTCAGAACACCCCGTCTGTCTTGCTCTTTGAGTAGAAATTTCCACCCGCAAGTGGTGTATTTCCCCGGGGCACCACTCCGGCCCTCACCTCACTAACATAAGCACATGCCCCAGAGGGAGGGAGAGATGCGTTTTGCGTGGCTCACAGTACCGAGTAACGAGTAACCCAATCCACCAAGCACAGGAACCAACCTTACCTAAGTGTGCCGTTGACTTAAGATCCGAACTGACAAACAAAGGGGAGGCCCGGGGCTCTCGGGGGTAGTCTCTGGAATGGTCTAAGTGCATGTGGAAACTGATTTTAGTCTTATAGGGTCAGATTAGATTTAGCTGCCCGGTGTTTCATAATAGAAATAATCAAGTTCCTTGAATTCATCATACCATCCGTAGAATGTGTAAATAGTTAATGCCAATTGTCTCTTGTCAGATTCCTCAATTGAAAAACAAGTGGCCCTGTTAAAGGCTCTTTATGGTAAACATTTCTATAAATCTTTATTTTACCATTGTGAATGCACATGTAGGAAACTGAAGAAAGTCTTTCATGGGCTGAAATACGATTCTTGATAAACGTCTGAAATCTAGAGATGGATTTGCATCTCTCCCTCTCTTGTGTGTCAGATAGTGGCCTGCCCTGAAGGTGTGTTTCTTACAAGAAAGCTGAAAGGTAGTATGGCCTAACAGTAACAGGCCTCTGAAGCCTCAAGTCCTGGGTTTGAATCTGTGGCCCATAGAGAGTGCTTAAAAAATATTCTTTTTGTTTAATATATTTTGGTCTTATTATTAATAATTTGTTTAGCATTTATGGTTCTGCTATATTCCTTAGGATAGTATGTGAATGGGAAATGTTACATATTTTTAAAATCTATTTTATTATTTTCTATAAAAATATAATGTAGCTCCTGTAAAATAAATCTATTACATTTGCTAATTTTATCCTTCTTTCTTCTAGGACGTGGACAGATCTCTCATAAAAGTAAGTTCCAAATTATTTTTACATTTCTCAAACACAAATGTAAATTAGATTGAATTCCACTTTATATAATGTTTTCTATTATAATCAGGACTTAATATTTTTAATGAAGACATTATGAGAATGGAAGAGATTCATATTACATTCAGATCGTGATTGCTTAAAGCTCTGCTATGTAGATGTAACTATTTACCTAAATGATGCATTGTTAAAAATTGTTTGACTCCCAGCTAAACTATTGTATTCCTGACCCACAGAAACTGTGAGATATTTGTTGTTATTTTAAGCTGCTTAAAAGAAAATTAAAAAAAATCCTATAACTCCTATGAATTGTTAGTTTTAGTTAAAAATTTCAATCCTGGTGTAAGAAAGACCACACATTTCTCTCCCTTTACGACCCTCCTCCCACCACTTCACTACAAAAAACAAAAAAAAACCAAAGCATTTATGGGCATCCCAAACTCTTTGCAGTATGTTGGATCCCATTATGATATCATTTATTAGGATAATCCAGCAGCCAATTAGGAGGATCAAGTAAATGTCTAAGTAAAGAATCCATATTAAAGGTCAATATAGGTAGAAATGCAGCTTTGTGATCCCTTAATTGAATGGAAACTTGAATCTATCAAAGCACAGGAAACATTTAGCACAGTGAAGATGGCAGAATTGTGGCACTTGATGTCATCGGATCTCAGTTTCCCAGTGAATGGAACCAGAGCCAACAGGAAGTCAGGGTCCTCTCATTTACCCCAACTTGGATTTCGGTTCACTGGATGAGAGTAGGTCACGTAAGACAGCAGCCCTATTCTCAACTAACACTGTGTGAACAAGGAGACTCTCCCACTGGAGTTAAAATAATAACCTTTTTCAAAGACTTCATCTTTAAAAATAAATCTTATTCATATTTACTTTCTAAGGATTTGACTTTCAAGAGAATTATACAGCATGTATAATGAAAATAAGTGTACTACATTAGTGTCAAAGCTAACATACTTTTCCAAAAGCATTATTTTTAGAAATCTAATAAAATAGAAATAGTGACCTTTTAGAAGTTTATAATCATCAGGTGTAGGGATCTGAATTAACTAAGGCTCAGTTCCTGAGAAATACAACATATTTAGTAACATGAGGAAGTAGGCTTGGATATTTCTGTCACACAAATGTAAAACTGACTCCCTAAAAAAATCAAAGCTAGCTCAAACAGCAACAATGTTTAAAATGTTTTATACATATATATTAAAAAATATAAAAAATACAAAATATTTATATAAAATATGTATATATAACATATATATACAGATAAAATATAATATGAAGCACATGTACTTGCTAATATTTCAAAGATAAAGAATTAAGAAAAGTACTTTCATTGTATTGTTTTAGTGTTACTTAAAAGACTAATTAAGAGTCTTCATTTCTCAAGGCTTACCAAAACATGAAATAGTTATGTATTTATTATATAAGCATACATTTGGAAGCTTGCTTTTTTTTTGGGTACTAGTTATAACAGTTTATTTCCTCAAAGATATACATATTAAAATACCCCTAAATGTATTTTTCCAGGGCATAAAACAGATTCCTTTGTTGGACTAATGGGCAAAAGAGCTTTAAATTCTGGTATGTATAAAATAATGACTGAAAATAGACACTATCTTGAATTCACTTCTATTATTTTCTTTCAAAGCATAGTTTTCAAAGCATTAAAAAGGAATAACAAAATAAGTATTTGTGGTGAAAAAACTCTAACTGCAATAAATTAAGAATAGATTTATAGTTGATTTAGCTAATACCAATACACTATCATCTATCTTTCTCAAACCACCAGCCTTACTGGTATCTGCCCCTATTTAATCATTACCTAATCTAAACTTTGGGCTAGTATAATATCTTTCCCTTATATCTGTTAAATAAGATACATTAACCTTACATCCCCCACCACTCTTACTTCAGTGAGACATACAACCAGTTTTCACTTGTTACCAAGCTAATCTGAAAGTCTTATAAGACATTACCATCTTCCAACATAAAAATGAATAAATGAAAACAAACAAATCCACTTATACAAATCACTTGCTCTTCATGAAGTTATAGAAACTCAAATTCTAAACATTCTGATGGATATTTGAGAGTATGAGAATAATATAGTCCATTCCAGTACCTTCAAAAGGAACACAGTCAAATCATCGTAGAGGGTTAAAACCCATTCTTGCTATAAAGCCTTTAGAAAGGATGCCACAATTCTCATAACCCATTTTAATTCTGAACAACTCTTTTCTTTGGCATAAAGGTTGCGTATTTCTTTTTTTCTCTTTAGTTTCTGTCTACTATGTAAATGCCACATACATATATCTGAAAACTCTTTTTCTCATTCATCACATTATTTTCAAGGTTAAATACCTCTATATCATTTTCATAGAGACTAATTGTGTTAAGTACATTCAAGCCTTTAATCCTTAGTTTAGGTTCCTTGGAAAAGCCATTCAATTTCTCTTTATTTCATTTTCAGTGAAAATAGAATTAGAATACTAATCATGTGATTAATTAGAAAATAATCAGCAGCTATCTTATCCATTTAGAATATTTCAAGTTTCTAGAAAATCTGTAATTAAAATGTGCTGGCTTAATTATCTAGAAAGGTTATGCAAAAATGATGTATCCTCATATTTATATTGGTTCTCTACATATTTAGATACTACATTAATATTTCTTCATTAGTAATTTTGAAGCTGCTCAAGTTTAAATTTTAAAGAAGTTACCAGTGTGCCTAATGAAAAACTTGAAGTGTTGTATGAATATGTATGATTGTCCAGCCTTTGGAAATGGAACATAAAATCCAAACCACTTGCACCAGAAGTGCCCACCACCCTCATATGACTGTGGTTTTCTTGATAATCACATTGGTCACCCCCTTTCCATTTCTGGAATTTATACAGGTTTCAGAACATGCTTAACTTTACAAATAATATAGATAGGGTGCAATTTAGAACAGATTAAATGCTATTAAATGAACTTAAAGTACTAATATAATTATAGATAATAATAAATAGAATCACCATAATGAATCAGAATCAGTTTATGACAAAATCTTTGCTCTTCCATTTTAGTTAAGAAAATGTTTAAAAAATGGGCAAAAATATAATCTATACTCAATCCGAGATCTTTTCATATAATCTGCTGAGACAAGGTTATCATCATCTACAGCCATCAGGCACTTTTGTGGTCACAGACCCCTTTGACAGTCTGAGAAATCAGGAAACCATCTTCCCCAAGAAACCCTCATCAGTTCTTGTAACCACAAATTTACATATGGTTTTAGAGGGTTCAAGGGTGAGTTAAGAGACTCTGCTTCTAGTGAAGAGGACATTGTGTTCTAGCTAAATCACAAATCTGTCTTTGGTTAGTTTACATTAGCATTTACCTAACTTTTCTGAGGGAAAGAATCATGTTACCTAAAACTTGTCAGGAACTGAACCTATGCTAGTCATCCACCTTCTAGTATAAACAAACGGGGATGAGAAGTGGACTTTTCTGTGCTTCATAACTGCCCAGTTTTGGGCTCACACTGCTCCACCTGAGAAGTACATACATGATGGATGTAAAAACATTCAAGTTGTTATTAATCTCACTTAGGGGAGTGTTGGATGCTGAAGATTATCTGGTGAGTGGTAAAAGGGGAAAGTGCTAAGAGTGGAACCTTTACTACCTTCCTGCTGAGAAGATTTAGACTGGCAACTATGATTCCTGAGTATCTTTCACAGTCCTTTCTACTGTTTCTGTTTTAACTCAGTACTTTATAAAGGGCATACTGAACTTTAAAATGCACAGTAGTTTTACTATAATATAAATTTAAGTGTATAAATTATCAGCTAAAATTATGAAAAATATTCTTAAGTATTTTGATCACAGCAGTGTAATTCTTGCCCTTTTGTGATTACAGACCTCTTTGAAATCATACATAATATAATATAATATAATATAATATAATATAATATAATATAATATAATATAGTAAATTTTGGCTATTTTTTTTGTCCGGACAGCCAAAGTACTTAAATTACTTCCTAGTTATATGTTAAGTACCTTTGGAAGCAGTGATTAATCTTTCACAGGCCATTAGGGTGCTAGAAATCACACTGTGTTGTGTTTAGACGTTGTCCTTCCTATAGACAATGAGGTTGTTTTTAGTCTCAAGAACAATTCACCATTGGGAGGTATCCTCAAGACAGGAAGAGACCCTCGCTCCATAAGGTACTGCTCGGACAAGAATCAGCAAACTTCTTCTCTAAAGAGCCAGATATTAAGTATTGTAGACTTTCTGAGCCATGCCATCTCTGTAGCCATTCCTCAGATCTGCCATTTTATTGCTAAATTAGCCCCAGACAATATAAAAATGAATGGGTAGCATGTTCCAATAAAATGTTATTTATAAGAAAAGGTGATGGGCTGGATTTGACCCATGGTCTGTAGTTTAACTCTGTCCTAGAATAAAAATCCCTCATTTTGTTTTCATCCTACTACTATTTCTGGTTACTTTGGGCATTGCCCTTTCTATAATTCACCATCAGTATCTGTCACTGCTTGAGAAAGTTGTTGAGAATCATTCAACATATTGTGGAACTACACTTTGGGGGCACCAAATATATAATAGCAGACCAAAGTAACCAAGCATTCTGTGGTTAGATCACTTCTAATCAGGAGAGAGACTGAGGCAAGATTGGAAGATGTGCAAATAAAACTCACAGAAATACTTGAATGAAGGGGAGAAGTCATTATGAGTTCAAAATAAATTACTGTATGTCTTGAGCCTTAATGAGCTTGGCAAATCCTCCTTAAAAATCCTTTACCTTCTCTTTGTTCTCAGTGGCTTATGAAAGGAGTGCAATGCAGAATTATGAAAGAAGACGTAAATAAACTACCTAATGTGTTATTTATTGAGCTCCAGTTGTGTCAGTGGCCAATAAAAGGTAAAATGAGACATGCACCATAAGGAGTAATTATTTATTTAGTGATAATTGTTGTTTTGGGTTGAGAACTCAACACGTGTTTATTTTTCATATTGTGCCTATATGTGTCGTACAAGCGTGTTGTGATCCTAACTTGGTACTCCCTCAGAAGTAGAATCTGGTAATTTCTCAATAAAGTGCAGTGTTCAATGAAACTGTAAAAACCTGTCCATGATATAGCATCCAAAGAAGGAATCATTTTTGTATCATGGAAGCAGTCACGTCAGCTGCTGTCAAAGGAGAGAAAGCTCACAGGCAGGCTTGTGGCCTCCGTTTGTTTCTATGGTGAAAATGGAATGAGATTGGTATCGAACTGTATTTGTATCCCTACAGCATGTTTCACATTTTGCGATTATATAGAGATGTTTTAAAAGTTTTCATGTGACTCTAAGGTCTTCATTTCATTGTATAATGTGTTGTGGTGGTTAACATTTTAAATAAAAGAAAAAAATACCTTGAGAATTGGGTCTTACTCTTTCATTAACATTTATGTCAAATTAGCAACCTTTCTTTTAGTAGATGAAATATGTTCAAAGCTGTTTTGGCTGCTAGATAATGAAAACAAAGCTACCAAATTTCTCTTTCTTAAGGAAAATGACTAAAATGTAATCTCTGTTGTCTCTAACACAAACACACATTTTTTTTTTTTTGGTTCAGTTATTTGGCATGAGCTCATTCATGGAGAAAGCAATTATATTTTGGAATCCAAAGAGTAAAGGCTAAGTTGTTTATATATGGCTATGATTCCCTTTTACAATTGGATAATCATCTATTTTAATGATGGATTTCAGTGGTATTTCCGTGTTCAGTAAAACAACAGCACAGTGCCATTTCAGCCCTGCTTGGAGCCTGGGTATAAGTGCACCAGTGCATGAGTCTCGCTAGAATGAAAACACCAAACCAAACTCTCACAAAGGTCATCAGAATTCAGAGAGGGGCAGTGGGGGGGAAGCTGATATGGCCTCACTCCTGTGATGAAGACAGGAGCCCCCTTGCAGCGTTTCCTCAGGAGTGCTTGGGAACTGCTGTCTCCCATGACACTCCAGCAGGAGCATATGCACCAGGAATAAATACAGAGCGATCAAGGCAGGCTCTTGGGCCCCTTTATTTAAGGGGACAGGTTAACAGTGTCCTTGGAATCCTGTCCTGAGTGCATAGAGAGTGATACAGGAGAGCTGAAGCATATTTTAATCTCTATATCTTTAAGTGAATCATTTGTTCTAAGAAAGCACTAACAAATTCATTTAAATATTACAAATTACACTATAATCAGCAAAATGGAGATCAGAGTCATTTTTAGCCCCACCCCACAACAATGCATTTAATGTTCTATTTAATAATTGTAATATATATAATAACCATCATCACATAGCTATCATATATATTTACTCACCCATTGAGAAAGGATTATTATTGTCATTTTGCATATAAGATATGAAACTAAAGAAAATGTTGGGGTCAGAGATTATTAGAGGAGTCAGTATTAGAAAGGAATTATTAGGGGGAAATAGCAGAGCAAATTAATATCTTAACAATGAGGTTGATTAAGCAAACTGGCATATTGATACAACTGAATATTATGCTGTTACTTAAAATGGCATTATGACGTATTTAGTGACATGGAATAATATATATGGTATGTGAGGCACACAGAAATATTTCTGCATTATATATACATACATATTTCTGCATAGGTATTCACCAAGAAGGAACAGTGTAATGGATCAGAGTGTGGAGCTCAGAGTCAAAGCGCTCAGGTTTGAATCCTGACTCCATGACTTAATGGCCACGTGACGATGGGCAAGGCCCTTCATTTTTTCTGCCTTATCTTCCTCATCAGTAAAATTGGACTAATGATGGCATCCACGACTATACATATGGGCCGGATCCAGCGTGGAACTTAGGTGAGGGCTGTGGGACATGATGCGAGTAAAGCTTTGAGCACAGTCTCCGGCACACAGAAAGTGTTCAGTGAATGTCACCTGTTGCCATTGTTAGCTACTCTCCGAAATGCCAGTGAGAAAACTAGTGCTGTATTATAGCCACTAAAAAGTGCTCTTATGGGCACAACTGAAGAAGCAGCAGCGTGGGGGGGGTGGGCGGTGGTAAATAGCCACCACACAAACTAAAGCTATCACACACGCAGTACTGTGCCGCTCCTGGCCGCGCTAGGTAGCCGGCCGGCCCCTCCCTGTGTGAGAGCCCATCAGTCCCTGCAGCCGGATTCCGCAATGCTGCGCAAGGACCTGCCTCAGCAAGCCCTCGGTCACGCCCGCTTTCCCTCCAGGCCCAGAACCCAGCCACAGCAGCAGGGAGGAAAAGGAGAGAAACTGCAGCTTTAAGTGTGTGCTCACAAAATATTTCCCATTACTTTCTCTCTGTGGCATATTCCCTTTAATTGGAGTATGTTTTTTTCACCTATATTCCTGCTTAAATATTTTATTCTGTTATGAAACAGCAGAAGCCCAATCTATATTATTAACTGAATACTTTATTGACTTGTTTTTTTGTGTGTTTGGGTTTGGTTTTAGTTTGGTTTTGGTCAGAGTCCAGGGCAACAGCAAATGGCACTCAAGCTGAATGATTTTAGAGGAATTCAATAATCACAAAGGTGTGAATAGGGTGTTGAGAAGCCAACAATGGGCTGTGGTTCTCCAGGCTAGCACCCTAGCTACCCCTAGGCCTGAAGGCTCAAGATGGGGAAGTGAAGGTCTCTTGGGTGCAAAGGGCTGCCTGGCAGCCTCTGTCTTCAGTAGGAGGATGGAACAAAATAAGGGTAGTCAGGTCTCTGCAGGGGAGGGAGAGGGCAGAGGCCAGGGAATAAATGCCCCCGTCTCACTCTCCTCCCTCTGGCTGAGCGCCTGTCAGTGCCTCCCACGGGACAAACCCAACCGCAAACAGAGGACTTGGAGCCCTCCCTGCTGTCCACGCTGAGAAGCAGCACAGCCAGGGTACTCACAGAGCAGGTGGAGAAAGCTGGTGGGTACATTTGGAGGTAGAAAAGGATGATGTCCACTGCTTCATGCACCCCATTATTCTGAATCAAAAGAAAACCAATAAGCAGATATTCAAGTAGAGAAATGTATGCAGTAAAAATAAGAGTCCTCAGGACACTCAATTCTATTTCCCAAGGATAAAGAATTCCCGAGTTTCATATGGACCCATCCAAACAAAAATAATGTTTTAATTTGAGCACATGCTGAAATCTCCTCTTTTTAAGACTAAATAATAATAAATGACTTTTAAGTTATATTTTTTAAGAAATTAGTAACTTCACTGGGATTTGTGAAAAGCAGAGTAAGGACTTCCAGTGGACCAAAAGTTATCTGGGTCCCTAAAAACGTACATGGGAAGCCAAGGCAGGAAGCCATGGCCTGGCGGGAAACTGCAGAGGCTGCAGGGGAAGGTACCAATCCCGGAATAGAGATCTGACTTCTGCAGAACACAGACTTCTCATCAGCAACACCAGGTGCCATGACATAAGGAAACAAAATATAAAATCCCTAAGGAAAATAGTATTCAGCCGAACTATCACCGGACAACGAGAATGAATTTGTGAAAGAAGAAAAACCAACCAAAAGCTGTTAGCTTAAGCCTTTATTAAAACCATCACAACAGGAGAATAGCTCAAGATACCTGTTCTTCTAGAAAGCAGATGGTTGAAAACATTTATATATTCAATTGATGAAGATCAAAGTTCCACTAGAGTCTGAGAATTGATCTTGTTAGGGTCAATGGAATATATTCAGTCATTCAGCTTCTTTCACAAATTAATGACATTTTCAAACATACAAAACCTCAGAAAGTTTACCATCCACATTTTTTGTAAGAATTATTATGGGATATCGTTCAGGAAAAAGAAAAATAAATCTAGGAGAAAGTAATGAGCAAGAAACATGGTAACAGAGCAATCACTTAAAAAAATGTCTAAATTGAAATCAGTTGTCTCTGTGTATGTGTGTGTTAAATAAACCACCTGGAAGTAAAATTCCGTAACATATCAACCAGAGAGTTAGATGGGGGAGTAAGGAGAGTGTGAAAGGGAATAAATGCATGCTAAGTTTCTTGACCTATTGAGAAGAAGGGTTGTACATAGATATATTTGACTCAACTTTTTTAAAAGAAAATGTTTCTGTATGTGAACTAAAGATGTGGACAAGCTGAACATAAAAAGAATAGATAAATGTATAACTATCAAAGCAGAAGGAGGAAAATGTTGCAAACACAATCTCACCATAGAAGGCAAGAAAGCCTTAAAAAAATTTTTGCCAAAAAAGAAAAAACTATGGTAAGAATAAATCAAAACCTATCCATACTTATGATAAATGTGGCAGTATTTTCAGACCTATTAAAAGACAGACTGTCAGGTTGATAAAAAAGAAAATCCAGCTATTATTACTTATCAGAAAGCAAACCTGAAAAAAAAAGTAATATAGAATGGTTGAAAATAAAGAGATATTCAAAAATGTGTATCTGCCAAACTGATTTTATAGCAATATTACTATCAGACAAAACAGAATTTGAAACTTTCAGGGGATCAAAAAGAATACTGAATATTGTTAAAAAGAGGTATTTGCTAAAAAGTCATAACACTAGTGAACCTTTGTGAATATGAGGTATATTCAAAATATATAAAGTGGAAGCCAATAGAAATATTAAACAGTATTAAAAATGTACTCATCTCTAATAAATTGTAAGAGTTTTCACAATTACAGTCTTTTGATAACAAGCAATTAGTCAAAAAGTAAGCGAGTGCAAGAGGAACTGGATTACACAATTAAGAATCTTCATCAAATAGACACCTTTATAAAAAATAAATGTGGAACATTCAGAGACTTGAGCAATAAGATACAACTGAACTAAAAAAAATAAAAATATTCCTCTTATATAAGCCATAATCACATATGACATTGCAATAGAATAAAAAGTTAACATTTTGCCCTAAAATTCAATATCAGGAATGTCTGGAACAGATTCCCAAATAATTATTGGGATAAAGAGATAAAAAAAAAGAGAAGGTTGCAAAATACTTTGAATAACCAAGTGGGTCAGGGGTCCCCAATACTATCCCCATGTTTGGAGATTTGTTGGAAGGACTTAAGGGACTCAGTGTATAGTTGTACCCATGCCTAAGATTTATTACAATGATGGAGTAAGAATTTGCAGTGGGTCATATGGGAAAATACTGGCAGAGTCTGGAGGAATCCGTGTTCAGGCTCCCTTATGCCCTCTCTCTCCTATGACAGATCACACAGAGCACATTTCTCCCAGCAACAAAATGCAGCAATAAGTGGGTGATGTTTCTGCCCAGGGAAGCCCATCGGAGACTCAGCACCCAATGTTTTTACTGGGGGCTGGTCACATGGAGCCCCTCTGCCTAGCACATACCAAAATTCCAGACTGAGAAAGAAAGCAGGTGTTCAGCATAAAGCACCTTGTTTGTACAAACAGTTTAGGCACAGTGAGGTGCCTTTATCATATAGGGAGAATTTTTATATCAGTGAAGGAATGAGTTTACAGGTCAAGTTCCCAGATACCAGCTGAGGGCCAAACTTGCAAGCAGGTCTTTTGAAGGTTAACAGTCTCAGACCTGCTATGTGAACTTGTTTCTGCAAAACATGGAAGATCTCTATATCAAAATTTGAGTATCGAACCACAGCAGTACTCAGGAGGAAATTTACAGCCACAAATGAATTTCTTCCAAAATAAAAAGATTGAAATTTAATGAACAAGATTTCACCAAAAGACACTGAAAAGACCAACAACATAAGTTCAATGAAAGCACAATAAAGAAATTAAGATAAAGCCAGCTATTAATAAAACAAAAACTATAAGGAACTTATGCAACTCAATAGCAAAAAAAAAAAATCTGATTTAAAAATGGCCAGAGGACCTGAGAAGACATTTTTTCTGAACAAAGCATACAAATGGTATGTCTTTGTATACCAAACAGGTACATGAAAAAATGCTCAACACCACTCATCATCAGGGAAGTGCAAATCAAAATTACAACAAGATACTACCTCACACCTGTTAGAATAGCTATTATCAAACAGACAAGAGGTAACAGGTGTTGGTGAGCATGTAGAGAAACAGAGAATCCTTATGCATTATTGGTGGGAATGTAAATTGGTGCAACCACAATAGAAGACAGTACAAAGATTTCTTAAAAAATAAAAAAATTGAACTACCATATAATCCAGTAATCCCACTTCTGGGTAATTATTCAAAGGAAATGGCATCAGGATCTCAGAGATATCTGCAGTTCCATGTTCACTGCCTTATTCGTAATAGCCAAGAATGGAAATAACCTGTGTCCATTCACACATGAATAGAAAGATGTGACATACATATAAATAGTGGAATCTTTTTCAGACATGAGACACAAGACACCAAATCAGCTGGCACTATGATCTTGGACTTCCCAGCCTCCAGAACTATGAGAAATAAAAATGTGTTGTTTAAGCCTATGGAATTCTATTATAGCAGCCTGAATAAATTGAGGCAATGAGGATACAGTCACAAATATCCAGACTTCTGGAGTCTCTAAAGAAAAACACTCAACTCTTCAGCAGATACATTTAAAGATTAAAGAAAAGGAAATGGAGGTACTTACAGATGAGAAGAGATTTAAGAGACAAATCAACCAATTGCAATGTGTGTACATCATTTGAGCCCTACATAAACAAATAAACAAAAAATGAAAAATAATAAAAAAGTCTGAACAATGAATATTTGATGACAATAAGGAATTATTATTAATATTTAGATGTGATCACTCTATTCTGTTATGGTTAAACAATATATGAATCACAGTCCTTGACCTCAAGAAACTCACAGTTAGTGAGGGAGATACACAGACAAAAAATGATTAAAATGCAATAAGGCATCAGTAGATGAATATATAAAAAAGATGTGACACATATATACAATGGAATATTATTCAGCCATAAAAAAGAATGAAATCTTGCCATTTGCAACAACACAAATGGACCTAGAGGGTATTCTGCCAAATGAAATTAAGTCAAACAGAGAAAGACAAACACCATATAATTTCATTTACATGTGGAATCCAAAAAACAAAACAAACAAAACAGAAATGGACTCATGGACACAGAGAACAGACTGGTGATTGCCATATGGGAGGAGGTAGGGAGGATGAGTGAAATAGGTGAGGGAAAAAAGAAATTAGTGAAACTGTTTGGTATCTTGAGATGATGATGGTTACAAGAGTGTATACACATGTCAAAATTCATTAAGCTATGAACTAAGGTAAAACTTGTGCATTTTATTGTATGTACCTCAATATAAAAATAAAATAAAATTTGTCATTTTATACATACAAATGCAATAAGGCTATACCAGTAGATGGTAAGTGTAAAACAATCTGGGAATGTAGAAAGGGTACCATCTAGAAGACTGAACAAATGATTCTTGTATGAGAGAGAGCTGAGACTTGAAGGATGGGACGTTTGCCAGAGAGGCAGGGTGATCTGAAACAAGAAATATTTGAACGGAGACAAAGAGGTATAAAAGAGGTGTAAAAGGCAATGGAATATTATTCAGCCATAAGGAGAAAACAAATCCTACCATTTGCAACAACATGGATGGAGCTAGAGGGTATTATGCTCAGTGAAATAAGCCAACCCGAAAAGGACAAGTATCAAATGATTTCACTCATAGGTGGAGTATAAGAACAAAGAAAAAAAAAACTGAAGGAACAAAACAGCAGCAGACTTACAGAACCCAAGAACGGACTAATAGTTACCAAAGGGAAAGGGACTGGGGAAGAAGGGCGGGAAGGGAGGGATAAGAGGGTAAAAGGGGCATTACGATTAGCAGGCGTAAGGTAGGGGGGGGCACGGGGAGGGCTGTACAACTCAGAGAAGACAAGTAGTGATTCTATAGCATCTCACTACGCTGATGGACAGTGACTGTAATAGGGTTGGTGGGGGGGACCTGATGAAGGGGGTAGTTTAATCACCATAATATTGCACATGTAATTGTAGGTTAATGATACCAAAATAAATTGTAAAAAAAAAAAAAAAAAGAGGTGTAAAAGGATGTGCCCCAAGGAGTGGAAGTATTTGAGCCTGATTACAGCACAGGACAAACGATGAGAGGTGAGTCTGGAGAGGACTCATGAGATCATACAGGATCTTTCTTGATTCTCTACTAAAGTTAATGGAAAACCTGTTTGATTTTTAATTATTTTCAGAGATGGAGAAATGTTACTGAAGAGTTACAAACACGCTTCTCTTTCTAGAGATGAAAACCTCAATGTCTCTTGGAAGACATTTGTTTTGTTTCGTAAATATCACCAAGATGGTTGTTTATCACAGAAATATTAAGGAATCATTGAACTCAGACAAAGTCGTGTAGAAGAATAGTGTTATCTAATAAAAACCATTTCACACTGAGTTTTATAAGGCAAATGTCAGGAACAACTGTATTAAAAAAGAAACTCTACTGCAATGCTTTACCACCATAGAGACACCATACAAATCAAAGTCTTTATGGACTTTGGATCCAAAGCCTTGTTATGAAAATTTCATAAGCCCAATATTAGCTCATTTACATCTAATGTTGCAATATTTGAGCCACTGATTTTTACAATAATCATTGTTTTGATAGTTTAGGTAATCTAAACAATGTTTTAATCCTATGCCTGAAAGTATCATTTGCTCTTCAAAACAGTGTGCATCTTTATCTTCAAATACTTGCTCACAGAAGTTCCTGATGTTTGTTTCTTTACCCTGGTAATAAAGACTATGAAGAGGAACTGGCCTTTTTGGGGCATAAAGCAAAATGGATTGTTATGCCATATGTGGTACTATTTTTATTTTTATTTTGCATGTTTCAGATTTCAATTCTATGCTTCTCACCAAATTCCTTTTTTAATATTTTATTTTATTTTATTTTATTTTATCAAATGTACATCACAGAGGTTCAACAGTCCCCCTCCCCCTATCCCTACCCTCACTCCCACCCACTTCCCTTCCCCTTGGTAACTACTAGTCACTTCTCAGTGTCTATGAGTCTACTGCTGTATTGTTCCTTCTGTTTTGCTTTGTTTCTATATTCCACGAAAGAGTGAACTGATATGGGATTTGTCTTCCTCTGCTTGGCTTTTTTTTTTTTTTTGGTATCATTAATCTACAAATACATGTGCAACATTATGGTTACTAGACTCACCACATCAAGTCCCCGCCACATACCCCATTACAGTCACTGTCCATCAGCATAGTGAGATGCTACAGAATCACTACTTGTCTTCTCTGAGTTGTACAGCCTTCCCTGTGACCACCCCCTACATTAAGTCTGCTATTTGTAATGCCCCTTTTTCCCCCTTGTCTCACCCTTCCCACCCATCTTCCCCAATCCCTTTCCCTTTGGCAACTGTTAGTCAATTCTTCGGTTCTGTGAGTCTGCTGCTGTTTTGTTCCTTAAGTTTTTGCTTTGTTCTTATACTCCATAGATGAGTGAAATCATTTGATACTTGTCTTTTTCCGCCTGGCTTATTTCACTGAGCATAATACCCTCTAGCTCCATCCATGTTGTTGCAAATGGTAGGATTTGTTTTCTTCTTATGGCTGAATAATATTCCATTGTGTTTACGTACCACATCTTCTTTATCCATTCATCTACTGATGGACACTTAGGCTGCTTCCATTTCTTGGCTATTGTAAATAGTGCTGCGATAAACATAGGGGTGCATCTGTCTTTTTCAAACTGGGCTGCTGCATTCTTAGGGTAAATTCCTAGGAGTGGGATTCCTGGGTCAAATGGTATTTCTATTTTGAGTTTTTTGAGGAACCTCCATACTGCTTTCCACAATGGTTGAACCAATTTGCATTCCCACCAGCAGTGTAGGAGGGTGCCCCTTTCTCCACATCCACGCCAACATTTGTTGTTGTTTGTCTTTTGGATGGTGGCCATCCTTACTGGTGTGAGGTGATATCGCATTGTGGTTTTAATTTGCATTTCTCTGATGATTAGCGATGTGGAGCATCTTTTCATGTGCCTGTTGGCCATCTGAATTTCTTCTTTGGAGAAGTGTCTGTTCAGATCCTCTGCCCATTTTTAAGTGGATTATTTGCTTTTTGTTTATAGAGGTGCATGAGCTGTTTATATATTTTGGATGTCAACCCCTTATCGGATATGTCATTTATGAATATATTCTCCCATACTGTAGGATGTCTTTTTGTTCTACTCATGGTGTCCTTTGCTGTACAGAAGAATTTCAGCTTGTTATAGTCCCACTTGTTCATTTTTGCTTTTGTTTCCCTTGTCCGAGGAGATATATTAATGAAGAAGTCGCTCATGTTTATGTCCAAGAGATTTTTGCCTATATTTTTTTCTAAGAGTTTTATGGCTTCATGACTTACATTCAGGTCTTTGATCCATTTCGAATTTACTTTTGTGTATGGGGTTAGACAATGATCCAGTTTCATTCTCTTACATGTAGCTGTCCAGTTTTGCCAACATAAGCTGTTGAAGAGGCTTTCATTTCCCCATTGTATGTCCATGGCTCCTTTATCGTATATTAATTGACCATATATGTTTGGGTTAATATCTGGGCTCTCTATTCTGTTCCACTGGTCCCTGGGTCTGTTCTGGTGCCAGTACCAAATTGTCTTGATTACTGTGGCTTTGTAGCAGAGCTTGAGGTCAGGGAGTGTAATTCCCCCTGTTTTATTCTTCCTTCTCAGGATTGCTTTGGTTATTCGGGGTCTTTTGTGGTTCCATACAAGTTTTAGAACTATTTGTTCCAGTTCATTGGTATTTTGATAGGGATTGAATTGAATCTGTAGATTGCTTTAGGTAGTATAGCCATTTTGACAATATTTATTCTTCCTAGCCAAGAGCATAGGATGCATTTCCATTTGTTAGTGTTCTCTTTCATTTCTCTTAGGAGTGTCTTGTAGTTTTCAGGGTATAGGTCTTTCACTTCCTTCATTAGGTTTATTCCTAGGTATTTTATTCTTTTTGATGCAATTGTGAATGGAATTGTTTTCCTGATTTCTCTTCTGTTAGCTCATTGGTAGTGTATAGGAAATCAGCAGATTTCTGTGTATTAATTTTGTATCCTACAACTTTGCTGAATTCAGATATGTTCTAGTAGTTTTGGAGTGGAGTCTTTAGGGTTTTTTATGTACAAAATCGTGTCATCAGCAAAAAAAAAATAGTGACAATTTGACTTCTTCTTTACCAATCTGGATGCCTTGTATTTCTTCGTTTTGTCTGATTATCATGGCTAGGACCTCCAGTACTATGTTGAATAACAGTGGGGAGAGTGGGCATCCCTGTCTTGGTCCCAATCTTAGGTTAAAAGCTTTCAGCTTCTCGCTGTTAAGTATGATGTTGGCTGTGGGTTTGTCATATATGGCCTTTATTATATTGAGGTATTTGCCCTCTATACCCATTTTGTTGAGAGTTTTAATCATGAATGGATGTTGAATTTTGTCAAATGCTTTTTCAGCATCTATGGAGATGATCATGTGTTTTTTTGTTGTTCTTTTTGTTGATGTGGTGGTTGATGTTGATGGATTTTCGAATGTTGTACCATCCTTGCATCCCTGGGATGAATCCCACTTGATCATGGTGTATGATCCTCTTGATGTATTTTTTAATTCGGTTTGCTAATATTTTGTTGAGTATTTTTGTATCTACGTTCATCAGGAATATTGGTCTGTAATTTTCTTTTTTTGTGGGGTCCTTGCCTGGTTTGGTTATTAGAGTGATGCTGGCTTCATAGAATGAGTTTGGAAGTATTCCCTCCTCTTCTATTTTTTGAAAAACTTTAAGGAGTATGGGTATTATTTCTTCTCTACATGTCTGATAAAATTCTCTGCTTGGCTTATTTCATTGAGCATAATGCCCTCTGGATCCATCCATGCTTTTGCAAATCCCAGGAGTTCTTTTCTTTTTATTGCTGAATAATATTCCACTGTGTATATGTATCACATCTTCTTTATCTATTCATCTAGTGATGGACCCTTAGGTTGCTTCCATGTCTTGGCTATTGTGAACAGTGTGGCGATAAACATAGGAGTGCATATATCTTTTCAAATCAGGGATTTTGTTTTCTCCATGTAAATTCCTAGGAGTGGAATTCCTGGGTCAAATGGCATTTCTATGTCCAGTGTTTTGAGGAGTACAAACCAGACTTGGGAGAACATATAGCTGCCTATCATGATTGCTACGTCTGAACCATAAAACCTGTAGTTTAGAGTGGGACATCCAATCCCATCTCCCTCTCCTAAATTTCTCTCAAAAGAATAGGTCTTTTATTGACAGCTTTTCTGGGACAGTGAAGAAGAGTAAACCATGGAGAGTGGAAGAGGGAATTTTCTCCGGAAGCAGAAAATAAAAAGCTTTCTGTAGATTCTACTCAGTAGGAGTTGGGTTGCCTTCCACTCTGGAAGTAGGCAGGCACTGCAATCTGGTTTGGGAACTAAGAGTGGCCAGTTCCATAGCTTTTTAAAGCTACCCCTCTGATTGTATGTATGCCATTACGAAGATTTCAGCAAAGTTTTATACACATAAATAACCTGGCCTGGCTGTCTTCTGAATGTTTTACACCCTTGGAGCAAAGTTGTGGCAGCATTAGGCTGTGTTTTCTGCTTTCAAGAGAACCCAGACCAAAACACTAGCTGCACTATTACTCACGAATAGTGGTAGATTAAAGATATTTCCAAACATTCCAAGTTAAAAAAAAAACTTACATTGTGCAGACTATCTCAAATATCTTTAAGTTGGCTTCACTCACCAAAAAGAGAGTTAACAAAGAAAAAGTAAGAAATCCAGGAAACAAGCTTAGGACACAGGAAAGAGGTGAAGGAAATCCCCCAGAGAATTGTAAAGTAGGTCTCAGGGTGAGTGCTGTGTACTAGAATGAAAGCATTATGTATCTAGTTTGGAGAAGTGTTAGTCAATGTGCAGAATATAAAGCAAGCTGTCAGAATATAAAGACCACTGCTGCCACTGTACCAGCTTTAAAACTCAAGGACAGAACGTTCAGGAGAACTGGCCCGTGGGCTGTGAGGTTCCTACTTTCCCCCCTAAGTCATGATGCCTGGATCAGCTGAAGACAGGTTCTAAATTGACCTACTCCTGAGACCTGGAGTTAGGCTCCAGGGAGCTGCAAAGCAGAAGGATCAATGCCCTCCCTCTGACCTTTAGGAGCTCATTCCAAGTCTTTCCCACCTTTCTGCCAAAGTTCTTTACATTTCCAGGACTAATCCTTAGCTTTGCCTACTGGTTTCCTAGAAATGGCACTTGTAAACTCCAAAGGAAGATGAGCCCAGCTCATGGCCCAGAAATTCTGTTTGGCTTACCTTTTTCTAAAGCCCTCATCTCCTAGTGGCAATATCCCCCTTTCCTTGCACAGTTAGGTTTCTGCTGCTACTGAGTTTAAAAAAAAAAAAAGAAAGATAACTAAAACTAAACAGCAGATTATTTAGAGATACATAAGTGTCAAACTATAATGAAAAAGGAAACGATTAACCCAAACACAGGATAGTGGTTTCCTTTGTCGGGGAGGGAGTAGAGGGGAACATGGGGCATTTCTAAAGCACAGGTATATTCTGTTTCTTAACATGGGTAAGAGGTACCCTGGCTTTTGTTTTATAACCAACAAATTGTATATGTATTATATACTTTTTTGTATGTATGCTATGTTTGATCATTTTATACAAACACACACAATTTTTAAAAAGCTACTGCAGTCAAGACAAAAGCTTCTCATAGTTCCATCATCTGAAACTGAAGCTTTTCCTCCAGACATAACTCCTGCAAACTGACAGCAGGGTGATGCTGACTGATATTGGCCTTTCCCTTGTAGTAAAAAACCTGTCTCTTGAAAGGATGAGCGAAACAGGTGTCTATGAATATGTGAGGAGCTAAAGGTCCATTTTACTATTATGGACCTGCTCTGCCCCCAAATTCCCGGGAAAACCCATGAAACTGACAAAGTCCCCTCCCTTTGCCCCACGCCCCTGAAACTGACAAACATTTTGCCAAGTGAAGAGTTAAGAGTTGCATGAAATACCTTACAACAGAAATCTTTTAAGTGTAATTTTCTCATGAATCAAAATAATTCAGGTTTGTAAGAAAGAAAAAACAGTTGTTGGAGCAAAAAGTATAGAAAAAAATTAAAAGCTGAAGAGGAAGAGAAACCCAGTCTGAACTGACAGTTCCTAAGGTAGGAGGATATATCCAGCAGACTTTTATTTTTCGTGCTCTCCTAGTCTCCACGTTTAAAATATTTACCTGTGTAGTCTCTTTCCTCAAAGCTAGTTTATACACATGTAAGAAAACTATTTTCTAAAATAAGCCAAAGTATAGAGATAGCTTCTAATCATTGCTTTAATGAGTCATTATTTGGTATAAAGAAATATTTAGGGTAGTTAAAAAACTTGTACTACTATTTCATAAAGTAAAATTCTTTCCAAATGTACACTAATGGTATTAAATAAGTATTAAGTCTAATAGGTAAATATATCTTTTTGCATTTGCAGCCTTTTTTCCAATCCTGATTTAATTACATTAGGCTATAAAAATGTATTGTGTAATTCTACAGAAATATTTGTGGATAGTTTTTTAAAAATTCCATTTAGTGGTTTCCTTGGTACCCAAGTATTTTATGAGACTCCAACCCATAATGTTGGAGATTTTGCTTGTTTTAGAACATTCTAGAAAGGTTAACAATTATGTTGCATTACTCAGGCATAATAGATCAGAAAGATCGATTCATTCACTTACTTATTCATCTACTTGTCCATTCAGTCATTCATCACATGTCAATTGCCTTTTAGTTGTAAAACATTGTGATAAGTGAATTAGACAATAATACTGACATCAAAGGACTCATTATCATACAGGAGGGGGAGATGTGCCCAAATAACTAAACTAGTAATTGTGATAAGAGAAATACAGATAAAGCATGACCAGCCATGTGATGACAGAGACCATTTCCCTCTATCTCTCTGGTAATCATCCCTTGTACCTGGAATAGTGCTGAGTCATAGCAAGCTCATATTTGCTGAGTATAAAATAAAAAGGAATGAATGAATGAATGACAAGGTGGTATGTAATCTAGACTTTGATATGGAAGGATCTGGTTATGGGAAGATAAAGAAGGAAGTTTTTGAGAATCAAGGTCATGCTTATGAGTCTTATTTTGTTCACTCTATTCCGTTCTTTTCCATCTGAGCAATAAGTGTCTCAGCGTGGTCCCAAACCTCCTTCACACGGTCTGTCACGATCACTTGAGAAATCATCCATGAAATAGAGGCAAATGCAGTTCCAGAAACTAGGAAAAATGTGTTGATGGTCCATCCATCAAATGAGAGCTATCCCTTTCAAAGGAGTCACCCTGAGGTTTATGCATTTATTTCTACAATGTTGGCATTACTCAATATACACTTAGAACTCTGAAAATTGCCCCCAGAATCTGCATCAGCTCTTTTTAAAAATCCACAATGGTTACATTTTTATCCTTAAGAGTGGGCTTGGTGTTTGGAAGTCCAGGTATTTCCTCCACATAAATGTGCAAATAGATCAATTCAGCTATGTTATTATTAAATATCTTAAAGAGATACCACAATTACATTTCCAGGATATATGCACTTTGTGTGACAGAGCATATGAAGAGAAAAGGAGACCGGTTTAGATAGTCACATTATCATTTTATTGAAATAAATCCTCAACTACCCAGTATAATTTAATAGCCTGTTTTTCACCAACAGATCATTAACTCTCACTTTAATAATTTGATTTTTAAAGTTTCATTTTATTATCATAAAAACACAACATGAGATCTACTTATCAAATTTTAGGTATAAAATACACTATTGATTATCATAGGTATGGTTCTGTACAGCAGATCTCTAGAGCTTCTACATCTTGCTTAACTGAAACTTTCTGCCCATTGACTGGTAACTCCAAATTTCTTCCTCCCCCTAATCCCTGGAAGCTACCATTCCAGTCTTTGATTCTATGAATCAGACTATTTTAAATACCTCAATTTAAGTGAAATCATGCAGTCATTTGTCTTTCTGTGACCTGGCTTATTTCACTTCTTTTACGTAGCCTCAAGGTTCATTCATGTTGTTGCTTATTGCAGAATTTCCTTCTTTTATAAGGCTTAATAATATTCCATGGCATGTATATACTACATTTTCTTTTTATATGCATCTGTTGATGGATATTTAAGTTGTTTCCACATCTTAGCTATTGTGAATAGTGCTACAGTGAACATGAGTGCTAATATCTCTTCAAGATTCTGATTTCAATTTTTTTGGATAAATATACAGAACTGGGATTGTTGGATCACATGGTAATTTGATTTCTTTTTTTTTTTTTGAGGAATCACAATATATTTTTCTATAGTTGCTGCACTATTTTGCTTTCCCACCAACAAGATGCAAGTAATGGTGTATTTTTTTAAAAGCTCAATGGAACTGAAATACTAACTACCCATATTGGAACTTCTGAATTGCCAAAGATTCAGTAAGAGTCTGAAGTAAGATCAGACTAAGAACTTGGAATTCTTAGATCATCATTTTAAAGAGTTATTTCATAACAAAGAAGTACATTAAGAAGATTAGAATTTTTTATTATTGAAAAACATGCAGGTGCTTCTGAACTATAGAATATAGCTGTGCAAAAACTTGAAAGATGGATGAACATCTCTAACATAATACTTAGCAGTAATATATATCATAGAATAAACAAGGAATACCCTAATATTAAAAAGTGCGAGATGTTTCAGAAAGTGATCTTATCTATGTTCCTAGATGGTTAGTATACTTTCCCTTGTTATCATCATCATCATGTATTATTAATGCCATGTCTTCAATGTCATATATTAGTGAAGATATGCCAATGTCCTGCCTTTAATGTCCATGATAGACTATATTTTATATATACTATCTTTCTATGCTAGTTATAGATTTCTTCCATTATTCAGCAGTAGTCAAAGATACTCTGTCCTCTTTATAGTTGACCTGGAAACTAAATCAAGCCTATGGATACCCTCAAAATTAATACTTTCAGAAAGTACTATAAACTATAAATAGTTTAAATAATATAAGAAAGCCATTGTTGTTTATTTTAAAATATGTCTATCTCATTTTTCTTTTCACTTTGCATCTTAGATTGTCAAGGATTTCCTCAAAATTACAGTAATGATGTATGAGAGAATGTCACGTCTCTTAATCTTTCAAAACTTTGTAAGAATCTCTTATCAGCTTATGGATGCTATTGTCTTGATTTTAATAGAAAAAAAAAAAACAAGGAAGAAAAATTTCCAGACAAATATTTGTCCAAATATTTTAGAAACTAATGAAACTTAAGAAAAACACACTTTCAAAGAGCAAATCATTCATGTAATATATGATAATTGCCATTCATTTTTAAGTGAACTGGAATAATTCTCCTGTATGACTTAGACCAACTGGAATGCTGTATTTCAGTGGTTCTTTAAAAATACTTCATCATGGGAACCATGCTGCATGATATTCATAAAACATGTGATGCAATCCCAGGTGAAGGGCTGCAAAACAGGACATTTGGAAGATCATGAACAATTCCCAATAATAGAATGCAAGTAAATAAAAGTGAAGCTATTTTTCTTTACCTTAACTTTTCTCCTTTTTAAATTTTAAAACTTAGATTTTTAGTGATCATCAATAACAAATTTGTTGTGATACACTTCATGTCTGATATGGACACAAAAATACTTTATTGTAGTTGCCAACACTGCTCTTGCAGTGTCATTCATTAGTTCATTCATTCAAACACCATTCTTTTGTCACGGATTTATTGAATATCTGCTCTGTAATAGCCACTAGAATTACAGAGACAAATGAGGAGTGCCTGAACTCAATTTTGTCCTTTACTTATGAATACATTGAATGCCTGTGAATGAAGAATTGCTGCTTTATGTCAGCCTTCTATAACTGACAACTTACAATATGTTTTGTCTTAACTCAAGAGCCCCTGCAATTTTTAAAATTATTACACATCTTCCCTATTTTGTTTAATGTGCATGCATTTACCAATCACTACGTATTTGAAAGAGAAAATTTTAAGAAGACAAATCAGAAATGAAGCCAAAATAAGTACATAACTATTGATAATTATCTTAAATGTAAAAAGATGAATGCACCTATCAAAAGACATGGGGTGGCAGAGTGGATAAAGAGAAAAGACCCATCTATATGCTGCCTAAAAGAGATTCATTTAAGACCTAAAGACACACAAATGGAAAGTGAAAGGATGGAGAAAGACATTTCATGCAAATAATAGGGAGAAAAAAGCAGGAGTAGCAGTACTTATATCAGACAAAACAGACTTCAAAACAAAGAAAGAAACAAGACAGAATGGACATTACAGAATGATAAAGGGATCAGTCCAATAACAGGATATAGCCATTATAAATATCCATGCACCCAACATAGGAGCACCTAAATATGCAAAAGAAATACTGACAGAATTAATGGGGGAAATAAACTATAACTCATTCGTATTATGAGACTTTAACACACCACTCACATCAGTATATCAACCAGGCAGAAGACAAATGAGGAAACACGGGCACTGAACAACACATTAGATCAGATGAACTTAACAGATATCCCACTCAAAAGCAGCTGGATACACATTTTTCTCAAGTTTATATGGATGTTCTTCAGAATAGATCACATACTAGACCACAAAAAGAGCCTCAATAAATTCAAATACATTGAAATTTTATCAAGCAACTTCTCAGACCACAGTGGTATGAAAATAGAAATAAATTACATGAAGAAAACAAAAAAATCTCACGAACGCATGGATGCTAAACATGCTTCTAAATAATCAATAGATCAAAGAATAAATCAAAACAGAAATCAAGCAATACATGGAGACAAATGGAAACAAAAATACAACAGTTCAAAATATGTGTGATGCTATAAAAACAGTTCTAACAGGAAATACACAGCAATACAGGCTACTTCAAGAAACAAAACAATCCCAAATAAACATAAATAAACATTCTAAACACACAACTAAAGAAACTAGGTAAAGAAGAACAAATGAAACCCAAAGTTAGTAGAAGGAGGGACATAATAAAGATCATAGCAGAAAAAAATAAAATTGACAAGAATGAAACAACAACAAAAATCAATGAAACAGGAGATGGTTCTTTGAGAAGATAAATGAAATAGACAAACCCCTAGCCAGACTTATCAAGAAAAGAGCAAGGACACAAACAAAATCAGAAATGAAAAAAGAGTAGTCACAATGGATGACATAGAAATACAGAGAATTATTAGAGAATTCTATGAAAAATTATATGCCAATAAAATGAGCAACCTAAAAGAAATGGACAAACTCCTAGAAAAATATAACCTTCCAAGACTGACCCAGGAAGACACAGAAAATCTGAACAGACCAATTATCAGCAATGAAATTGAAATGGTGATCAAAAAACTCCTAACAGACAAAAGTGCAGACCCAGATGGCTTTACAGCAGAATTCTACCAAATATTTAAAGAGCTAATACCCATTCTTCTGAAAGTATTCCAAAAAGTAGAAAAGGGAATAATTTCAAACACATTCCATGAAGCTAGCATCATTCTTATATCAAAACCAGACAAAGACACTACAAAAAAAGAAAATTTTAGACCAATATCACTGATGAACATACATGCAAAAAACTCAACAAAACATTAGCAAACCAAATTCAAAAATACATCAAAAGGATTATCCACCATTACCAAGTGGTATTTATTCCAAGGATGCAGGATGGTACAATATTTATAAATCAATCAACATCATATACCACATTAACAAAAAGAAGGATAAAAAACACATGGTCATCTCAATAGATTCTGAAAAAGCATTTGGCAAAATTAAACATCCATTCATGATAAAAAGTCAACAGATTAGGTATAGAGGGTATGTGCCTCAACATAATACAGGCCATATATGACAAACCCACAGCTAACATCATACTAAATGGAAAAAAGCTGAAAGATTTTCCTCCAAGATCAAGAACAAGACAAGGATACCCACTCTCACCACTTTTATTCAACATGGTACTGGAGGTCCTAGCCATGGCAATCAGACAACACAAAAAGATTAATGGCATCCAAATTGGTAAGAAAGAAGTAAAACTGTCACTATTTGCAGATGACATGATACTATATACAGAAAATCCTAAAGATTCCACCATAAACCTGTCAGAACTAATAAGTGGATTAGGCAAAGTTGCAGGCTACAAAACTAATACACATAAATCTGTTGTATTCATATATTCTAACAATGAACTAGCAGAAAGAAATCAGGAAAACAATTACATTTATAGTTACATCAAGAAGAATAAAATACCTGGGAATAAACTTAACCAAGGAGGTGGACGATCTGTATTCTGAAAATTATTAGATATGCATGAGAGAAATTAGACACAAATAAATGGAAATTACCCCATGCTCATGGATAGGAAGAATTAATATTGTCAAAATGACCATCCTGCCCAAAGAAATTTACAGATTCGATGCTATCCCTATCAAAATACAAATATTAACTAGAGCAAATAGTCCTAAAATTCATATGGAAGCACAGAAGACCTAAAATAGCCAAAGCAATCCTGAGAAATAAAAAAGCCAGGGGTATTACACTCCCTGACTTCAAGCTGTACTACAAAACTACAGTAATCAAAACAGTATGGTACTGGCACAAGAACCAACCCATAGATCAATGGAACAGAATAGAAAGCCCAGATATAAACCTACACATATATTGTCAATTAATACATATAAAATTAGGAGGCATGAATATACAAAGGAGGAAAGACAGTCCCCTCAACAACTGGTATTGGGAAATCTGGAAAGCTACATGCAAGAGAATAAAACTGCATTACTGTCTAACTCCATACACAAAAATAAACTTGAAATGGATTAAAGACATAAATGTAAGCAATGAAACCATAAAACTCTTAGAATAAAACATAGGCAAAAATATCTTGAACATAAGCATAAGCAATTTTTTCCTGGACACATCTCCTTGGACAAGGGAAAGAAAAATAGAAAGGACATGGAACTACATCAAACTGAAAATTTCTCTACTGCAAAGGACACCATCACCAAACAACAGGGCAAGCTACAGTATGGGAGAATATATTCATAAACGACTTATACAATAAGGGGTAAACATCTAAAATAGGAATTGAATACTGGATGACAGTATGAGAAGTGAGGCAGAAACCTCCTCCCAAAACCACATAAAACATGAAAATACAGCAAATACAACTAATCCTGAAAGAGCTACTGGAAGACTGCAACAGACTACCTAAATTTGGGGAAAAGAGACTTCACAGAAAAGGGTAAAGTAGCAAAGCCACAATCTGGCGGGACTCAAGCCCTCTCCCCCACCACAGCTCACAGGCGGGAGGAAGAGAAATGGAGTCGAGAGGGAGTAGAAGCCCAGGACTGCTAAACACCCACCCCTGGAGATCTATTCCGGAAGCACAAACCCGCATTGCATGGTGCTCTGGAGATTAGAGGGGTTGGAAAGTAGCAACAGGCAGAATTCTGAGACACTGAGATTCCAGCCACTTGTAGAGAACAGGTACCCACATCTGGCTGCTCTGGGACAAGAAAGGTGGGTGCTTTGAAAGACTTTCCAACAGTGAGAGGGCTGAAAAAGGGGCAAGGATTACACAGTTTGCTGCTCAGGAGAAAGGACAGATGGAAAAAATCATCCTGGCCAATCATACTTAGCCAAGAAGGTTGGGAACTTTCAGGAATTTCATGTGCTCCATTCTCCTGGCTGGAAAAGCAGTCCTGAGGCCCCCCACTGCGATACACAGCCTGCTGCTCCTTCCTCCCAGCAGGCACCAGTCCACATACCTGCTGCCCCTGCTATCATTCCAGGCCAGCCGGAGGGTGTCCCCACCTGTTGCAGCTACCAGGGCATAACACAGAGGCTCCAGCCTGTGCTCTTGGCCCGCTGGAACTTTCTGTGGAGGCAGGCCCTGCAGCTAGGAAGCAGAAAGGGGCTCTTTCCTCCTGGCAGGTGCTGGCATCACAAGCCTGCAACCACCACCATCACTTCAGGTTCTGGGAAGCTCCAGAGAGTAGAGTTTCTGGGCACTAGAGGGTGCCACCAACACAAAGTTATTATTTCATAGCAATCATTAGAAATATGAAACGGCAAAAGAATTTTATACAAACAAAAATCCCACAAACACCAGAAAGATGGCTAAATGAAACTGAAATCACCAATATTCTTGATAGAGATTTCAAAATAAAAATCATAAACAAGCTCACTGAGCTACAGAAAAATATTCAAGATCTCAGGGACGATTCAAGAAAGAGATAGAAACTTTGAAAACTACAGTATCTTAAATGAAACATATAATGGAGGGATTTAAAAGCAGATTAGATGAGGTAGAGGAGATGGTAAATGAAACAGAAATTAGAGAACAGGAAAACAAAGAAGCTGAGGTGCAGAGAGAAAAAAGTATCTCTAGGAATGAAAGAATAATAAGAGAAGTGTGAGACCAATCCAAATGGAACAATATTTGCATTATAGGGGTACCAGAAGAAGAAGGAGAAAAAGGCATAGAAAGTCTCTTTGAGGTAATAATTGCTGAAAACTTCCCCAATCTGGGAAGGAAAGTTTCTCAGGGCATGGAAGTGCAGAAATATCCCAACACAAGGGACTCTAAGAACACAACACCAAGACATATAATAATTAAAATGGCAAATATCAAGTACAAGGACAGAGTATTAGAAAGAAGCCAGAGAGAGAAAAAAAGATCACATAATAGGAAAGCCCATCAGGCTATCATCAGATTTCTCAGCAGAAACCTTACAGGCCAGAAAAGAGTGGCATGATATATGTAATGCAATGAAACAGAAAGGCCTCCAACCAAGAATACACTACTTGGCAAGATTATCATTTAAATTTGAAGCAGGGATTAAAGGATTTCCAGATAAGCCAAAATTGAGGGAATTTACCTTTCACAAACCATCTTTACAGCATATTTTAAAGGGACTGCTATAGATGGTGGTGCTCCTAAGGCTAAATAGCTGTCACCAGAGAAAATAAAACTACAGTAAAGGAAGTAGACCAATTAATTACTAAGCAAATGCAAAATTAAATAATCTACCCACAAAGTCAGTCAAGGGATACACAAAGAGTACAGAATATGACACCTAACATATAAAGAGTGGAGGAGGAAGAAGAAGGGAGAGAAACAAAAAAAAACCATTTAGATTGTGTTTGCAATAGTGTAATAAGTGAGTTAAGTTATACTGTTAGATAGTAAGGAAGCTGCCCTTGAACCTTTGGTAACCACGGGTCTAAAGCCTGCAATGGCAGTAAGCACATATCTATCAATAATCACCCTAAATGTAAATGGACTGAATGCACCGATCAAAAG
>JAQQAC010008880.1:21255830-21416452 GCA_029783875.1 Phataginus tricuspis
TCACAACACTGATGGACAGTGACTGTAATAGGGTTGGTGGGGGGGACCTGATGAAGGGGGTAGTTTAATCATCACAATATTGCTCATGTAATTGTAGGTTAATGATACTAAAATAAAACAAATTGTTAAAAAAAAAAAAAAAAGCTGTGGCCGGGGTGAAAATGAATGGAGGTTCTCTGTTGCACTCCCGTCTCTTTAAGACCGCTGAAAAACAGAGCGCGTGCTTTTCTCCTTTTTTTCCTTCTCTCTTCTCCTTCCCTGAGCCAGCCGCAAGCAAGCAGGCATTTCAGGCCACTGAAAAACAAGGCGCCCGCTTTTCTCCTTTTTTTCCTTCTCTCTTCTCCTTCCCTGAGCCAGCCGCGAGCAAACAGGCGTTTGAGCTGCGCTTTGTGCGCCCGCATTCCCGGGGTCGGTCCAGGGCTGGTTATCTCCTGTGCCTGCACTTCCACTCCCTCCCGGCTCTGAATCCTCTCCTCCCGCCGGTGCGCTGGGATGGGGGAGTGCTCGGGTTCTGCCGGTTCACGGTTCCGTTTCTTACCCGCCGCCCGCTGGCGAGTCCTCTCAGGTGTTTCTGCACTGTGTGTGCTTTCCTGTTTGTTCTGGTCTCTTTTTTAGGAACAGTTGCATTTGCTGTGTTTTCGTGGGTAAATATAATGTTGGGAGGAACATTCTGTCGTTCCGTTCACGCCGCCATCTTCCCGGAACTCCCCAAATGTGCCCTTCTTAAACTTAGAAGGTAAAAGGCACCTCATCACCAGAGACGGGGAATTCAGAGCACAGAAGGCCACATAAGTATTGTTACTGTGTTACTAATTTGCTATCCCAGCCCAAATGCTGTTCAGAATTCCTTAACTAACTGAAGTTCCCAAGCATAAATGTTCTTTGTGCTTTCAATTCCTCACAGATTTATTCTCTTTGTTCTAAAAACGTATTAAACTGCCTGACCTGATCATTTCTTTAGGTTTCAATTTCATATTGGTCATCCATACTTATAGAATAAAACTGGTTTTCTTCTTCTGTTAATCTGTCTCACATCAATTTAATTCTTAGACCAGCTAGAAGAACCTTGAAAGGTGAGGAAAATTCTTCATCCCCAAGAGCTTCCTAACCAAAAAACATAATTTTAAAAGAACCCTCAATAAAATGAATCAACTTGAGACAAACTCTGAGCCATCAAGTAAAAAAATAAGAGTTGTGTTCATCTAGCAATATGGAATATCAGGGAGCCTAAATCATCTAGTCTCAAGCCATCTTAAAATATTTTTAAATATGCTTTTAAATTCATGAAAGGTGTTGCAAGGAATTAAGATAAATCATATGAGGCTGGTAACAAAGTGTGAGCTCCAGCCTGGGAAGTAAGTTTGGAGCCCAACAGCCCAGAGCATTGTTCTCGAAGTGTGGTTCCTGTACCAGCGGCATCATCATGACCTAGGAACATGTTAACAACACAAATTCCTAAGCCCCTTGCTAAACCTACTAAATCAGTAACTCTGGGAGATAAACCCAGCAATTAGTGAACTATAGTGATTCTGAGATTATAGCATACATCAGGATCCTTTAAAGGGCTTGTTAATTCCCTTAGTGTGTAGTCTGGAGATCAGCAACATTGTTAGAAATGCAGAATCTCAGGCTCCACCCCAGAGCTACTGAATCAGAACCTGCAGTTTAACAAGATAAATAGGTGACTTGTGCACATTAAATTTGAGAACCACCAGTCTACAGTCATGACTTGCTAACTCTTTTGACACACAGAAATTTTTCTTTATGACACGGAGCGCACACACACACAGAGCAGCAGGGTCAGGACCAGGTGAGGTGCCCAGGGTGCAGTATATAAGGAGGTACTCACTGTCAGAGTCATACAAGTAAACTTGAATAAGTGTGTGCTTAGGACTATGGAAATAAATATATTTTGGCTTGTCTGCATTATTAATATCTCTACAGTGAATCTGAATTAATTCTATAATTTAAAAAAGAAAAATTTCCTCTTAGTCTTCAAAAATAAGAAGAGGAATAAATGAAACTAAATGACACTAAGATTCTCCTTAAGGTTGCTGTGTGACTAATAACAAGCCCCAAATCACAGTGAGGTGGGTATACAGATACGACCAGTTAGAATTTCATTCATTTATAAGAAAACTGAAATCACTATGTGCAATGAGTCATTAATATTCAGTAAGCTGCAGCACAGAACCAGTTTACTGGTGTTCAGGAAGCCTGATATTAAAACTATACAATCATGGCATTGTTATTCTTTCTTGGCACTGAGTTGGTGTGAGGATCATCTCACATGATTTAATGCCCAGCAGCAGCAAAAGAGTCTTACCCTGATGATAAATTGTATACTTACTTTGCCATGGAGAAGAAACAAAACTACCCTGAATTATCAACGGGCCTATATTTATTTTTGTGTTTTGGGCAGTTTGTCCTTGTTTGTTTGGTTTTAATTAAAATGTAAGGATGATTCTGTTAGGCAGAAAGACAGAAATGAGCGGGATGGAAAGGAGAAAGGGCCCCCCAAAGATGACTCAGGGAGTTGATCAAATAGAAGCAGAAAGCCAGAAATGACTCAAAGAGTTAATCAGATGAAGCCACAGGGTCCAAGAGTGACTCAGGAAATGTCCAGGGTCCCCCCAGATAAGAAACATTAGAGGCACAGGCACAGCCCAGCCCCTGTCCCTATTTCACCAATCAGAACAAGCCTAGAGAGCTGACCGCTGTCAATCAAGGACCTCTCTGCCCTGCCAAAAACCACATAAAAGAAGCTTCGGAATGAGCATCCGGGCCTGCCTGTCTTACCTTAGGCAGGCCCACTCTGCTACTCTCTGCAGAGTATATTAAAACTTACTTTGCTTTCTTGACTTCGGTCTCTTGTCTCACTATATCTGACTTCCCTGCAACACCGAGCGGAGTCCTTTCCTGTCCAACAATTCTGCTTAAGATGATAGACCTAAAACATGATACATTTAACTTCTAAAAGACTATATTAATAAATCCCTCCACAAGGGCCAGGCCAGCTGTTAGGATTTTAATGTTTGCTTAGAACGCTAAACCTACAGGTTTCTATGTCTGCCTCAGACGTGAAGCACAGGTGAGTAAATCTGGAAGCAGAAACACAAGGATAAAGCCTGATGTTCAGCAAGCACTGCAGCATCATTTCCAGCAATTCCTCCCCCCAGCAATACTGCAAGCAGAAAATGGAATTCCTCTTTTAGCAATAACTTTCATTTTGTCAGTGTTAGGCAGAAGTAGACAGAAGAGAATTATAGGACGTTGGAGCTGGAGAAACCACACAGGATCTGTGAAAGAAAAGCTGACTGCTGTACTAGTGTTAGAGTAGGTAGTTAGCCTGACATGAGCAGGAAGGGCGAGGGGGACTTCAGAAGACCGGCTGTTTGCATTTTAAACATTCCGTGTCAGCCGCTCTCATTGGATGTGGACAGTGAGGGTAGATAACAGACTGGCCAAAACTGGCTGGTTCCAGCATGGAGGAGAAGTTGACCCGAACTTCACCCGCAAATACATTATACACTCTTTAACATAGTAAAAATCATGTCCCTCCACCAGTAACAGTAAAAATCAAACCTCTGCGCGATGACAGTTCTGATGAGCCAAATATAGCCAAAACTTCCCTGCCTGACGAGTAGAGTGAGTCCAGACTTTGTGGAGAAGACCCCACCTTGCCCCTTTGAAATCTATCCCCAACTAGTTAATATTCATCTCCCTTTACGTAAAAAAGGCTCCCTATTGTTTCCTCAGTGCAACTCCCTCTGGGTCTGCCCTTGCCCAACACTCAGGCATGTACTTTCCTTTTTCTCTACTTTATACTCTTTTATTTTCCAAATAAACTGCTAAAGCTCAACCACTTTTACATCCACTCTTGAATTATTTCTCGAGCCGAGACCAAGGACCTGCCTCCAGTAACACTAGGGACCACCAAAAAGACTTCTAAGCCTAAGTACTGAAAGTTTCATTAACTATGGCAGTCTCAAAATGTCCACGCTGGAAAAAAAAAAAATCTGTTCATTAAATTAAAGGCTAAAAATTGGCATCTGCATTCCTGTTTAGGAAAAGCAAAATGTTAACCTTTCCTCTTAATTTCTTTCACAGGCCTGCCATTATGTGTATTAGCCGTGAACTTTCTTCTTTGTATGCATGTCTTACATAAATGAAATGAACTCCTTTGCCTGTAACCCTAAGGATATAAAACCTTTGTATGACTTGGATGCTTTGGAACATATCTCCTACCCTACCCATAGGAGTTACATCTTCCTGGGTTTAGACCCAAAATTTTTGGCTCAAATAAAAGTGTCTTTATTTTCAAGGTAATTTTAGTGAATTTTCATTGACACATCCTACCTAACTGCTTTGTTTATGACCTAGGAAGCTGACATCCAGAGAAGTCACATCATCCCTCAGTGACAGGGAGGCAGTGAGGAGAGGGCTGTCTTCCTCTTAGCCCCCAAGACAATTTGGTTGTAGTTTTGGGAACATGATTTATTGGCTTTTCTTAATCCCAGGCTAATTTCAAATTTAGAATCTGCTTTAGCTTCCATTGCTATGTAACAACCACAAATTTAGTGGCTTAAAACAGCTCCCTTTATTAGCTCAGAGCTCTGCAGGTCAGAAGTCCAGGCACAGCATGGAAGGGGGCTCAGTGGATATCACGGTCTCAGCCAGATGTGCTCTCATCTGGAGTGCACACTGATTATGACAGAATTCAGTTCCTCAAGGTTGTAGCACTGAAGTCTCTTTGCTGATCGTCAGCTGACAGAAAGACTCTTCTTTCTGGAAACTGCCCTGTATTCCTTGTCAGATAGTCCCCAGATGGTCAAAGCCAACACTGAAGACTCTTTCTCACGTTCAATCCCTCTCATACTTCAACTTTCCCAGACTTAATCCCTCGCTCCAGGAAAAGCCCCATTCCTTTTCAGGGTTCACCTGATTAAATCAGGTCACCCAGAATAATCTCCCTTTTTTAAAAAGCCAACTGAGCCAGATAACATAACTTAATCATACGAGTGATAATCCACTGTATTTATAGGTCCCTCCCACATTCAAGGGTTGGAGATCATCTTTGAATTTGGCCTACCACTGAATCCTTGCAGTTCAGCAGGCTGTCCTACCACTGGCCCTGCTGGGAGCTCCACTGAGCTGAAGAGAAGGTGCATCAGGACTCAGCATATTTCTGAGGGCAGTGCTACTGGGGTTGTGGACATGGAGATCAATGAGCTACAAAAGTTCACTGAACAAACTTTAAACAAAAATTTTAGAGGCTAACAGCCTTTTGTAAAGAGAGGTACCCAATCTGAATAACATAACATTATTGAGGGAAACAGGAACACTTTAAATGTCTGGTCTGAGATTATATAGATTAACTATTCAAAATTATGTTCCTGCTGTAAAAGATCTATGCTCTGATTCTCCTCTTCATCATGAAAAGTAATGACAAGTGATGGCTTTGCATACTGTAAAAACAATGCTCCATCTATGATGATCTGAAGCTTCTTTTTTGAGCTAAGTCAGTAAAAGATGCATTCATTATACACACCAAAATATATTGCATGCTGCTGGCAGTTATTCCATCTGTCCATTTCTATGGCCACAGCTCTATTTCCGATTTCTCTAACTTTCCTCTAGGCCCTGCATTAGCCCCTCACTAGTGCCCAGGGTCCGTTTGGCATGCCTTGTAATTTTTTCTTGATAACAAGACATGAAGTACCGGGTAAAAGGAACTGCTGGAAATAGGCCTTTGGAGATGTGGTGGGAGGTATGGAGATGCGGACGTATTCCACAGTCCTGTGATGTCTCTCAGTCTTGCACTGAGCCTGGGCCTCTGGACTGTGAACTTCACAAGATTTCCTCAGTATTTTTCTAGCCCCAGTCTTAGATGGGACAGGATGGCTAGAGTGGGCTGGACGGGTATTTCCCTTCCCTCAGGTCAGTCAGCATCCGGTAATACACCCGAAAGTCAGACTGTGGTTAACTACTTTCCCCTGAGGGCAAGCCTTGCTAAAAAGAACTGTGTGCTTTAACATTTCAAAATGGTTCTTATTCCCATCCACCTGCTGGAAGCACAAAGGGATTTTTTCTCCAATATCTACTGTGAGAAATACTAAACTCCTAGAGGTAAATCTCACAATATTGTTTCCTACCCTCCAGCCACCCCATGATTGGGTCCCCCTGGAGTTTTTAACTTTCAGACTTACTCACACTGAACTTCCTGTAATTCATCAGTTACATTTCCCAGGTGCTGGTTCCCAATGTGGTCTCTACTCCTGAGTCTCTGCTCAGATAAGCGATGGCTCCCTGTATTTTCCTGTCTCTCCAATCCTGGAGGCTGTAGTTTGCCCATCCTCACTTCTGAGAGATCCAAGAAGAATTGCTGATTTTCCAGTCTGTTCAACTTTTTATTTGTTAGGATAGAGCAGCAATTTCCAAGCTCCTATTGTGCAAACCTTCATAGTCTAGGTGTTTTTACTCATGTACTTTTCCAAACCCTAATACTGGGGAGGTTATTATTGCTTAACTTTAATTCCCCTCTGCAGAAAATTTAGTACTATTTCCTTTTATTCCTATGGTCAAATCATTGCTCACACAATACTGAGAAATTTCTCTCAAAAGCTACAGTAAGTAACCAAGAAAAATATCTGTTTACATGTAGTTAAACTGCACTTGATCCAACAAATGGTTTTTTGCCTGGAATATACATTCTAGGACTGGCTTTCCATATACCTGACAAAGCTTAGTTTGCTTTTTTGTCTGCCATAAAAAGTTCAAGTTTTTGGTTTTGTTTTTTCAAATTTCTCTACATTCAACTTGTTCCTTAACCAGTTAAGGAACATTCTTATACCAACTATGCCCATCATACACTGACCCCAAATCATTTGTCATTTCTCATATACTAACTATATCATATAATAGTAAATGATTATATTTAATATATGACACACTAAAGTGATGAAAATTATATAATACCATTTCCTATATTTATATGAACTAATATAAAATTAGTAGAGCCAACACCGAGTCAGTCCCCAGCAGAGAGTCCAGAGAGAAACAGTAGTTGTCTGTTGGTAACTACTTCTGTCCCATGGCACAGGCATGCAGGAGGAAACCTGTGTTCTGCCTAAGGGCATCTATTAAATGCTTCCTTTGTATCCTGCATGATGCTCAGGCTTGGAGTGTGATAAGGAATTCACTAGCAAAAAGGGAGTGGGACATAGCCAATGCCAGGAACAAAGTTATCTTTCCTAACACTTTAGTCATGATATATTACACACACACACACACACACTAAAATTTTTACTTCTGACATTGACATTTTAGAAGAAGTAGCTGCCACCTGAATTTCACACAGATTTTATACCCTATATACTGCATTTTATACTTGATACACAACTATATTTTCAGTTTGGATTTCTCATGCTTCCTATGATCTTTCCTAGTCTTCCTTCCCTCTTCCTGGAGGCAAATCTCACCATATGGTGGGCAGCACCGCTCCAGGATTGGGTCCCCCTGGAGTTTTAAAAATCTGTTCTAATTAAAATTTTGTTATCAGTAATTGAGGCCTTGGTTTGAATTTAAATCATTGTGCTATATTCTCCCAGTGCTATTTCACTTTAATCCTTAAATCCAAAAGTAAAATGAATGGATTGTCCACTGTCAATCAACCAACAGATGGAGGGAGGTTTTGGAAAGCATGAGAACAATCGAGATATAACTGAAACCATAAAACACAGGCAACATATGAAACCAGTTCTTCATAAACTTGGGATTTAAACTCAAACTTGTTCTTAAAACACAGAAAAAAATTTATGCTTTTTTTTTTTTGGTTAAAATTTCCAAAAGCTCAAGTTTTCAGATTTGTTTTATTTACAGGTTGTCACTTCCTCTTTGATTCTGAAGTGCATGACTTTCCCAATACCTTAATTTTCCAACAAAAATCAGAAACATTGCCTAATATAATTATACTATATTATGCTTAACTGCTCTCTCTAAGGTTGGTTCTTATTATCACCTGTTTACATATTTCTATCCAAAGGAACGTGTTACTAAAACACAAGAGGCATGTTATTATGGTGTTTGTTCTATACTACACAAACATCTAACAACTTCTAGCAAAAAAATGAAAGGATATTTACTTAAGATGGCAGCCTGTATTTTAAATAAGCTATAAAGCACTTCTCTTAAATTATACTCTGTAGGTGGGATGCTATAAAAAGAATGTCATTTTGTACAATGTACACAGCACAATGTACAATGTTACATTATTTTGAAATTTTTTAAAGGTTTTTTTAAAAAGAACACTATTTGTCATTTTCCCCACATGCTATTAAGTTTATCATTAGTTTGCAAGTGAGAATCTCAGAGTCTGCAGCCATTTTATTTACAAGAAATATAAGCCACCCCCCCTTAAAAAATCAGGGTGAATTTGGTTCTCTGTGAGTGGTTATATCTAAATAATACTAAACATTTGGTTTAATCGTGGTGCTGGAACCATGTTAGACAAAATGGTCAATAAATACTTATTTTAGCCATACAAAATGCAAGACAGATACCCGTTAATTTCTTTCTGTGGGATATAAATGCAAGTTCTCCATCCCTTGCAGAGCTAATACTTGAGTTGGACAGACAGAGCAAAGACATATGAAAGAAGACAAAAGGGGGCAGTTCATGGCTAACGCCAGATAAATAGGAAATAAAACAGTGCCATGGATGCTCACAGGGAAAGATCTCATAGCAAGGGTTTATTGAGCAATCTTTCTCTCTTCTATGTGGCATTAAAATATCTGTTTTATTTTTAACATACATATGTATGTTGATGTATTCAGACAGCATTTGTAAAAGTGACCATTATCATCTTCACCTTTCATGTGCTTGCATTTTAGATGTAGTGATAGCAAATCTACTACACAGATACTACCTCTTGACCTACACCACACATAGGATTCCTTCCCCAAAAGCCCTGCCAGCTGCAGCCACCACCAACTGACCAGCACTAGCAAGCCCAGGGAAATCTGCCTGCCAGGCTGTAATAGGCTGTAGGCCCCCTGCCATCACCAAAATTAGCAGGCAGCTTGACATACAAAGGTCTTTAATAAAAATGAGCTTAGGTAATTAGTTAACTTATTAAGTGACATAATTCTGTTCTTGCCTACGTATGAACCATTTCTCTGCTCACAGAATACTGAATTTTACTGCTTTCAAGGACCAGGGAGGGACACTACTGGGATAGGTTCACCATTTGGTGGCACGACAGCAAAGTACTAAGGAGTCAAGGAGACAGTGGAATACAGAAAACTGATAAGCCATAAAGCAGGAGCCTGCAGAGTAGAAAGTGAAGGTCTAAAATAAAAGAGCAAATGAATGGCATTCTGGGTCAAGTTAAGTGGACCTAAAATCTGAGGGATATTATTGTCCTATCTATAGATGCCTTTTGTTAAACTTATAGAATATAACTTACATACAAGTGTGCATGGAATACATTTGTAGTTTAAAGAGCAAAAATAAAATACTCATATGCCCACTAGCCAAGCCAAGATAAAGAATATTACCATCCCCAGAAGCCACTGTGTGCCCTCTCTGATTGAGTCCCCCTCTACCTCTCTCAGTGGTCATAACTACCATGGAATTTTATCATTCTCTAGTTTTTCTTTCAGTCTTTACAATCTGTGTCCCTATGTTTGAATATTTGTAACAAAATAATACTGTGTCTCTTCTATAACTTGCTTCTTTTGTTCAAGTTCACGCCTTTGAATCATCCAGGTTGATGTATGTAATGGAGTTGATTCATTTTCACTTCTGTGTAGTTTTTTTACTACATAACTATTCCATACTTATTTATCCATCTTACTGTTTATGATTTTTCCAGCTTTTTTCCTATACAATGTTGCTGTAAACATTCAGGTAACTGTCTCCTAGTACACAGGGGCCAAAGTTTCCCAAGGCTTTATACTTGATAGCAGAATAGCTGAGTCATACAGTATGGTCATATTCAACTTTTCTAGGTAATGCAAACTATTTTCCAAAAGCAGTTGTACCAATTTTCATTCTTACCAGCAGAAGATGAGAGTTTCTAGAACTCTATACCTTTGGCTATACTTGGCATCATCAGTCTTTCTAGCTTCTTCCAATTTGATGGATTCTCTCTGTAGTATTAAATTGCATTTCCATTCTTTCTTCTGCCCATTTCCTCTATTGGACTGGCTGCCTTTTTCTTATTTATTCATGGGAGTTCTTTATATATTTTGGATACTAAGTCCTTATTAGTTAACTATGTTTCTGAAATATTTTTTCCCACTTAGTGGTTTGTCTCGTCCCTTTCTAGAGGGCATCTTTTGATATCTCTTAATGAGAGATAATCCTGATTGGTTAGGGTTGGGAGGGAGTGGTTCACTGCGGAATACCAAAAAAAGAAATCAAGAGAGACTAGAACAAGAAGTCATTGTAGAGAATACAATTTCTGACATAAGGTTAGAATAAGATGGGCTGGCCAGCATTTAAATATAAGTGAAAAAGGAACAAAATTATACCTAAGTGTTTTCTTCTAAAGGCCTGATCCACAATATTTTCCTTGAAATGCAATCCTTACTACCATTTTTCAAGCTATCTATTTTAGGGGTATTTTTTAAAGGAAGAAGCATATTTGCCTAACCTCACACACTTTCTGGAAGGTACTTTCAAAAATTACGGCAGCATATTCAAATTGCAAATTTATTTCTGTGGGAGGAGGCAAACCCCACAAATGCAAAATCCTCATGTCTAAACATAAAATGTGATACTGGCAAATATACTGTGATTTAAGGTTTGAGTTTTATCATTTCATTTTTATTCCATTTTCTCACAGCAAAGAGGCACTAGTTTTGTGTTTTGCATTTTTTCATTTTCCCCCATCTCTTTTTAAAATTCTTATTACACTGCACCATTAGTGTAACATATTAATTCACAAATGTTTTGAACATCGAGCTAATGTCAAGTTCTCTGCTACTTATAACAAACAATAAACAAAATAAATAAAATTTTTATGTATTTAAATAAAACCAGGCCCTCCTTTCAGGAAGCTTATACCCTTGGAGAGCAGCAGACAATTATAATACAATAAGATCAATCTCTCTTCTGAGTAAGAATAAGGTGCTATGAAAGCAAATAACAGGGACATCCCACTCAGTCTAGTTCGGTATCATTGCTTCAATCTCAAAGTCCCAATAGCACCTTTTTTTTTTTTAATTCATCCTCCAGACCTCTGGTAACCACTAATCTTTTTGGTGTCTTCATAGTTTGCCTTTTCCAGAATGTCATATAGTTAAAATCATACAGAACATATTCTCAGACTGGCTTCTGTCACCAAGCAATATGCATTTAAGGTACTTCCATGTCTTTTTTATGGCTTGATAGCCTATTTCTTTTTATTGCTGAAAACATCCCTTGTCTGAGCTGTACCATTTGTATTCCCATCAGCAATGAGCAAAAGTTCCTGGTGTTCTTCACCCTCCCCAACATGGCTGTTGTAGATATTTTGGATTTTAACCATTCTCACAGATGTTTATGGAATGGTAGCTCATTGTTGTCTTAAGCCCAATAATATTTTGGATTTAGAAGGAGTAATTGTATTTTTGGACAACAAGGTTTGCCAAACTTTTCACTATAGGATTTTTGAAAGAATTTTTTTAATTCACCTATAAAATATATACAGAAAAGTAAAAGGTACTAATAATCAAGATAATTTTATGAGATAAGAACAAACTTTTGGAGGACAATACCTATGTATAATTTGGTACCTTCTTAACTTATGTTTAAATGCTGTTCAACCTAGCTTAATCTAGTCATGTTAAAAATATCCCCAATATCAATATTTATTAAAAAGCTATAGTAGTGAATACACTGTAATAGATAAGTATACAAAGAACACAGAATTCAGATGCTAGGAATAAAGCATTTCTACTTATATATAGAAACAGGGTATCTTTGCAGATTAGTAAGAAAAGGATGGACTCTTAAAAATTGTGTTGGTTGATACAATTGGTCATCCATATAAAAAATGGTAATTGGTACTTCACAATATATACAACAATACATTCTAAATGTATTGTGGACCAAGTGGAACATTTGAAAATCAGAACTTTAAAATTCAGAAGATAACTCAAAAGAATATCTTTATGAATACATCTTGAGAAGGATGTTATTACATGAAGTAAAAAAAAAAGCACAATTCAAAAAGAAAATGAAAGATATTTAAATTAAACTACATTTCAAATGTCTGTTTATTGAGAGACATAAAAGACAAACCACTGATTTCTATGCATATAACTGAAAAGGGTTAGTGTCTAGAATAAATAAATAACTCCTATAAGTCAATAAGAACCACTACTCACCACCCCCAGCCCTCAGCAATTATCTAGGAAAGTTTTAGATGCACAAATTCCATGGTCTAGAATTCCCATTCTTAGGCATTTACCCTAGAAAAGCTCATAAATATCTCTCAGCAGGAGGTTGTATAAAGAACTGTGGAATAGTTAAAATGGCTAAATCTCAAAAACACAAAGGAGAAAAATGTCAAGAAAATTTTGAAAATGAGAAAAAGTTGAGACAGTACATACCCTTTTATTAAAAAGTTAAAATATGCAAAACAATACTATATATTGTGCATAAAGAGCTGCAATTGTCATAGAAATAGAACATTAGTGGCAATGATAAACACAGAATTGATGGTGCTTACCTCTGGAGATGGGGTTCCACAGTATGTGTATTGTGTTGTTTCTTAAGCTGAGCGATGCCTACATAGGTGATCATTAGCCTCTTAACCCCTTTTGTATGCTTGAAAGATTTCATAATTAATTTACTGTTAAGAGTCTTTTCTTTTTAAAGAGAATACCTAAAATAGAATGCTGGGAGTCAGGCAGGACTTCTGATGACAAGATTCTTCTTTAAAGACCTCAGATAAGGCCCCTGCCCTCCTCCCAGTGTACCCTTAACACCAGGTATGGATCCCTTCAGATGGAACCACACTCCCACCTTCCCTGAGTGTAGACCCCCTTGACCTAGAGCCTTGTGGCTCCCTCCTTGACTTTTCCAGATAACACCACTCCCAGTGTGTCACGCCCCTGCCCTACTCAGCCACTCCCACCCCACCGCATCCTCTCACCCAACTTGGCCTCTGCCAAAAGAGGCCCCAGACAACCTGCTCTAGCTATTCCCACTTTTCTCTGATGCATCTCAACTCCACAGAGTGCTGTAGCAACCATTTTTAAAAGGCATTTCTGAAACAACCAGTGACATGGCATTAATATAACCCACCCAAAAAATGCCTCCCAGCAGAGGCATTTACTGAATGTTCTCATTGCTGAACCTCAGATGGTCTGCAGAGTGACTAGTTTTCTTGAATAATCCTCGTTCATATGCACAGCTGGCTTTCTCATTGGATATTCTACTTAAATAGTTAAACACAAAAATGCTCCAAGTCTTATTGCCACCATTGTAAGTATTTTCCATACTCTCTGTGTACAATACCCAAAACTGAACTAGTATTTGGTGAATTAATGCCACAATGTATCATCTTTAAGAAGTTTTTTGCCACAAAACACTCCTTTATTACCGCCAAGAGATGTGTTTGTTTTTGAAATATTATGAAAGTCCCTGAAAATTGGCAACAATGTGTTACAGGGAAATTTTTGGTTCTAGCTACTCAAATTGATGTGCCATACCCAATGTGCAAAAGAGAAAGAGAGAGTAACTCAAAACTACACAGAAGAATTTAAAATACTTTTAAAAATGGTAGAGGAGAAAAACAATTTAAGTTGAAGCTCAGCAACTGAAAAGAACCTGGTGGAAGGATCAGGACCCCCAAAGGTTAAGGTAACTAGCAAGCCAGGCTTGGCTCGTCCCTCCCCTCTAACCGCACACTCACCTCCCTTTTCTGCTCCTCTTCTCCTCTTCAGTAACTCCCCATCCTGTTATATCCCTGTGTCCTTCCTGTCTCCTGCTGAAATGAATTACTACAGCTGTGTCCGCTGAAGGTTAAAACCCACTAATACCCAGAATCTGTGCTGCCCTTCCACACCAGCATCAAAGCCCACCTGCTCCGTGTCTCAACCACAAGGGCTTATTCAGGTTTTACTATGGAAACTTGTCCTCTCTTAAGGTACTACTGAGAGATGATGGCTCCGAACTGTATAACCATAGACATTTACATGAGCTCTAATCCAAATAAATGAATCTTTAATGGTGAAATGTTACATTTCATAAAAGGCAGGTAGAAGAACATTTGGTGGACTAATGCTTTTTCAGTTTCCCAAAATCATAACCCCTGAGGAACTGATAACTCCATCTGACCCTGAGACTATGTAGTGGGCTGACCTTTCAGGAGTGGACAGAGCTCTGCTTCTTTGTTGTTTTTTGTGGTTGCCACCCCAGGAAAACCTGGATTGTGTCGTATGCAGGACAAGGTCAGACAAGCAGGTGTAGCTGTTCTCAGCACCTTGCCTTTAACGCAGCCAAGCCTAGCCTTCCAGAACAGCCAGCTCCCAGGCGGCTGCAGGCAGTCAGGTGTCCTGCACCCTGAGTCCTCAGCTGGGGCCACACTGCATCCCGCTCCTGGACCGGGCCCTGCAGTCTCCCAGCTTTGGACTTCTTGCCTGGCTTTCTGTTTCAGACATCAGCACTCTGGGTCATCTCAAACCTGGTCCAGCCTATCGAACTATACTGTAACTAACTGCTCTTGGTGTCTCTCCTACCTGAGAGCACCCCAGTGTCAGCCTGACTGGCTGGGGCTTCCCACTGGTCTTCCTGAGCCTCCTTAATCCCAAGCCCTGAAGGTAGATCTCAGCTTCAGCTTCAGTTATTCTGTCTGATTTAGTGGTCAGGATGAGCAAGGCCAGACTTAGATGTGGGGGCAGGAAATGGTCACCTGCATAGTCATTTATGTGTGTGGTATAACTTGAGGGGCCATTTTACAGAAAAGTTGTTAGGATCCCAGACCCTGGAGGTGGACCGCTTGTGTTTATTTACTCACATCCATAGCCTCTTAACTGTTGAACATTGTTCAAACTTCCTTAACCTCTCAAAACTTTGCTTTGTGGAAATGACCATGGCACTTAGAGCCTAAGATGATAGATAAAACTAAATGAAATATAAAAATTGTGCTTCAAACAGTAATCAGCATGTAATAAGAGGTCAGTGCATTAGCTAACACTGTCATTATTACCAGACCAGAGGTTACAGGGCCTGTGCTTCCACTATGAGATTCAGTCCTTTATCAGCGCCTCCTCAGACCTATTACACTAATTCACAGATTTCTGGTAACAGTAGAGAACTTTATTCTTGACAGGAGGTTAGTGAGTACAAGGAACACTGAAGGAAGTTCGTGGGAAAAGTTGGAGAAAGCAAAGAGCAGAGAAGGAAGCACTAAAGATGAACTTAGCTGAATTCACAGTTGCACCTGGGCTGCCCCTCTGACTGGCTGGGACAGGTGTCTGTTACTAGGGTTGAAAAGGGAGATTGTATACTGGATAGGTGACTGTCTTGGTACTTCTGTGCTGAACAACTCAAGGGGCACCATTACCAGAGGAGATGTGCTAGGGCGCCATTAAATAAACACCATGCGAAGAGTGGCCTCTGCGGTTGTGTGACAGGGTGGCCAGGACTGGCCATGCTACACTCCTCAACATCTATTCCACACCATATCCCTCCCCTCCCATTACATAGAACCTGCTCCAAGGGCAGAATGATTGACCCGAGCCAGTGGTTCTCACCCAGGGAGCAATTTGATACCCACAGGACATGTGATTGTCACAACTGGGCAGGGCAGGGGGTTGCTCCCGGCATGGCATGGGTAGAAACCAGGGATGTTGCTAAACATCTGACAGTGTGCAGGACAACCCCTGTGGCAAAGAATTTATATCTGCTTAATTAGATTGGGTTAATAAATATGTATTTTAATTTTACTTGAACACACTAAGCAATAAGGAATTTAAGCAATCAAAAATAGGTGAGTAGATGTTGAATTTAAAGAAAGTTTAATGTAGTGCATGATGTTAGAAATAAGTAGAGAAAATGATCCCAAGTTAAAGTAATGACTTGATGCTCTCTGTGCATCAGATGTTAGTGAAATTTCTAAATGTCAGTTTCTTCATAAAAATAGTGAGTTGTTCCTTATTTCCCTCTTTCCTAAGAGGTAGGCGTTGTTCTGATAGAAGCAGACTATATACTATTTATATAGTATAATAAAGGGTCTGACTCCATTTATTTCGATGTTTTCTGACCACTTGTAAGCCTCTTCCCTTGTGTCCCATATCTGGGCAGGTTGATGAGGAACCCTGGGTGCTCCTTCCTTTGTACCCAAAAAGTAAACTACACAGGCTCCTGCCTACATGTGGGACCCCTCACCCCATCCCCACCTCTTGACCACTATAAAAACCCCAAGCCCAGCCCCTTTCTTTGCTCTCTCTAGCCCTGCTCTCCCCAGAAAGCTTCATTTTATAAGTAATAAGTCTTTCATACCCTATGTGTATAGCATCATCCATCTTGACATCAAAACTAAATTTTGTGTGGGGGTCCATCCTGCTTCTGCAGAGTAACAACAACACAGAGTATATTGGAATAAAGGAAAACTTAAACTCAAGAAATAGGCCCCTTCTGCATAAGTAGGGCAAAGGAAAGTCATCGTGGGTCCAGAAATTCTCCCCAAGTGTTCTAGTAAAACTAGAGAAGATGTAACTCGCTCAAAGTTTATCTGGGCTCTCTGCCATGCACCGTCACTGTGAAATTAACACATTTTTGCTCTCGATGCTGATGACCATCCCCTGAGTCTGGCCAGTTTGCTTAGAAGAAAATTAAAAAGAAGCAATGCTCCTCATTGCTACTACACAAAACAGGAAAAAGCCAGCCAAAAGTGCGTAGTTGGGACACATATGCCATAGGCAGGGATCATTTTGTCAAAGCAGAAACTTTTTTCATGTGGTGTATAGTCTGAGGTTATTTCCCCCAAAAATTAACACAAAATTATTCATCTCACAGTAGAAGTAGAACATTGCTTGCCTGCAATACTTCCATACCATTGGCAGGTTTAATAAGAGTGTTAGGCAGAGAAATAGATATGAGCGGGGTGAAGAGAGAATAAGGCCAGTAAAGCCCAGTAGAAGGAACTCAAAGAGTTAACCAGGTAAAACTAGAGAGTCAGAAAATTCACAGAGTTAATGAGTTAATCAGTTGAAGCTCAAAAGGCCAGTAGCAACTTGGCTTGGAATGTCCAGATATTCCCTAAATGAGGAAAGTATCTGAGTGCAGTCCATGTCTTCACTGTGTCAATTAGATCATGCCATTGTATGATTTACTTTAGCCTGCTAAAAGGCCCAGCTTATTCTTTAACTTAACCTATATGCTGTTTTTTCTTCCTCTAGCCCCTAATCAAGTAATTTGCAATCTGGGCAGGAGACAAGCATTGTGATTAATTGTCAAAAAAAAGCCCAGATATAAACAGTATAGTAAGAACATGAAAGATTCCATCTTAGAGCTAAGATTGTATTATAAAAACCAGGAAATTAGGATGTAAGATTCTTAACATATCCTTTAGCAAACAGACTACTCTTTAGCAAACAGGCAATAACTCGGCCCACCTTGGGGGCAGGATAGGTGGTCTTGATTGATGTATGCCCAGAGGGAAGCTGCTATCCTGGGGTGGAACCAAATCAATAAATTTCTTATGTTAAGTTTAAATTTTGCAGAATTACCTGTGGGACAGATAATAGAAACAAAGAAACTTAATGTCTCTTACCAGAGATAAACATCTTGAGACAATTCAACAAGTCTACACCCCCTAGCCCTTCCTCACATTTCTGAAAAATCCTTAACAGTCTATAAAACCCAAGACCCTAAACCTTTAAGGGCACCTCTTCTCTGAGGTTGCCCACACTCCCCTTTCTCCAAGTGTGTATCTTTTTACCTTAAATAAACTTCTCACTGCTCAAGTAACATTTTGTCTCTGTGCTTTTCTAGTGGTGTCTTTGCTACTTTCATTCTAATCCTCCAGACTTAAGCTCAAATCTTCACTCTCTGTCCTATTTAAGGTAAGTAGGGAGGGGCTGCTGACAGCTGAGACCTGGGCTTGCAAGTTACAGTCATCTGGGTGACCTGGACGGAACTGCAGCTACACGGTCATGCTCCTTAGTACCTTGCCTGAAAGTCTCCTTTCTTTGCCTCTGGGAAGTTTGCAGAACATAATCCCACTCCATTCAGTGCTCTGTGGCTCCTCCAAATCCTGGGGTGGTAGGGACTTAGTCCCCAAGCCATGCAGCCCCAAGCCATGCACATGGATGCCAGGTGACACTGGCTTAAGGAGTTAGCAGGGGATGTACCCCATGCTGAGCAGTTCAATGAACTTCCTTTATCACTCTGTTCTTCCTTACTCTCTGCTGTCTGCAAGGCGGCTGTCATTCTCTGATACCCTTGCTTTAATGAATTCCTTCCTCACCTCATACTCTGACTACCCGGCCTCTCTGAACTGAATTCCTCCCCAAAAAGGGGAACACTGCAGCCCTCAAATGAGGCTTATCTGATTAAAATCCAATTTGCCAACTGGGAGAGAAGAGTTCATCAATTTGGTGAATATGTGGAATATAAAAATCAGTTTGTCATCCTGAAATATACAGGACACTACATTCAATAAAAAAGGTTGCCAACATTCTTCTCTGATTTAAAGAAAAAAATTTGAATTTTCACTCTGAAATGCTTTAGGAGCAATGCATTATATAGTGTACTAAGAACACTGAAGAAATGTTTTCCCTCCTCTTATTTCTTTATTATGTTTTATTATTCTTATTTCCTCTGCACCTAAGAAGCCAAGAATGAAACATCTCTGAAAGATGGAACCTTAGGGATTATTCCTGTCTGTGCTTTGTAATTTCACAAGCCATTCTGTATTTGTTATTCATTTCCTGCTAGTGACTAAATGAATGTCTTTAATGTCTCTTTACAGATGAGAGTTCAGGAGATAGGCAAAAACTTTATCATCGATCACCATCAGCCAGTGATTACTGGACATCATCTATGGTCATGACAAGAGATAGACAACAGGAAATGGGTGAGTTAATCCAGAAAATGCTAATTCCCTGCAAAGCTGCACCTTGTAGCTTCTGGGACAGAAATGTTTATAAGAGAGGAGATAGGAAGATTTGGGTAATTATTTAAAACTTACATTAATCACCAGTAGCTACTGTGTCTTATTCACCCCAGCACAAATATACCAGTTAGCACATAGTAGGCATATATTAAATGTGAGAGAAAATGAATGACTGCATTATAACCATTAGGTATTTCTGCTAACCATCAATTTTTTTAATTAACATACACTGATGAATTAAAGACTGAGACAGCTAAATCATGCTAATTTAAAAATTAGTAGGACTGCATGATCTTAATTTGTGCTATACAAAATATGTTCATTAAAAAAGACTAGAGAATATTTTCATTAATCTCCCTAGATACCTAGGTAAGAGCTTCTTGAGGATACATTCCCTCAAGGTATGTATAATAAGAGGGTCTCTTATTCTTAACTTTACTAGATTTTGCCAATTCAGTCTCCAAAATGGCTGTACCAGTTCCAACTTCCTCAAGGCTTTTCGTCAGTTCACATCTTTGCCAGCACTTGGTCACATGACAGTCTTCCTTTTTTAATTTTTACAGTGTGATGTGGTTTTTATTTGCGTATTTCTTGTTTTGTAGTGAGATGGAATATCTTTTAATATTTTATTAGTTACTCAGGTTTATTCTTCTGTTCCTCTGTAAAATGTCTCAGAACTTTGTCCCATTTTTCAATTGAGATTTTTATCCTTTCCCTATTGATTTGTAGGATTTCTTATGCATTCTGAGTACTAACCTTCTGTTGGTTATATGCACTGAAAATATATTCAATGGATTGTCTTTCCCACTCCCTTAAGATGTTTTTGAGCAGTATTTATTTTAATATAATTTAATCCACCAATAATTCCTTTCATAATCACAGCAGCATTGTTTGTAATAGTGGGAAAAAGTGGAGACATCCTAATAATACATCACCAGGAGAATGGAAAAATTAACAAATAAATTTTTCAATATTCAAAAAATGAAATGCTATGCAATAGTGAAGGAATTGGAGTTACACATAGCTACATCTCACATATAAAATACTGAATGAGAAACACAAGTTGACAACAATAAGCAATACAGACATACATTTTTAAAACATTTAAAATGACAACATAAAAAATAAAGAAATATATGAGAAGACAAATCCCTAAGCCAGGTTTATCATAGAATTCTTTGTATGTTTTCATATTTTTATGCTTTGAAATAATAGGTTTATTGAATGCAGGAGCAGCTGTGGGATCTACGTCTTTCCCTAATGAGCCAGATCAATCCTCTCTAGAAGCCAGGCTGAAGAAATGCAGCTGGCGCTGATCCTACACCATAGATTCATAAGAAAGTGTCATCTAAGACAAGAAGGTTGAGATCATTGCCAATGTTCAAGGACACAGGCTATCAAAGTTATGTCACTTTTACAGACATAAAATGATCAAATACAGATCACACAAATGATCAAGTTACAATTAAACCCACAACATGATTTTTGGTGCCAGATTTACAGTTGAACACACACTTAATTACTCAACAACCTGGTGAACCAAGTAAGCCAAAAATCTTGGTGGATTTCTATTTAAAATTTGGTTTGAAGAAAATGACCACATTGGGGTTTACTTTGTCAGGCTGGCACATCACCACAGTAGATCTTTAATGACTTTCAGTGCCAGGGCACGAACACTTCTAGAAACATTACAGGTCTTAGTATTATCAATGAAACAACTACCACTACCACTGCCACAGCTTGGACAGGATAGTCGCTGTCAAATGAAATGTGTTTATCTCTGACAGAGGAGGTAGCATTTTGCCGTATTAATCCTCTCTTTTGAAGAAGGAATCCTTGATGTCTAATGTTTAACTAGGGTGTAGGGATATCTGCCTGGGTAGAGAAATGTTCTTAACCAAAGGTCAACCATTTCAATCAAAGGTCAAAATCAAGGGAAGCATAAGAAGGACAATAGTGAGAGTGAGAAGGTGATCTGATGTTTCTCTGAGGCTTGTGTACATTTTAGACACATATTCTTCCAGCATCCTGGCCAAGATTTAGATTTATTTCATCTACATCTACATTTCCACCGTACCCATGTCCATTTTGATAACTGAATTAGTGGTATTCTGAATGCTGGCATGTTGTGTAGCATGCTTGACCATGTGGTAAAAGCTCTTCATGAAGTCAATGACAAACAACATGTCCATGACCACTCTGGCCAGTGGATCTGCCCATATTGCCAAGATTCAGAAGCTCCTTCATGACTTCCTCAGTGGTAAGAATTTAAAATGGACTGTAAACACTGATGAGGCCACTGCTTATGGTTCAGATATCCAGGCAACCATTTTGGAGGAAAATAAGACTATGTCTAGGATCTGGTGCTCATCATACTTCTTGCTGTTCCCTGGTATTATAACTACTGACACCATAATTCTGCACAAATAGGTACAAACTATCATTACCTACTTTAATGACCAGCATGGTGTACTCATTCAGGTCTATGAAGCTGAATGTGAAGTAACCAAGAATAACAATATGTTAGGCAACTTTTGAGCTCACAGATGTTTCTCAGATTGAAGAAACATTTGATATAGTTGTCACCAGCATCCTCAATATGTCTCTGTACACAAGAATACATATAAAGAGGGCAAGATTATGACAAAGGCTATTTGAGAAAAGAAGGTATTGAGCAAATAGTCTAGGAAGTGGAAAAATACTAAACAGAAGATAAGCAAAGAAACAAGTTGTTCCCTCAAGAACTTCTTCAAACCTTTGCATTCACCATGAAAAACAATATGGAAGCTGAAGAACATCAAGGCAATATCCATAATGAAGAAGACAATTCTTGACTAGTATAATGAAAACATCAATTAGATAGCCCAGAATCAGATTGTTGAGAAGGAAGAATGTGTGCATTAAAAAATAGAGATGGAGATGGCTTGAAACCCCATTATTCTCAATTGTCCCCGAATGTAGACAGCCTACCAGTAGGAATGTCTGGAAGTAACCTCAGGGTGTAGCTCCTCAACTGTATGATGATTATAGATTCTGGTTTGTCCTGGACACTCTTGGTTTACACCTGATATCCTGAGCTAAATATTATAATGCCATCTTCACTTCAAATGAGTCCCAGTTAAGAGGATAATTTACATGGTCACTGCTCATCTTGACCCACCATTGAAGAGGCTACCAGGCCAGACAGCAGGGAGCACATTCTACATAACCACCAAATTTGTAGAACTCAAATTTTAATGAGAAATTTCATGGAAGTTTAAAAAAATTATCTATGTACTTGGGTATAAATACATTAGAGGTATTCTGAATACTTAAATGTAGGAGCACAGTAAAAGTAAATACATTTCACTTGATGGTTCTGAAAGCAAGTGGAAAATGCAATTCATGTCCTGAAGAATAATGCTGTTTTTAAAATAGGCAGCATATAAAATAGAAATATTTTATAACATATTTTATAAAAAATAGAAAAACAACTAAATGGAATACAAAACAATGCTAACAGCAGTTGTCCTTGGAGTATATTAGAAGTGCCAGATTTTCTCTTCTTTATACTTTCTGTAGTTCCAAATTGTTTTATAGTAAGCACATACTCATTTTGAAATGAGAAAAAGACTTAAACATTCAGAGTGACTCACAAAAAGAACCCAAAATGTAAGAGCAGAGTACAAAGATATAAAATGATTCTGGAAGGGTGCAAATAAAAGGATGAGCAAAGGTGTACTAGGAAAATAAAAACTAGAACAAGAGATGTAGATATATGACAATGTGGAATTCAGGTCACAAAGCCTTACATAAGACAAAGGACAAGTTTCAATGCTAAAGGCCACAATTTACAAAAAGCCAAAATATATCTGCATACCTAAATAACATTGTAACAACCTTGAAAACTCGAAAACTACAAGGAGAAGCAAGAATAAGCAAAATTTATGTTGATATCATGTTGCTTCTCAAGTGAACATGGAACACCCAAAAAACTGACCACATTAATTCACAAGGAAAATCTTAATAAGTCTCATTAAATAAGGATAATCAAAAATATTATCTAAGCATAATACAACAAACCAGAAGGTCATAATAAAGTTTTTAAAGATACTTCTACAGAGATATTTAAAAATTCAATATTACACAATTCTTGGGTCAAAGTAGAAGTAAAAACCAAAATACCAGAATTTCTAAGAAATATTGATGAAAACATTACATTCCAAAATCCATAGGGTACAATTAAATCAGTGACCAAAGGAAGTTGATAACATTAAATTTCAATAAAGTGAAATCGTGGAAATTAATTAAATATCCAACACTAAAACTTAGAAAAAGAATGTGAAAGAAAAAGGTGGCGACATGATAGGTGAGACAGAGGCTTCATCCTAAAACAGCATACAATACGAAAATATAATTAATACAACTAATCCTGAAAAGAGCAACAGGAAAGAGGACTGCACCAAACTGCATACACCTGGGGAAAAGAATAAACCTCACAGAACAGGGTAACATAGCAAAGCCATGGCCCAGCAGGACCCAAGCCCTTCCCACACCCCAGATCACCGGTGGGAGGAAGAGAAATGGAGCAGGGAGGGAGTGGAGGCCTGGGACTGCTGAATACATAACTCTGGAGATCTGCTGTAGGAGCACAAACTTACATTTCATGGTGGTTTCATGGTACTCTCATGATTAGGAGATTGGAAAGCTAAGAGGCAGAATACCTGGAAAGACTGAGATTCCAACCACTTGTGGAAAGCAGGGATCCATATCCTGCTGCTCTGGGACAAAAGAAGACAGGCAGTCTGAGAGATTTCCTAACAGCAAGAGGGCTACTAAAGGGGCAAGGATTGCACAGAGCTTACTGCTCAGGAGAAAGGACAGGTAGACAAAATTGTCTGGGTGCACTCTGCCCAGCAGGTTGGGAACTTTCATGATCTTCAGGAGCTTCAGCTCCCTGGCTGGCTACAGAGCTCCAAGGACCCCCTCCATGATACTCAGCCTACTACGCCTTTCTCCTGGCCAGCCCCACCTGGCTTGCAAACCTGCAAACCCTACCCAGCATTAGACCAGCCAGAGGGAAACCCCATCTACAGCAACAACAAATGCAAAGCATAGAGGCTTATACCTGTGTGTTCGGCCCACTAGTTCTGGCAGTGGAGAGAGGCATAGCAGGCAGGAAGCAGGGAACACCTCTTTCATCCCCCTAGGCACCAATACCACTCTTGTAATACCACCGACATTGCTTCAGGAGCTGAGCAGCTCCAGAGAGTAGAGTTTCTGGGCACTAGAGGGCTCCATATACAAATATGAAATGCTAAAGGAACCTGGTTCAAAGTAAAATTACGAATACAACACTTGAGAAAGATTCAAATGAAGTTGACCTCATGAATATTCCTGAAACAGATTTCAAAATAAAAATTATTAACATGCTAATGGAGGTACAGAAAAATATTCAGGAACTCAGGAATGAATTCCAGTCGGAGATCCAATCATTCAAGAGCACAATGGAGGGTATTAAAAGCAGATTAGATATGGTAGAGGAGACGATAAATGAAATAGAAATTAGAGAACATCAATACAAAGAAGCTGAGGCACAAAGAGAATAAAGGATCTCTAAGAATGAAAGAATATTGAGAGAACTGTGTGACCAATCCAAAGGGAACAATATTCACATTATAGGGGTACCAGAAGAAGAAGAGAGAGAAAAAGGTGTAGAAAGTCTCTTTGAGGAGGTAATTGCTGAAAACGTCCCCAATCTGGGGGAGGAGATAGTCTCTCAGGCCATGGAGGTGCACAGATCTCCCAACACAAGGTACCCAAGGAAGACAACACCAAGACATATAGTGATTAAAATGGCAAAGATCAAGGATAAGGACAGACTATTAAAAGCAGCAAGGGAGAGAAATAAGATCACATACAAAGGAAAGCCCATCAGGCTGTCATCAGACTTATCAACAGAAACCTTACAGGCCAGAAGGGAGTGGCAATGATGTATGGAATGCAATGAAGCAGAAGGGCCTCAAACCAAGAATACTTTATCTGGCAAGGTTATCATTTAAATTTGAAGGAGGGATTAAACAATTTCCAGATAAGCAAAAGCTGAGAGAATTTACCTCCCACAAACCATCTCTACAGTGTATTTTGGAGGGACTGCTATAGATGAAAGTGTTCCTGAGGTTTAATAACTGTCACCGGAGGTAATAAAACCACAGTAAAGAAAGTAGAACAGTTAATTACTAAGCAAATGCAAAATTAAATTAACTATCCCCAAAGTCAATCAACGGATAGACAAACAGTACAGAATATGATACCTAATATATAAAGAATGGAGGAGGAAGAAAAAGGAGAAGAAAAAAAAGAACCTTTAGAATGGGTTTGTAATAGCATATTAAGTGAGTTAAGTTAGACTCTTAGATAGTAAGGAAATTAACCTTGAACCTTTGGTAACCATGAAGCTAAAGTCTGCAATGCCAATAAGTACATACCTATCAATAATCACCCTAAAAGTAAATGGACTGAATGCACCAATCAAAAGACATAGATTCACTGAATAGATAAAAAACCAGGACCCATCTATATGCTGCCTACAAGAGATGTATTGAAAACCCAACGACATACACAGACTAAAAGTGAAGGGATGGAAAAGATATTTCATGCAACTAATAGGGAGAAGAAAGCAGGAGTTGCGTACTAGTATCAGACAAAATAGACTTCAAAACAAAGAAAGTCACAAGAGACGAAAAAGGACATTATATAGTGATTAAAGGGTCAATCGAACAAGAAGATATAACCATTATAAATATCTATGCACCCAACACAGGAGCACCTACATATGTGAAACAAATACTAACAGAATTAAAAGGGGAAATAGAATGCAATACATTCATTCTAGAAGAGTTCAACACTCCACTCACTCCAAAGGACAGATCAACCAGAAAGAAAATAAGTAAGGAGAGAGAGGCACTGAATAACACATTAGAACAGACGGACCTAACAGACATCCACAGAATCTACACCCAAAAGCAGTAGGATACACATTCTTCTCAAGTGCACATGGAACATTTTCAAAAATAGATCATATACTGGGCCACAAAAAGAACCTCAGTAAACTCAAAAAGATTGAAATTGTACCAACCAGTTTCTCAGGCCACAAAGGTATGAAATAGAAATAAATTACACAAAGAAAATGAAAAAGCCCACAAACACATGGAGGCTTCACAACATGCTCCTAAATAACTAATGGATCAATGACCAAATAAAAACAGAGATCAAGCAATATATGGAGACAAATGACAGCAATAATTCAATACCACAAAATCTGTGGGATGCAGCAAAGGCTGTGCTGAGAGAAAAGTAAATTTCAATACAGCCCTAGCTCAGGAAAGAAGAACAATTCCATATGAACAGTCTAAACTCACAATTAATGAAACTAGAAAAAGAACAAATGAGGCCCAAAGTCAGTAGAAGGAGGGACATAATAAAGATTAGAGCAGAAATAAATAAACAATAGAAAACATTGTTTTAAAAGAATAAAACAATAGAAAGAATCAATGAAAGCGGGACCTGGGTCTTTGAGAAAATACACAAAATAGATAAACCCATAGCCAGACTTATCAAGAAAAAAAGAGAATCTACACACAAACAGAATCAGAAATGAGAAAGGAAAAATCACTAAAGACACCACAGAAATACAAAGAATTATTAGAGAATACTATGAAAAATTATATGCCAACAAACTAGATAACCTAGGAGAAATGGACAACTTTCTAGAAAAATACAACCTTTCAAGGCTGAACCAGAAAGAAACAGAAAATTGAAACAGCCCAGTTACCAGCAATGAAATTGAATTGGTAATCAAAAAACTAACTAAGGACAAAACGCCTGGACCAGAGGGCTTCACCACTGAATTTTATCAAACATTTAGTGAAGACCCAATACCCATCTTCCTTCAAGTTTTCCAAAGAGTACAAGAAGAGGGATTACTTCACAACTCATTCTATGAGACCAGCATAACTCTAATACCAAAAACAGGCAAAAACACCACAAAAAAGAAAATTACAGACCAACATCCCTGATGAACATAGATGCAAAAATACTCAACAAAATATTAGCAAACAGAATTCAAAAATACATCAAAATTATCATCCATCATGATCAAGTAGGATTTATTCCAGAGATGCAAGGATGGTACAACATTTGAAAAATCCATCAACATCATATACCATATCAACAAAAAGAAGAAAAAAAAACATATGATCATCTCCATAGATGCAGAAAAAGCATTCGACAAAATTCAATACCCACTCATGATAAAAACTCTCAACAAAATACTTATAGAGGGCAAGTACTTCAACATAATAAAGACCATATATGACAAACCCACAGCCAACATTATACTTAACAGTGAGAAGTTGAAAACTTTTCCTTTAAGATCGGGAAAAAAACAAGGGTGCCCACTCTCCCCACTTCTATTCAACATAGTACTGGAAGTCCTAGCCATGGCAATCACACAACACAAAGAAATAAAAGGCATCCAGATTAGCAAGGAAAAATTAAACTGTCCCTGTTTGCAGATGACATGATATTGTACATAAAAAACCCTAAAGCATCCACTCCGAAACTACTAGATCTAATATCTGAATTCAGCAGTTGCAGGATACAAAATTAATACACAGAAATCTTTTGTATTCCTATGCACTAACGATGAAGTAGCAGAAAGAGAAATGAGGAAAACAATTCCACTCACAGTTGCATCAAAAAAATAAAATACCTAGGAATAAACCTAACCAAGGAAGTAAAAAACCTATACTCTGAAAACTACAAGACACTCCTGAGAGAAATTAAAGAACATACCAATAAATGGAAACACATCCCGTACTCATGGATAGGAAGAATTAATATTGTCAAAATGGCCATCCTGCCTAAAGCAATCTACAGATTCAATGCAATTCCTATCAAAATACCAACAGCATTCTTCAATGAACTAGAGCAAATCGTTCTAAAATTCATATGGAACCACAAAAGAGCCCAAATAGCCAAAGCAATCCTGAGAAGGAAAAATAAAGCTGGGGGGATTATGCTCCCCAACTTCAAGCTCTACTACCAGGCCACAGTAATCAAGACAATTTGGTACTGGCATAAGAACAGAACCATAGACCAATGGAACAGACTAGAGAGCCCTGATATAAATCCAACCATACATGGTCAATTCATATACAATAAAGAGGCCATGGACATACAATGGGGAAACAACAGCCTCTTCAACAACTGGTGTTGGCAAAACTGAACAGCTACATGCAAGAAAATGAAACTGGATTATTGTCTAACCCCATACACAAAAGTAAACTCAAAATGGATCAAAGACCTGAATGTAAGTCATGAAACCATAAAACTCTTAGAAGACAACATAGGCAAAAATCTCCTGAATATAAAAGCATGAGCAGCTTCTTCCTGAATGCATCTCCTTGAGCAAGGGAAACAAAATAAAAATTGAACACATGGGACTACATCAAAATGCAAAGTTTCTGTACTGCAAAGGACACCATCAACAGAACAAAAAGGCATCCTACTCTATGCGAGAATAAATTTGTAAATGACATATCTGACAAGGGGTTAACATCTAAAATATATAAAGAGCTCACATGCCTCAACACCCAAAAAGCAAATAAGCCGATTAAAAAATGGGCAGAGGATATGAAGAGACAATTCTCCAAAGAAGAATTTCAGATGGTGTCTGGCCAATGGGTTTCAGCCACAGGCAAGTTCACTATGGATTCAATGTGACCAAAGAAATTGACAGCAAAACGTTCTTGGGTTGAAAGGGTTTATTACCCGGCTTGTTCTCCCAGCAGTAGATCAAGCACTACTGTCTCTGCCTCCGCCCAGAGCACTGAGCCAAGCTCTCTATATAGCACAATAATAGCTTATTGCCTAAAGGTGTGGAAGCGGTAGCCTAGCAATAGGCCAGTTATATCATCCGGTGGTTTAAGTTCAGTGAGGATTCTGGCCATAGGAATCCCAACTTTCCATACTCCACCCCTCCAGGATTCTCTCCTTACAATCTACACACTTTCAATCTTCTGCAATGGTCCCTGTGCAAGAAAGCTGGAGCCCTGTAATCAGATTCCACAGTAACAACAGAGGATAACAACAACTTAAAGATAACAAAAATTAAGATACAGCAAGATTTTGGTACAGGTAACAAAAATTATAATAATCCTCAAGCCAGAGGAGGTTCCTAATCCACAGAGACTTTAGGGACGATAAGACACATTTTAATTCCACCAACATAGGCAAATCTTGTCCATCAGGTAGGATGCATGCAAGAGAGTGGTCCTGCAGAAAGGGGTCCCTTCCAAGTCTAGTATACCATACTTTTACTCCTTTCCCCATGGGGGTTATTGAAGGTCTATATATAGTGATACTGGAGGTGCATGCACTGGCCATAATGATAAAACAAAACTCCTTGGTAAGATGCTCCTACCTTCAGGATATACTACTGTAACCTTTGGCGGCCACTCTGCTGTTATTCCAGGAATACACAGGAGGCCAGCTTCCAGGCCTTGTCCCCAAGGTGCCAGGAGAGCCAGCCATCATTGGTCCATTTGTCCAAAGGTCCAAGGCCATGTCCACTCAATGGAGTCTCCAGGGTTCAGTGCAGTTGGTGCTGGCAGCAAGATGTTATTCTGGTGGCCAAACCTCGGCTTCAGGGATTCTTCCTTGGTTTGTACTTGTAGGTGTATAGGGGAGGCAGCCATATGTGTTAACAAGTCTATGGGGCTCAGGGCTCCCTTTCAGGGTCTTTTGTGCAAATGCTGTAGCACAGTTCATAAGCAGACTGATCATCCCCACAGACTATTGGTATCTGACTTTAGTCCTGATTTTAACAAGCCATTATGCCTCTCTATCATGCCTGCTGCAGTAGGAGCGTATGGCACATGAAATTTCCATTTGATTCCCAGCTGTCGCACCCATTCTTGCAGTGTATGTCCAGTAAAATGGGTGCCCTGATCACTCTCAATTATCTGTGGTCAGCCATAGGCAGCAAAGAGATGCTCCAGGCCTCTTTTGGTCCTCTGCTGGTCTGCAGAAAGGGTAGGAAAAGCAACCAGAAGTCCAGCAGTTGTGTCCACACAAGTCATGGCATGCCGATATCCTTCTGACACAGGTAGAGGCCCAATATAGTCTATCTGCCACCTGACAAGGGGTATAGGCCCCTTAGCTATTGTCCCATGTTGCTGTGGAACTCAGTGTAAGTCCCTTTTGGAGCACATGACACACCCCTGCCAGGCTCTACTAACTTCCTCAAAGGTCAAAGGCAAGCCCCACCTCCGGGCTACAGCCCACACTGTCTTTTGCCAGTGGGTTTCAGCCATGGGCAAGTTCGCTATGGATTCAATGTGACCAAAGAAATTGACAGCAAAACATTCTTTGGGGTGAAAGGGTTTATTACCCGGCTTGTCCTCCTGGCAGCAGGTGGAGCACTAGCACCCCTGCCTCCGCCCAGAGCACTGGGCCGAGCTCTCTATATAGCACAATAATAGCTTATTGCCTAAAGGTGTGGAAGCAGAAACCTAGCAACAAGCCAGTTACATCATCAGGTGGTTTAAGTTCAGTGAGGATCCTGGCCATAGGAACCCCAACTTCCCCACAACAGTGCTTTGGGCTTACCTTTCTAACTGCTGGGTAATCCTGATGAAAAGAGGGATGTGAGCCTTGACACTAACTTTGACTTGAAATCCATCTAGCTCAAGTGGTCTGTCTCCATAACCAAAGTTTGTACAAAGACAGAGCTATCTTTTCTCAGTTACTACAGCCTCAGAAGAGCAAGGATGTTTACCCAAAACTTTCATTTTCTTCCCTTTGTAACTTGTTAGAAAACAACATATTTGTGGCAGTACCTTGAACTTGTTTGTTTCTATCTTCACAATCTTGATATTCAGATTCTAGGAATGTACACAACTAAAAGCAATACTTCTCTTTATATGCCCTACATTAACCCTTTCAAAGGTAAAGTAGTGCTGGATGACCATGAAAAAATGATTCTGTTCATATTCCCACTCCCTTATCTTTTTGATGAATACCTACCTTTTAAGTCAACTGATTCCCTTTTTGTGGACTCCCCAGAATTCTGCAGCTCTGTTATGTCCTCCTCATGACTTTAAAATTGCACAGATTAATCCAAGAGCTTATATAAGAGGAAGATGGTATTTGCAGTTGGATTTCCATTACCTTTCTGATGATTTTTTCTATTTGGACTGCATTGTTGTCTGCATTCCAGAATGTATCTTGCCAATATCTTTGAGGAATAATCAATGGTTACTGCTACATCATGTTCTGAAGCTAAAACTTAAGGCACAAAATTTATAATTATTTAAATATACATTGGAATCTAATTTTTTAAGAAACATTACTTGAATTTGGCCACAACAATCAAATCTTGCTCTTAAACTCTTTTACCACTAATAATGTTTTACATAATCAGGTGGAGATGTTAATTTAATAAGCCTTTTGTATTCCATTTCTGGTTACCTAATATTTTAACTGACATCATGGTAAGCATGTAAATCCAGCTTTCTCCTTCAAATGCAGTATGTGAACCTTATTAAGTTTTATTAGAACACAATAAACCTTGCTATGAATATAGCACTTCAGAACTCTTGGGTAAAGTCAACACCTTGTATTTAGAATGACAAGTTAATAATCACTGCCATCTGCAGGCAACAAAAGAAACCTCTGGTTTACACCAACTTGTTTGATCAAAGGTAATTTCAAATGAACAAAATAATTTTATTTCCAAGGAACATTTTACTTACAGATAAGACAGGCTTGGTTATTTCCTGGCCTCCGCATTTGCATTGGAACAAATAGCAGACAGTGCAAAGAGAGGAATAACACTGAACAAAGCAGCTGCATTGGCAACCCTGAGATCAGTCTTTACTGGAGAATATAAAATGGAAAGCACAATGGGGAATAGATGTGCTCCCCAGCAGAATTCTTCTGGATCATCACTACTCTCAGTTGACAAATCCAATTACTTTCTTTCTGCTCCCTCTGCAACTCTTCCTGGCAAATCACTAATATAACTTATTTGTTAAGCTCAGTTGATAACCAATCCACATGCTGAGTATCTGTCTGATGCCCATATTCATCATAAGCTTATGTTGCACATTACTAGAGCAAGGGATTGATGTGTTCCAATTTATTAAGTTAGCATATGTAAATACAGTGTGGAGAAAACACTATCACATATCAACTGGAAACATGACTTGGCATAATGTTTTCAAGAAATGGTATTTTTTTAAAGATGTCCTTGGATGATAGTCTAGCGCAGTGTTTCTCAATGGGAGCTGCTACTGGCATTCAGGAGGAACAATTCTTTTATTATTCTCTGCGTTCAGGATGTTTAACATTCCTGGACCCACCCACTAAACAAAAGTAGACTCTCCCAGTTATATGATGGTCAAAAAGGCTCCCGTATATTTCAAAATGGTCCCTGGGCAACAGTCCTTCATCTCTAGAGGATAATTATATAGAATCCAGAGGATAATTATATAGAAACATAAAAATACTCATCTCTGTTTCTACTTCTTGTTAAATGATACCTAATAGAGGGTCTAAAAGAAAGTTTTAAGTCTTAAATTCTATATCACCTAAAAAATAATAACAAAAGACAAGTGACAAACTAGAAACATTTTCAAGGATTAATAACTTTGATGTATAAGAAAATCCCAAAAAATCATTAAGAAAAACACCAATGCCCAAAAGAAAATGGGACAGAAGAAATCAATGATTCAAAAATAAGACAGATGATTAATAAAAAAAGAAAACATATTCAACTTCATTAATAATCCAATGAGTAAAAACTATATAAATTAAAACAACACAGTAATATTTTTACATAAATTATCAAAAACTTTACTTAAATGAAAATACTTGGTATTGGAGAGTATTCAAAGATAGGAGCAAATAGAGACAAAAACTTGATGTAGCCCTTATGGTAGAAATTTAGCCATAGCTATCAAAGCCTTAAAATTTTGCATTTCATTTAATCTATCAATCAACACTGCCTTTGTGAATTTAGGCTAGGAATATGACAGTGGCTATGAACAAACACTTGTTGTTCATTGAATCTTTTTTTTTTCAGTAAAAAAGTAGATTCAATTTACATTTTTCAAGAATAGGAAAATTAGATTAAAAACTATTGTATGTGTACAAAATAAAATATTCTGAACTAAAAATAACTAAAAATTTGAAAAATATTTAATGACATGTGACCCGACCTACAGGTCAGCAAACGTAAAACCCCCAGCCACGGGGTTCGCCAACTGGGACCTAAGGAGGGGGTGCGCGAATGAAAAGGGACAGAAGACAGAGAGAATGGAGACAAGACAGGCTTTCTGATCAAGTCTCGTTTATTACAAGTTGGAGCAGAGAATATATAGACAGTACAGGGTGTGGTTTCTTCTGATTGGTTGCCCATCATGCTAATGAAGCGATCTACAAAGTCCAATCACGCACCAAGTTGTGCGCATGCGCAGTTGCCTCTGACGTAAGCGACGGACGGAGTGGGAACACTTGGCGGGAAGCTGTGGCGGGAAAGTAATCAAAAACCTAAAACCTAAGTACAACAAGATGGAGTCTTAAAACAAAATGGAGTCTTGTCTGACAATATCTGCTCTGCTCCCCACAGACATGGAAAGTATTCCTAGTGTATCATTAAGGGAAAAAAGCAGGATACAAAACAGTATGCATAATATATTACTCTTTTTGTAAAACATATGAGTGTGTGTGTCCATATATATATAATACATTGTAATGAGATAATAATTATATTAATTATATATAATAAATATATTGATTGAAATATTAATGATTTATAGCTCATTATTATATATATATATTATAATGAGAGAGAAACAAAGAGAGAGAGAGGTACTATGTCTCTCTTGTAGAGACAGATTATCCTGGTTTTCTTTGCAAACTCAGAGCCTAGCATGGTGCCTAGAACAGTTTGTATTGTGTACTAAGTCAATCATACATATAAATGAATGATTAACAAAGGACCATGAAAACATTCACTAAAATGTTTATTAGTTATTGAGGCTGAGATTAACGATTTATTCTTTTTTCCTCTCTTTATTTTTTAGGTTTATTCAGTGAATATGTATTACTTTTGCACTTAAAAAAACTGTAAGTAGTCATAGGGAAAGCCTTGATTTAGTTAGGAAGAACATTTTATATCCTAAAGGGAAAGAGTTTTCACATGGCTGTAGCAGTTTTGCCTCTGTATGTTATGATCATCTGTTTCTTGGCCATAATTTGAACTAATTTAAATACCTACTCACCTGCTGGGGAAAAAAAGCATTTCCCCACCACCCGCCTCTTCCCCCCACAGACTTCAGAAGGAAGACAGTAGGCTTTTGAATCATCCAATTTTACGTGGGAAGCAGGGACAGGGTAGCTGGGGAGAAGAGCCACTGAGAAGACAAGAGAACAAAATTCTGGTGCAATTGTACTGTAATTCTGAAATGGTGAAAGCATTATAGACAAGGATGTTAAGCTCTTTGATTTTTATTTTTGCTTTGTTTCTTGTTTGAAGCAGCTGACAACTAAGGTCAGTTTCATAGTTATGAGAGACAGTTTAGTTGATCTTAAAAAGTTGTAACATTTCTGTCTCCATTACAGTCAGTTCCCTTGTCTAGAAAAGGCAATGAACTTAATACCACAAACAGCCAAGAGTGCCATCTAGTAGCAGCTCCCTTAATGTGCACATGGTTCTGGGGCACTGGAAGGAATTTGCGGAAGTCGAGAGAGGTCACCTTGTGGACTGGCTCTGACCCACTATGCCTTTCCAGCTTCAGTGTACTGAGTCGCAAAGTCTCCTTTTCCTACCTAGGATGATAGATTCCGGAAATGTGACCACTCTGGTCAGCCTTCCTGGGAAAGATAATCATCTTGAATTGCTATTATTGCTATGTATATTATCAAATCTAGGGCTTTTCTAGAGATTGACCACTGATCTCTCATAGCATTATTTATGAAATGCAAATCATCTGGGTTGGGGGGCTATTGTCTTTTTCTCATTCATTTATTCAATTACTTCATGAATATTTATTGAGCACCTCTAATCTCCAGAGCTCCACTAATCACTGAGAACACAAAGATGAATGAGATAACTTCTCCAGGCGTGGAGCAGATCATAACTTATCATGTGATGCCCTGCTGGGTGATCTGTTTTCATCACCACCATCCCCTTCAGTTCAGAATCCCCTTTCTTGGGATGTAGAACTGCCCATATGAAGAAGTTGCTGAAGATTTGGATAAGGTGGTGGAGAAGAGAAGCTGTAATCTCTAGAGGAACTTCAGCCACGCTCGAGAGCAGGTGGGAGATTCAATGCAGCTCCCTTGTGAGCTTTTGGGGACCACCTGTGTCACTGCACCCTGACACCCTAAGTGTGCTTCTCAGAGATCCTTAAGAATCCTATCTTTGTTTCTAGTGATAAGAATGTTTCTTTCTCCCGGATAAAGGGAGAGCATCTTTCACATGGGAGTTTTATCTCCTGCACAGGGAGAAAAAAGAGAGTCAAAGTGTCCTTGTACCTACTGTGTTTAGTTCAAAATAATCCTTATGCCAAATAGCATATTTTGGGGTGAGTGACATATACTGCCATCCTTCATTTTCTCCCTTTGAAACTTCCCTAAGAAGTTTGAAGGCCAAAAGTTGAGTTGGTAGCTTGCTCCATATCCCACTGAACCAATCTTTTAGTGCCTGAGAACAGGCCTGTTTAGTTGTGTCTTATTTCAGAAGGTAGTGGTATAGGTGGAAGTAGGTGAGGCCTATCTAAATTAGGCCTTTATATGGTGTGAATAGTCAGGCATTCAATGAGGGAGCATTTCTATGGAAACAAAAGAAAAACAAAGGCTAATGATTAGAAGAAACTATAAACTCAGTTTTGAGTTCAGGGGTTAGTCAGTCAAGATTTTTAAATGTTGGGCTTGAAACCACTTTAGATGGTAAGGTGAGGACAGGCAGTGGCAATCTGATGAATTTTCGGAGTTTGCAGCAGTTTAAATGTTTCTGATGATGGCATCAGGTGTTCTGGTGAACTTTCTGAGTGGCCTACACAGCAGCATGTATGAAGACTGTCCACACATGATTTATTGTGATTTCTCTGAAGTTTAAATCAAGTCATCCAGCTTCAGCTTGCAGAACTTCAAAAAAAGACAGTTTTGGTTTTCAGTGATGTCAAGTCAGGAGAGTGAGAGAAAAATTGGAAGTGTTAACTACTGAAGAAATACACAAAATGGCAGGGGTCAGTTTACAAAGGGGAAGAAAAACTCAGAAAAGTCAGTGAATATGGCACTCTCCACAACACGCAGGGTATGCTATATTTTTATTGGACCATTGGATTTTGCCTACTATCAGCCCCGTTTTTATTAAAGATAATCTAAATAAGACAATTGTTTACAAAATAAGTCTAGTCTCATTAAGGTTGGCCTGATTATTTACATTATGCAACAAAATAGTGATTTATCATACAGGCTCTTTTAAAGTCTGGTGTGTTGGAACTTTTAATAAGGAATCTCAGATTGAATTTTTAAAAGTTTCTCAATGCTAAGAAGCTACGCACCACCAGGCCTCACCTTCAATGTCTAAATTTGGGCCAATTCCTCTCTTCTTGAGGTTTGCAAGATATATTGAGATTCATGGACCTCCCAAGAGGTGACCTCCTTTATAAACCCAGAAGGCTGGGGACCCTTTTAGCCAGGTACCAGGACAGTATTCCAAGGTTTTGTTAGCATTGGCTGCTTAAGGTCTGTTAGTTTTTTAAATTTGTCTAGTCATATCTAATACTGTGTACATCGTTCTAAAATATGACATTCCAGTCAAAGCCTTGGTAATATCACTGTTTCCAGTTCTGTCCTGTCATAAGAACATATTTTTATTGAACTTATGCAAATCACTATATTTCTATAAAAATAAGAATATTCAATAAGAGTTTCTGAATCCTACAGAGATCATGTAGGGAGAAAAACAAGTGCTTCTTTTTGTTTTTCAAAGATATAATGGATTAAATTATTGTAAATTATAGATAGCTTAAAAATAAAAGAGGAAAAAAGGTTTCCTTAAATCCGGAGCAGTAAATATTAAAAAACATTTCAAATAAAAAGTCATTAAAAATTATAATCATCCTTACCAGTATACTTAGTTCTATGTAATCAACACTTGTTCCACATGATATTGGGTTAGCAGTTTTATGAATCCATCAGTTTCTTTATTAGAGTTCTGGAAATTCTTAACCAATTCAGTGGTATGTTTTTAAAGTTATCAGAAACCTGTACTGTACAGTACTTCTCAGCATCCTTTCCATAAGTCTATTCGGAGATGGAGCATTTTTCCCATCCCTGATTGCAAAAGATTTCAGAAAAGCATCAGAGTAAAACAATAATTGTGAATGACAGAAGACTCAAAAGTAGCCATAAAGATCTGGTGACACTCTAGAGATTCAAGATGGCAGCATGAGAGGTGAGACAGAGAACTCCTCCCAAAACCAAAGATAGTGAGAAAATATAGTTAATACAATTAACCCTAAAACAGCAACAGGAAAGAAGGCTGCACCAGACTGCATACAGACCTCATGAACAGAGCAGACCTCACAAAGCAGGCCTCAGCTCTGCTCCCCTATGACCCCCAACCTCACTCTAGGAGCTGAGCAGCTTGAGAGACTGGAGTTTCTGTGCACTAGTGGGCACCACACAGAAATATGAAATGTCAAAAGAACATGGTCCAGACCAAAATCTCACAAACCCCAGAAAAAGGGCCAAATGAAACTGAACTCACCAATCTTCCTGAAAGAGAGTTCAAAATAAAAATCATAAACATGCTTATGGAGGTACAGAAAAATATTTAAGAACTCAGGAATGAATTTAAGATGGAGATTCTATCATTAAGAAATTCCATATCTGAAATGAAACATACAATGGAGGTACTTAAAAGCAGAATAGATATAGTAGAAGAGATAGTAAATGGAATAGAAATTAGAGAAGAGGAATACAAAGAAGCTGAAGCACAGAGACAAAAAGAATCTCTAAGAATGAAAGAATATTGAGAGAACTGTGTGACCAATCTAAATGGAAAAATATTCGCATAATAGGGGTACCAGAAGAAGAAGAGAGAGAAAAAGGGATAGGAAGTGTCATTGAGGAGGTAATTGCTGAAAACTTCCCCAATCTATGGAAGGAGATAGTCTCTCAAGCCATCAAGATGCACAGACCTCCCAACATAAGGGACGAAAGGAAGACAACATCAATACATATAATAATTAAAATGGCAAAGAGCAAGGATAAAGACAGACTTTTAAAAGCAGCTAGAGAGAGAAAAAAGATCACATACAAAGGAAAGTCCATCAGGCTATCATCAGATTTCTCAACAGAAACCTTACAGGTCAGAAGGGAGTGGCATGATATATTTAATTCAATGAAGCAGAAGGGCCTCAAACCAAGAACACTCTATGCGGCAAGGTTACCATTTAAATTTGAAGAAGGGATTAAACAATTTTCAGATAAGCAAAAGCTGAGAGAATTTACCTCCCACAAACCACCTCTACAGTGCATTTTGGAGGGACACCTATAGATAGAAGTATTCCTAAGACTAAATAGATGTCACCCAAGTGATAGACAAAGAGTACAGAACATGATTCATAACATACAAAGAATGAAGGAGGAAGAAAAAGGAGGAAAAAAAAAGAATAGTGAGGGAATTACCCTTGAACGTTTGGTAACCACAAATCTAAAGCCTGCAATGTCAATAAGTACATACCTATTGATAATCAACATAAATATAAATGGTCTGAATGCACCAATCAAAAGACATAGAGTTACTGAATGGATGAAAAAACAAGACCCATCTATAGGCTGCCTTCAAGAGACTCACTTCAAACCCAAAGACATACACAGACTGAAAGTAAAGGGATGGAAAAAGATATTTCATGCAACTAATATAAAAGCAGGAGTTCCAGTACTTATATCAGACAAAATAGACTTCAAAACAAAGAAAGTCATAAGAGACAAAGAAAGACATTATGTAATAATAAAGGGGTCAGTCCAACAAGAGGATAAAAAACATCTATGCACCCACCACAGGATCACATACATATGTGAAACAAATACTAACAGAATTAAAGGGGGACACAGAATGCAATGCATTCATTTTGGGAGACTTCAACACACTACTCACTCCAAAGGACAGATCAACCAGACAGAAAATAAAGAGACAGAGGCACAGAACAATGTATTAGAACATATGGACCTAACGGACATCTACAGAACACTACATCCAAAAGCAACAGGATACACATTCTTCTCAAGTGCACATGAAATGTTATCAAGAATAGATCATATACTATGCCACAAAAAGAGCCTCAGCAAATTTAAAAAGACTGAAATTTTACCAACCAGTTTTTCAGATCACAAAGGTATGAAACTAGAAATATATTACTCAAAGAAAATTAAAAAGCCCACAAACACATGGAGGCTTAATAATATGCTCCTAAATAATCAATGGATCAATGACCAAATAAAAACAGAGATCAAGCAATATATGGAGACAAATGGACAACAATAATTCAACACCGCAAAATCTGTGGGATGCAGTGAAGGCCATGCTAAGAGGGAAGTATATTGCAGTACAGACCTATCAAAGGAAAGAAGAACAATCCCAGGTGAACAGTCTAAACTAACAATTAATGAAACTAGAAATGAAAGAACAAATGAGGCCCAAAGTCAGTAGAAGGAGGGACATAATAAAGATTAAAGCAGAAATAAAATTGAGAAGAACAAAACAATAGAAAGAATCAATGAGAGCAGAAGCTGGTTCTTTGAGAAAATAAACAAAATAGATAAACCCCTAGCCAGACTTATCAATAAAAAAAGAGAGTCTACACACATAAACAGAATCAGAAATGAGAAAGGAAAAATCACCACAGACACCACAGAAATACGAAGAATTATGAGAGAATACCATGAAAAATTATATGGTAAAAAACAGGATAACCTAGAAGAAATGGACAACTTTCTAGAAAAATATAGCCTTCTAAGGCTGAGCCAGGAAGAAACAGAAAATCTGAACAGACCAACTTTCAGCAATGAAATCGAATTGGTAATCAAAAAACTACCTAAGAACAAAACCCCTGGACCAGATGGTTTCACTGCTCAATTTTTGAAACATTTAATGAAGACCTAATACCCATCTTCCTTAAAGTTTTCCAAAAAGTAGAAGAGGAGGGAATACTCACAAACTCTTTCTACAAGACCAACATCACTCTAATACCAAAAACAGGCAAAGACACCACAAAAAAGAAAACTACAGACCAATATCCCTGATGAACATAGATGCAAAAATACTCAACAAAATATTAGCAAACCGAATTCAAAAATACATCAAAAAGGTCATCCATCATGATCAAGTGGGATTGATCTCAGGGATGCAAGGATGGTACAACATTTGAAAATCCATCAACATCATCCACTACATCAACAAAAAGAGGTACAAACACCACACGATCATCTCCATAGATGCTGAAAAAGCATTCGACAAAATTCAACACTCATTCATAAAAACTCTCAACAGAATAGGTATAAAGGGTAAGTACCTCAACATAATCAAGGCCATATATGGCAAACCCACAGCCAACATTATACTTAACAATGAGAAGCTGAAAGCTTTTCCTTTAGGATCGGGAACAAGACAAGGATGCCCACTCTCCCCACTTTTATTCAACATAGTTCTAGAGGTCCTAGCCATGGCAATCAGACAACACAAAGAAATAAAAGGCATCCAGATTGGTAAGGAAGAAGTCAAACTGTCCCTGTTTGCAGATAACGTGATATTGTACATAAAAAACCCTAAAGAATCCACTCCAAAACTACTAGATATAACATCAGAATTCAGTAAAGTTGCAGGATACAAAATTAATAAACAGAAATCTGTGGCATTTCTATACACTAACAGTGAATTAGCAGAAAGAGAAATCAGGAAAACAATTCCATTCATAATTGCATCAAAAAGAATAAAATACCTAGGAATAAACCTAACCAAGGAAGTGAAAGACTTATACTCTGAAAACTACAAGACACTCAAGAGAAATTAAAGAAGACATGACAATAAATGGAAACACATCAATGGTCATGGATAGGTAGAATTAATGTTGTCAAAATGGCCATCCGGCCTAAAGCAATCTGCAGATTCAGTGCAATCCCTATCAAAAATACCAACAGCATTCTTCAATTAACTAGAGCAAATAGTTCTAAAATTCATATGGAACCACAAAGACCCAATAGCTAGAGCATTCCTGAGAAGGAAGAATAAAGTGGGGGGAACTACACTCCCTGACTTCAAGCTCTACTACAAAGCCATAGTAATCAAGACAATTTGGTATTGGCACAAGAACAGACCCATAGACCAATGGAACAGACTAGAGAACCCAGATATAAACCCAAGCATATATGGTCAATTAATGTACGATAAAGGAGCCATGGATATACAATGGGGAAATGACAGCCTCTTCAACAGCTGGTGTTGCCAAAGCTGGACAGCTACATGTAAGAGAATGAAACTGGATTATTGTCTAACCCCATACACAAAAGTAAACTCAAAATCGATCAAAGACCTGAATTTATGTCATGAAACCATAAAACTCTTAGAAAGAAACATAGGCAAATATCTCTTGGACATAAATATGAGCAACTTCTTCATGAACATATCTCCCCAGGCAAGGGAAACAAAAACAAAAATGAACAAGTGGGACTATATCAAACTAAAACGCTTCTGTATGGCAAAGGACACCATCAATAGAACAAAAATACATCCTATGGTATGGGAGAATATATTCATAAATGACATATCCAATAAGGGGTTGACATCCAAATTATATAAAGAGCTGATGCACCTCAACAAACAGAAAGCAAATAAGCCAATTAAAAAATGGGCAGAGGATCTGAACAGACACTTCTCCAAAGAAGAAATTCAGATGGCCAACAGGCACATGAAAAGATGCTCCACATCGCTAATCATCAGAGAAATGCAAATTAAAACCACAATGAGATATCACCTCACACCAGTTAGCATGGCTGCCATCCAAAAGACAAACAACAACAAATGTTGGCAAGGATGTGGGGAAAGGGGAACCCTCCTACACTGCTGGTGAGAATGTAAATTAGTTCAACCATTGTGGAAAGCAGTATGGAGCTTCCTCAAAAAACTCAAAATAGAAATACCATTTGACCCAGGAATTCCACTCCTAGGAATTTACCCTAAGAATGCAGCAGCCCAGTTTGAAGGAGACATATGCACCCCTATGTCTATAGCAGAACTATTTACAATAGACATGAAATGGAAGCAACCTACTAGATGAATGGATAAAGAAGATGTGGTATATATACACAATGGAATATTATTCTGCCATAAGAAGAAAAACAAATCCTACCATTTGCAACAACATGGATGGAGCTAGAGGTTATTATGCTCAGTGAAATGAGCCAGGCAGAGAAAGACAAGTATCAAATAATTTCACTCATATGTGGAGTATAAGAACAAAGCAAAAACTGAAGGAACAAAACAGCAGCAGACTCACAGAAGCCATGAATGGACTAACAGGGGAAAGGGACTGGGGAAGATGGGTGGGAAGGGAGGATAAGGGGGAAAAAATGGCTATTACAATTAGCACACATAATGTAGCGGGCGGGTATATGGGGAAGGCAGTATAACACTGAGAAGACAAGTAGTGATTCTATAGCATCTTACTATGCTGATGGACAGTGATTGTAAAGGGGTATGTGGTGGGGACTTGATAATAGGGGTAGTCTAGTAACCATAATGTTGCTCATGTAATTGTACATTAGTAATAGCAAAATAATAATAATAATAATAAATAAATAAAAAGAAGATCTGGTGAGAGTTAATCATAACGCAGTTGACAAGGAAGGCTGCTTATTTCTTTGGCATAAAACTCCTAAGGATTGCTAGAATTATGACTGATTACACAGACAGGAAGGACACTGAAACATTTCTAGGAATTTGTGTACAATTCCGTTTGTATACAATTTCTGAAACATATTAGTAACATATGTCCATACAAATACGAAGATTTAACATCACTTCTTATTTGACAATGTTTCTCATGTATTTAACATATTTAATAAACCTAATTAATTTAACATCCCTTTTTTATATGAGATCAGAATGATGCCGGGGTTCTTGGTTGCAGAGTTGAAGAATGAACTTAGGGAACACCAAGGTAGGAGATCCATGGAGAGGCTTTTATTGAGAGATACAGTGAGAGGACAGAGCTCCTGGCTCATGCCTAGAGGGGACAAGAGAGTCCGGGATGGTGCATTGTCTAGGGGGTTTATAGGCAGCTGAGGATTTTTGGAAACTGATAAAGGGCTTAGGGGTATGGACTTGTCTTGGGATGTTTGTCCTTGATGAGACGTTAAGTCCCTTTTAGCATGCTAAAGTGAATCTTGCACATGATTACGAATGATTAGCGTAATAAAAACATGGGCTACTTTCCTTTATCTGGGGAATATCAACTGATCTCACTGAAGAATGACTCCAGAGCTTAATGTTTAACACTGAGTTTTGGTAGAGGGTTTCGTTGCATGTAGTTACATTGCTCTGACTCTAAATATCTTGCCTTACTTTTTCCAGAGGCCCTCGCAGTACTCTGACTATATCCACAGTCCCTGTCTCAAGAACATGAATTCTTTTGAGATTCTTCCAGAGACATTCTGGGAAATCTTAAAGTCAGTTGAAGGTAAAAAAAAGTCTATCAAAAATTTTATTTGAGAAGTTTGTCAAAATGTCAAAAGTTTTGAGTACTTGATCAAATTAGATAACAGATCACTGTGAAATAATACTTAATTATCCATTTAACCAAAGTGACAATAAAATATTTCAAAGATAAATATCAAAAATTATTTGTATGTAAAAGAAAACTGTAGCTCTTTTAATGTTGAGAAGACCCAGTTTTCTTAAATAATCAAGGACCTGATAAAGCAGAGGAAATTATTTTGATAAAACACAGAATCTTTATTTTCTAGGCACATTATTCAACAGGTAAAGAAAAATCTTTTACAATAATCCAAGAAAACTATGTCCTTTTAACTGAGAAAGGAAATTAATTTCTGGTGTTGCATAGGCACACTATTGATATTAAAGCTTTTTTCTAAAATAAAAATCATAATAAATTCTTTCCATTTTAGCCAGCTTTACACCACACAAATATGATTCTCTCTGATTCTATATCCAGTTAGGTTTCTGTCCTTTATTCTACTTTAAAATTTTTTAAACAACCTTTAAATATCATGAACTAGGACAAAATTATTTTCCTTTGCCCTAACAAAACACATTCTTCATACCTTGTACCTTCCTTTACCACAGACTCAACTTACTTTTCTTAAAACTGCATATAGTTTTTTTCTTTATCCTTATTATTCTTAGTAGTTTCATTTATATGTACTGATTAGACTTCTCAGCCTTTAGTAATCCTAATTTCCAGTGAAAAGTAGGAAGTAAACAATTGTGAACTGTTTGTCACCTAATAACATTCTGTAGATTACCAAATTTATGAATCGGCCATTCACAATTTCTAGAGGTTTATGCTTCCTCACAGTATAACTTTTCAAGGTGGCAAAGACATGATTATTGACAGATTGAAAATATCTCTAGTTGCTCTGTAATAAGAAGCCAAAGGTAGATAAATTTGTGGTTAGCAGTTAATCTTTCAGTATTTTATCTTAATTGGAAATTATCTAGAAATACAATGAATATCCATCATTTAATTTAACAATATAACTTTAAGTCTTCAAGTTACTGAAAATATTCTGGAAACTTTATAGGTAGAAATATTATAAATTAAAAAATCTTATTATTAAAACATAAAATTTATTCTTATGTTTATTTAATTTACTTCTTTTTAGCCATTTTTGCTTGAATTACGCATGAAAATTTTATGACATTAAACAAAGCTAGTCTTCTTCTTACATTATTTTTCTTGACAGATCAAGCAAATATAAAAAAAAATGATAGAAGCAGAGAACCTAAAAGAAAACATATAGCTCTCCCCAAGTTTATTTTTAACTACTGTGTTTGACATATGTCAAAGCAATTTATTTTTATTGTACATTTTATTCTTAGGTTGAATTTGTACTTTTATAACTTAAACATCTAATAGAGATAACATAAGCTCCTTTGACTGGTGAACCCAGGTAGCAAAAGTTATATGTCCACATTATATTTAGTGCTGACAACTTTAAAGACATACTTGTTCTTATTAAAATAAACTTAAACTAGTTTTTATTTACTAAAGATTATCCCAGGTCACATGAACCCGTGCTTCTGACTGATCAGCCGTATATCACAACCCCTCCTTGGGTGATTCATTTGCTAGAGCAACTTATAGAACTCAGAAAACCAGTTTACTTAATAAATTATCAGTTTATTATAAAGGATATAAATCAACAGCCAGATGAAGAGGTACATAGAGTGAGACCTAAACATAGGAGTGTCTGTCCCCATGAAGTTTGGGGCCCATTACATGGATGTGTTCTGGTTCACCAACCTAGAAGCTCTCCAAACCCCATCCTTTTGGGTTTTTATGGAGGCTTCATTACCTAGGCATGAGTGATTAAATCATTGGTCATTGGCAATTGATTTAACCTCCAGCCAGTCTCTCCTCCCTGGAGGTCAAGGTTGGGACTGAAAGTTCCAACCGTCTAAGCACATGATTGGTTCTCCTGACAACCAGCCCCCAGCCTTAGATGCTTTCTAAAAGTTACCTCATTAACAAACTCAGGTGTGGTTGAAAAGGGTTTGTTATAAATAGCAAGACATCTTTATTGCTCTTATAATTTAAGAAATTCTAAGGGTTTCAGAGATCTATACCAGAAACAGGGATGAAGACCAAACATTTATTTACTGTAAATCACAGTATCACAGACATAAAATGAGACAGAAGGAGAATCTCATCTTATGATTTTCCTCCTTATGACAAATGACACAAAAGGCAGAGACAAAAGAAGGCAGTGATTATTTCTGGGAGGCTAAGGATCAATAAATAAACAATGGGTAGGTATCCAAAACCAAATTTACAAGTCACAATCTGAAGAACTAATTTCTCAGAAATGTTTTTTTCTGCCAATTTGAATTTGGAAAGGAAGGGACCAGATAAATTTTTGTCTTTCCTCTCTTGACAGGCAGATATAGGAGACTGACAGGCTAAGAATTCTTACCTTTTGCAAGCTTAGTTAGGTCCCAGAATTTCCCAGCTGTAGTCCCCAGAGTCAGCAGAGTGTTCCGGCCAATGTTATCTCAACCTTGACCCCAGAAACTGTAGTGGGTAAAATATTCTTTCTACCCTTCCATGTTCCTAAGAATTAAACTGACATAAGATGAACAGGAAGAAAACATACAACTGTTTTCTTAATGTGTACATTTGAGTCTCCGCAAGGAAATGAAGATCCAAAAAGCAGAAAGGCCCAAGTGTTTATATACTAGGTTGAACAAAGAGTAGTAACTGTGTAATAGTAACAAAGACATAATGGGGAGACCAACAGAAGATAAGAGTTATTTTAACAAAGACTGTTTGTACAGATTTCTCTTGGCCTCAACTGTCTCTGGCAATAAGATTGTTTTTGTTTTTGTTTTCTCCTGAAACAAAGAGGGTAGCTTCTAACTGGGAGTGTTATCTCCTACTTTCAGGGCAAAAAAAAGGGGAGGTGAGACTGTCTTTCTTGCACCTGCTGTTTTTTAAGTACCATTAATGCAAAATAATACTTAATGCCAAAGTGACGTATTTTGAGGTTGTGTGTTCTGCCACCACTCAGAAGCACAATTCCAGGCACAGAAAGGCGTCTAATACAGACTGTGAAAGGTATGACTGAATGAGTGAGTAAAATAATACTTGAAAAAATTTTTTTCTTATAGTTAACAATGTGCTGGCCTTTATATTAAAAATGGAGTTGGAGGGCCACTGATCTGTTTAGCTATTTTGTATAGATTAAAAATTTATACAGATTAATATTAGCCCATTGGACATGTTTTGTGTGTCCTGAAATTATTAAACGTTTAACTAATACTTAAAAATCAAAAGATTTCCTCCCCAGTTTTACTGAGATATAATCGACATATATAACATTGTATCAGTTTACAGTGTACAACATAATGACTTGATATATATATATGTGTGTGTGTGTGTGTGTGTGTGAAATAACTACAATAACTAGGCAACATCCATCACTTCATATAGTTAGTTACAAAAGTTTTTATTGTGAGCAATTTTCAACTAAAAAATATACTATTATTAATTACAGTCACCATGTTATACATTACACCCCTGAAACTTACTCATCTTACAAATAGAAGTTTGTACTTTTGATCTCCATCCCCCATCCTCTCCCTCCGGCAACCACCAGTCTGTTTTCTGTTTCTAAAAGTTCAGTTTTTTTTTAATTAGGGTCCACATATAAGTGTGATCATATAGCATTTATTGTTTTTCTGTCTGACTTGTTTGAATTAACATAATGCCTTTAAGATCTATCCATGTTCTCACAAATGACAATATCTTCTTCTTTATTATGGGTGTAATATTCCATTGTATGTATGATATATATCACATTTTCTTTATCCATTCATCTATCAATGGACATTAGGTTGTTAACATGCTTGGTTATTGTAAAAACTGCTACAGTGAACATGGGAATGCAGATGCCTCTTCCAGACAGTGATCTGATTTCCGTCAGATAGATAATCAGAAGTGGAAATGCTGGATCTTATAGTTCTATTTTTAATTTTTTGGTAATCCTACATACTGTTTTCCACAGTGGCTATAACAATTCGCATTCCCACCAATAGTACACAGGAGTTCCTTTTTCTCCCCTTCCTTGCCAACACTTTTTATCTCTTTTGTTTTGATAACAACCATTCTAACAGGTGTGAGGTGAGAGCTCATTGCGGCTTTGATATGTAGTTCCCTTGATGGTTGGTGATGTTGGACACTTTTCATGCACCTGTGTCTATTCATATATCTATCTTCTTCGGGAAAATGTCTAGGTCTTCTACCCATTTTTTAAAAATCATTGGTTGTTTTTGTTTGTTTGTTATTGAGTTATATATATGCTCTTGAGTTTTTCATATATTTTGGATATCGACCCCCGGTGAGATATATGATTTGCAAATACTTTCTCCCATTACATAGGTTACCTTTTCATTTTGTTGATAGTTTCCTTTGCAGTGCAGAGGCTTTTTAGTTTGATGTAGTCACACTTGATTCTGCTTTTTCTGCCTGTGCTTTTGGTGTCATATCCAAGAAATTATTGCCAAGACCAATGTCAAGGATCTTTCTCCCTATGTTTCCTTTTAGGAGTTTTATGGTTTCAGGTCTTACACTTAAGTCTTCAATCCATTTTGAGGTAATTTTTTGCATGTGGTATAAGGGAGTGGTCCAGTTTCATTCTTTTGAATTTGGATGTTCAGTTTTACCAGTATCATTTATGAAAAGACTATCTTTAACCCATTTTGTATCTTGGTGCCACTGTCAAATATTAATTGGCCATATCTATGAGAGTTTATATCTGGACTTCCGTTCTGTTCCACTGGTCTATAGGCCTGTTTTTATGTCAGTTCCATACCATTTTGATGACTGTACCTTTGTAATATAGTTTGAAATCAGTAACTGTCATGCTAGGAGCTTTGTTTTCTCTCACGACTGCATTCGCTGTTCAGGGTCTTTTGTGAGTCAACCAATTTTAGAAGAGTTCTTTCTACTTTTATGAAAAATGCCATTGGAATTTTGATTGGGATTGCATTGAATCTGTAAATCACTTTGAGTAGTGTGAACATATTTACAGTACTAACTTTCCAATCCAAGAACATAGGATATCTTTTCAGTTATTTGTGTCTTCTACAATCTCTTTCATCAATGTCTTATACTTTTCCATGTACAGATTTTTCACCTCCTTGTTTAAATTTATTCCTAAGTACCTTATTTTTTTCAGTGTTATGGTAACTGGGATTGCTTTCTTAATTACTTTCAGATTTTTTATTGTTAGTGAATGGAAATGCAACTGGTTTCTGTATGTTGATTTTGTATACTACAACTTTACTGAATTAATTTATAAGTTCTGAAAGTTTTTTAGTGAAGTCCTCAGTGTTTTGTATATATACAGTCATGTCATCTGCAGAGACAATTTATTCTTTCTTTCCAATATGGATGCTTTTATTTTTTTTTTTTCTTGCTTAATTTGCTATGGCTAGGACTTCCAGTTCTACACTGAATAGAAATGATGAGAGTGGGCAACTGTCTAGTTCTTAATCTTAGAGGAAAGAATTTGAACTTTTCACCACTGAGCATTATGTTAGCTGTGAGCTTGTTGTATATGGCCTGTCATGCTGGAGAATATTCCTTCTTTTTGTTGAGTATTTTTTTCCCTGAATTTGAGTATTTTTATCATGAAAGGATATTGTATTTTGTCAAATACTTTTCCTGTATCTGTTGAGATGCTCATGTGACTTTTATCCTTCGTTTTGTTAATGTGGCATATTACACTGATTGATTTGAGGATACTGAACTGCATCCTGGGGTAAATCCCACTTAATCATGGTGAATGATATTTTTAATGTGTCATTGAATGAAGTTTGCTAATATTTTGTTGTGGCTTTTTTCATCTATGTTCATCACAGGTACTGGCCTGTAATTTTCTGGTAGTGACCTTATCTGACTTTGGTATCAGTTTAATACTGGCCTTATAAAATGAGTTTGGGAGTGTTTCCTTTTCCTCAGTATTTTTTAAGAGTTTGAGAAGTTTTAGTGTTAATTCTTGAAATGCTTGGCAGAATTCACCTGTGGAACCATCCAGTTCTGGCATTTTCTTTGTTGCAAGGTTTCAATCTCCTTACTAGCAATTGGTCTGTTCAGATTTTCTATTTCTTCATGATTCAGTCTTGGCAGGTTGTATGTTTCTAGGAAGTTACTCATTTCTTATAGGGTCTTTGGTTTGATGGTGTATAATTTTTCACAGTAGTCTCTCATAGTCCTTTGTATTTCTGAGGTATCAGTTGTAGTATCTCCTCTTTCAATTCTGATTTTGAGTCTTCTCTTTTTTTCTTAATCAACTAAAGGTTTGTCAATTTTGTTTATCTTTCAAAAAAACTAGCTCTTACTGTCATTGTCATTTTGTGGTCTCTATTTCATTTATTTCTGCTCTGATAAACATGACTTCCTTCCTTCTGGTAACATTGGGCTTAGTTTGCATTCATTGTATTTTTCAGTTCCAGAATTTGTTTGGTTCTTTTTTTATGATTTCCATCCCTTTGTTGAAAGTCTCATTTTGCTCACATACTGTTTTTCCAAGTTCACTAAATTATCTATGTTCCTTTGAATCTTAGTGAGCTTTCTTAACATGATTATTTTGAATTATTCTTTGGAAAATTCAGATCTCCATATTTTTGAGGTGAGGTCAGCAACTGAAAAATTATTGTGCTCCTTTGGTGGTGTTATGTTTTCTTGTTTTTATGTTCTTGATGGCTTTGCATTTAATGCCTACATTTGATGGTACAGTCAGCCCTTCCAGCCTTTTTAGACTGTCTTTGTTTTTTTTACCTGGAGGCGGCTTCCCATAGGAGGAGCAACCCAGTCCCAGAAATGATGGGTCAGAGCTACAGCCTGGGAAGTGGGGTTCAGGGATAGCAGCAGCCCATTTTCAGAAATGAGAGTTTAGAGCCACAACCTGGGACTGGGGACTGGGCTCAGGGAAGAGAAAGGATGGCCCAGATAATGTTGGCCAAAGTCTGACTTGGGACCCAGGGTGTGGAGCTCAGGGCAGCAGAGGCTGCTCTGGTAATTATGGGACAAAGCCATCACCTGGGGCCAGGAGTAGAACACAAAGTAGTGGCAGTTGTAGTCACCCCATACATGGTAAGGTGCTTTGATATCCCAGAGAGCAGGGTACAGCAGCAACTGGAGCCCCAGAAGGTAGGTTGTACTACAGGGACAGCTCCAGCCTCAGGGAGTAAAGGTAGTAGTTGGGGAGGCTTACACTAAGGGCAGCTCTGTCAGCTGGGATCAGCATTGGTGAAGACTGTGAGAGAGCTTTGTAGCAAAGGCTGCAAAAACTTCACAGCGCTGAGGCTTGTTAGGGTTTGCCTGCTCTCCTTTTCCCCACAGGGTAACATTCCTCTGATAGACTCTCTCCTGGTGCCAAGTTGCTCTTGACTGAGGGATGATGTGACACAGATAATATGCTTCCTGTACTTTCTATGTAGCCATCCTCAATTTTTGAGACTTGCAGGGGTTTTGCTACTTCTGATTTATAGTCCAGGGCTTTCCCTGAGCTGTTTTATTTGGTTTATGTATTGTTTTTTTGTTGGTTATTTTTGTGGGAAGGAGACAATCATTGGAACCTCTTAGCCACCCATTTTGCTGACATCACCTCCTTGTCTTTACTGACAATTTAATTCTGATTTGTCTCAGTATGGGTCTTTTTTGATTCATCTTATTTGAAATTCTCTGAGCTTTCTGATCTGGATGTCTGTTTCTTTCCCCAGATTAGGGAAGTTTACAGCTGCTATTTCTTCCAATAAGCTTTTAATCCCTTTCTCTCTCTCTTCTCCTTTAGAACCCCTAGAATGTCAATACAGGGCCACTTGATGGTGACCTTAAAGTCCTCTAAGCTACTGCTACTTTTTCATTTTTTCCTTTTTGTTCCTCTGATTGGATGAATTTACTGCCCTGTTTTCAAGTTTGCTGTTCCTTTCTTCTGCTTCTTCTACTCTGATGCTGAACGCCTCTTAAAATTTTCAGTAGTTATTGTATCCTTTAGCTCCGTTTGGTACTGCTTGGTACTTTCTTATATATTTTTGATTTCTGTTGAGAGAGAAAATTCTTTGTTCAGGCATCATTGCCTTGACATTGATGAGCATTTTTATGACCAGTATTTTGGACACTTTATAGGTGAATTACTTATCTCCATTTCATCAAGTTCTGTTTGTGGAGTCTTATCTTATTCTTTCATTTGGAATATATTTCTCTGTTTCTTCATTTCCATTGACTACTCTGTTGGTATCTATGCATTAGATAAAATAGCCCTCTCCCAGTCTTGGTAAAGTGTTCTAATGCAGGAGATGAACTTTATCAATCAGCCCAGCCTGAACTCTGTTGTCTCTCAAGCCTTTGTGATTGTCCAAGCAATCTTCTTTGTAGTGGCTCCCAGCAGTTGAAGGCACGACAAGACCTGTCAGTGTCCCAAGGGGAGGATCGCAGTCACCACCTAGATGCAGGCTGATTGGATCCCCAGGCAACAGCTTTTAAAGTATGCAATTCTCTTTCAGAAGACTGGGAGATGAACATATCTGCTGCCTCTGCATTGAGCTCTGGGGTGATAGCTGGGTTAAGAAGTGTTTCTTTGTTTGCTGTAGTACCACTGAACCCATGAATGCAAGCCCCACTGGCCACCAGACATACGCCCAAGTTCTTTTCAAGGAGACACTGATTACGTGGAGTGTGGCTTAGGGAGAACACAGAGATGGCTGCCCCATTGTAGGTCCCTGGATGTATATTAGATTAGGAGCCTGACCCTCAGGCCTCAGCCTTTTTAAGCTATGCATATATACCTCTTTTAGGGAAACACTGGGATATGAATGTTGTATCTGTTCTTCCTGTGCTGAGCCCTGTAGAAATAGCCTTGATGAGACCTCTACGAACTGCTTCTTCATTTGCTATAGACTTGTGGGTCTTGTGGATGCAAGCCCTGGTCTCAGAACAAGGTGTTTTGGAGACCTGTCTCTCAGGTGGAAATCTTAAAAATTGGGGTTCTATATGTTCGGCTCCAAACCTTCACTCCTCAGGAAGTTGAGTTGTGAGTTTCCTTCCCAATTGTGTGTCACTGTGCTGGGAGTGGGGTTTATGGCAAGACTATGTCTCAGCTTTTCCAACCCACTTTGATGTGGGTTTTCTCTGTTCACCTATGTAAGAGTCATTCAGCTAGTTTCTGGATTTTTTTCAGAGGTAATAGTTCCTTGTGTAGTTATAGATTCAGTGGGAGAAGGAGCCTTCTATGTCACTATGTTGGACAGGAACTGCCAAAATCAAGATTCTTAAAATAATATTTAAAAATCTAGATTTCTGCTTTCTCTTACAAAAGAGAATACCAATGCTGCCCATGGCATGGGATGGCTGGATTTGAGGAGCACCTGTGCTCTATACACAGACCTGGTCTTTGCCATTGGGCACAGCCATCTACTCCCTGCCCGGGCTGGCTTTATCATTTACATCTGCCTGGCCCCTTTCAATTTTTTTTTCAGTTGCATTGATATAATTGACATACAAAATTATGTAAGTTTAAGGTGTATAGTATTATGACTTAACGTATTTATATTATGAAATGATTACAATAATTTTAGTTAACATCCATCACTTTATATAGTTACAAAGAAAATTTTTCTTTGTAGTGAAAACTTTAAGGTTACAGTCTCTTTGCAAGTTTCCCTCTCAGCTATTGAGTGTGTAATTTCTGGTTGGGTGATGGTATATGGCATATTTCACATAATATAGTATGACACAGATGTTTACAAGGTTGTTGTAATTTATGATCACAAGTGCTAGAATACAAATGCACACATACACAATTCAGATGATAAAACTGAAAAATTCCCAAAATATTGTGGAACATATTTGCCTGAAGATCATCTTACCCCACCTTGTGGGTTATTTGAGAGACACACAACCCAGACCACCCTCATGTCAAATACAACAGAATGTGGCTTGGTCTGGTGATAATGTAAAAGCATTGATATGTTGTGTTCAGTGCTTTTTAGCAAAGATCCCAAGCCAGTAGTTCATATATCTGATCTAATGCATCACCCTCAGAAACCCTGCCACTTTATCCAATAATGAATCATTCAACTGTATTTCCTTCTCACTCCTTGAAACAGACCAACACATATCTAGGGTTCTTCCCTAACACTCCACTTTCAAACCTTCTGCTCAAGAACTAACATTCCCATTAAAACTTCTTCTGGTGAGTCAACCCTGTAAAGTGTAAAGTTAATGAATAGAAATTACCACTTTGTTATTAAGAACTAAAGGCACCTCTTGCACAACATGGTGATCATTGTAACTACAGCTCACCAAGTTTCTATGGGTCATCTCTCTGCAAATAAACTTCTTGCTAATATAATTCTTTTCTGTGGTATCCATTATAATATATAGACAATTCCATTGGCCACAGGAAATTGTGGCCATCTTCTCTTTCAAGCTCTAGGCTGCTTGTACATTCTGATTCTTCATCCGTCAAATGGAGATGACAATAGTGATTCCCTCTCAGAATTGTTATAAAGACCTAGTACAGTCTTAGATCAGTATATTGGGCTCATAGTAAGTCATAAGTACATGTTAGCTGGCATTATGTGTAAACAAAGTGTTCGTACAAGGTTTTGTCTTTTAGCTGGATTGGAATAAACTGAGAAGAGTCAAGACTAGCTAGAGGGTAATTATGAAAATGACAGTTCATGTGTAGATTGGATTACATTCAAATGGCAAATAAAAACAGATTTGGGCTTGTCCACATTCCTTCTTACCTTTCAGAGTTTAAGAGATCTTACCTTTCAAGGACACACTTTGCACATGTTTAGGACAGTGGGTCAAAGAGAAGGGAAATAAAACATACATATGTAAGCTCATAGTGGTCTGTACAATAGTCATATGCTGTTAGTAAGTTAAAACTGCTTGTTAATTACCTACAGCAAATGATGGAGCTTCATGCTGGGATTTATTCTATGAATAAATATTCTATATCATCATAGAATATTCTATACCATCTCTGCTTTGTCATAAAATAATTTGCCCACCTCGAGATATTTGAGAAATGCACAAAACTGCCTGAAGAGATCATGTGTCATGGCTGCCACCTTGTGGTTTTATGTACTTTAGCCCTCAGAAATCATTTTATACTGCAACAACCAATTTCTAAAACACACTGACAATTCAAGTATAGCTTTTTCCTAGCATTATTAAAAATTCTCCCTGTTGCAAAGAGGACTATGAACTAATTTCCTGGCATTCATTTACTGGCTAGCTGTGGCCTGAAATGAGGTTAAGAATTCACATAACATCTAAGTCACATAATCTCTAAATTGCCTAAGATTTAAATTGCACAAGTGACATTTGCTTCTGTGTTCATTACAGATTTTTTAAAGTGGAAAAAAGTTATATCATTCTTAAATTGGTAAATGTGCTAAATATATTATGAACTACCTAAAAAATGGAATATATACTACTTAAAATACAGAATTAGAGAAAAATTATGAGATTATATTTTTTCCATGCACATAGGTCATATTCTATCCACTAATCCTTTGATGGGTAAAGCAGGGTAAGGGTTAAGTGTAAAGACTCTAAAATCATGGAACCTGGGATCAAATAACCCACTCTGATTATTAGTTATGCAAACTTGAGCATGCAGCCAAATAAATACCTGTGAGCCACTTTACTCATCCATAAAATGTGGATGAGCTCAATAGTACATACCTCACAGGGATGTTGTGAAGACTGATTATAGCCTTTAGAGCAGTCTTTGGCAAATTCAGGAAGGGTGATCAATATTCTGGGTAAGCAAAATTATGACAGCATGTGTCAAATGAGCTTTATGGCTAGAAATCAGCCTCCCACCTTAAAAGTGCTCCCAGTTTTCCACCTATGCTCAGGCTCTTTGACTCCTGTCTCCTTCTTTAGCACAGTTCTGCCTGCTAGAGGGCCATTTTCTGCTGCAGACCCAGGGTGAGGGTTTCAAATCGACTTGTGAGCGGGGTGTCAGAATTGCTACCAATTAGTTTGCTGTTTGTCTCCTGTTCTAGCCTTTTCAGGTAAGAGTATGTGTTTTGTTGCCATTTTTCTATCCTGTCCTCCTATTAATTAACAGGTGGGGAGCAGGTAACTTTTCTTCTCAGTTCATGAAGAGGTACCAGCTGAAGCAGACTCCCGAATCAGTACCTCCCAAAGAAATCCTAAACTCTGGGCTATGGCCGTGACAAAATGGAATTCTTGGGTTGTTATTCTTGAAAAGGAGAGGAACATATTTTGTGTGTAAGAGAGAGTAAACTGGTATTTGGTGACTGAAGGATGAATTTGGGGAGTCATTGGTGCTGTTATCCAAGTATTTCATTTTTCTTTTTGTACGTGCACCCTTGAGTTAGTCATGGCCATGTGTCTAATTTGGCCCATAAACTATGTGAAAAAGTGATGTGTCACTTCAGTGTAGAAGCTGTAAGTTTCAGCACATGATCCACCACTTTCTCTATCCCCTGCCTTGCTGGTAATGGAAGTATGTGTCAGGATTGTGCCTCTGTCAGCCTGGGTCCCACCCAGGGTGATTATAAACCCCTCAACAATGTGCACAGCCGCTCAGACTTAGATGAACATCCAGTCTGATCAAGAAATCTTTTGTTATGGTAATGTACTAAAAATTGGGGATTTTCTCATCATCTAACCTGTCCCATTATAAAAAATGGTTAGTGCCACTGTGATCCCCTGGGAAGTAACCCCCTCTCCCTGTGCCTGCTTCCAACTCAAGCGAGGAGGAAGCCCTTTCCCTCACTCACCTGGTTTACAGCAGGGCCCTGGGCAGAGGTCTCATGTTGACAAGGCAGGACAGTCAGGAAAGAACATGAAGGCTCTGGAGTCAATCTATCTGACTAACTCGGTGCTCCACCACTTAGTAATGAGTTGAATGAATGACTTTGAGCAAGTGACTTAATCTGTGCAAACAGGGGTCATGGTGCTTACCTGTTCCTGTAACAAGGCCTGTGTAAGACACGCTCCAAAATGTAATGGTAACAAGACCATTTACTTTGCTTATGGACTTGAGTCAGGAATTTGGACACAGCACAGCAGGGATGGTTTATCTCTTCTTCCCACAACTGGGGTCTCAGCTGAAGACTCAGGCTAATAGCTAGAACGACCTGGAGGTTCACTCACTCACACCTGGTGATTGACGTTGGCTAGTGACTGAAACCTTGGCTGGGGCTGTCAGCCCTAACTCTTACACATGGCCTCCCTGTGCAGCCTGGGCTCCCTTACACTGTATGGTGAGAAAGCAGAGGCCAGATCACCTGCTGCAACCTAGCTGCCAAAGTCACACAGTGCCACTTCTACTAGATTCTACTAGTTAAGGCAATCATAAATCCTGCCCAGGGTCAAGAAGAGGGGAAATAGATTGCCTCTTCAGAGTAGCAAGGCTCTGGAAGAGTCTGTGGAACCAGAAACACTGCCGTGGCCACTTCTTAGAAAATACAGTGTGGTACAATTCCTCAGAGTGAGGGTTAACTCACTGAGTTAATGAAATAAAGTACAGTTGGTAGGTATGCATGTGGTAGTGATTTATCCACTGCACAGGTTTTGAACCACACGGAACTGCCTTCCCGTGACCAGCTTTCCCATCCCAGGAGGACCTGGCTCCAAGTATCTGCTATCTCAGACTCCTGACCAAACTAAAAGGCAAGCCCAGGCCAGGAGGAATCAAGAAGCATGGTCTGATTCTGTGGCCTCAGCAAGATGTTCATACAATGGTCTGACACCACAGGCTCAAGGTTAGTTCCTTTTAGTATTTTCCCTGAGGAAGGCTCAAGAAGCTTTGAGGGCTAACTTAACCAAGATCATATACTTGTATCTGTATCTTTATAAGAGAGCTGCAAGAAAATGCTGAATCTATTGAAAGTGGATTTAGGTGGTTTTCCATTTTGTTAGTAGAAGTATATCATCCTGTCAAAAATGCGATGAAGTGTTTTTTAGTACAGGCATCAAGGCAAGGTAAAATAAAACCCAAAGGGGCACATCATCCACTAGGGGGCTTGGATTAGGCTAAGGCCTAAAAATCAGCTCATAATCTTTTAATTTATGCTGAAGGGGCTGGGCTATCTGCTGTTAGCAGAGCTGGGTGGATTGAACCATATGCCCTGCTAGCTCTGAGTCACCAATATCAGAAAGGTCCAGAAGACAGGTGTGGCCGGAACATGGCTGTTAAGTCATGTGTACATGCCCCACTGGCTACTGTTTCTTTAAACCTTCAATTTTAGTCACAGAAGAAAAGACTAACTTCATACCATGTGCCAAGAACCTTATGGAGCTCTCACACGAGTGTGAAATCCAGTGAGCTGCAGTCAGGCCTGACCTGCAAGACTGACTTGGCTGCTCTGAAACTGGCTGAACTGAGCTTCTCTACTGTTAAGATTTTGGATGGTATCTAAATATGCCAGATCTCATAGTCACTAAAGTTAAAAATCTGGGGCCAAACCTACCATCAAAAACTGGCAGTTTGTGGTTTATGGCATACTTTAATCTTGCAGTCTGTGGTGTAATCACTATCAGTTAAGTTTCCCAGGCATCCCTCGTGTCACTGAGCTTGGTGAGTGAGGCTGTCCCCATGAGTAGGTACACCTGGAACCACATCCTGCTAGGTTTAAGCAATTCAAGCACCTACAAATATAAGATCATTAAGTCATCCAACATTAACTAATGACATTTCCTCAACTTTTTAGAGACATTTTAAAATTATAAGTAAAGGCCTATAGCTAGCCTCAAACAGCCCTCATCTTCCAACTTACCAGCTGAATTCCTGGACTACTCACTCTTCTTATCAAGCATTCTTGAATTTACCTGTGTACCAGTTGTTTCCTCCTCCAAAGTTCCTAATAACCAAATTCATCTTTGTAACATATTTTGAAATGCTGTCCCTAGACAACCAATGGCATTCAAATGAAAATCTTCCACCTGTTCATTGACTGTTTTTTGTTATACTTTCTTTCTCCCCAACAGAGGTTCAGAATGCTTTTTGCTTTTATCGGAAATGCTTGGTGTGGGCTGTTCCTCTAGAATAGGACTTGGCAAACTATGGCCCATGGGCCACATGCAGCTCACTTCCGGTTTTTATAGTCTTGATAGAACACAGCCATGCTCATCTGTTTGCACACTGTCTATAGTTGCTTTTGCACTACAACAGCAGAGTCGAACAGTTTCAACAGAGGTCTGGAAGACCTAAAATATTTACTGTCTGGCCCTTCACACAAAAAGTTTGCTGACCCCTGACCTAGAACAATAGTTCCAGAAATAATGTCTCAATAGAAAAAACAAAATGTAAATTATTACCTTATAAAATAGAGCTGTCATGAACTCTTACAAAGGACTCACCTCTCTAGAGCCTGCCTAGCCAGCTATTAGGAATGCAGAAAGAGCTAAGAGAGGGAAGTCATGAGAAGAACACACTGCAGTCAGGCAAGGACTGTCATCAGGCCACAGAGGCACAAGGCCCACAAGTTTTCTAAAGCAGCCCTGCCAGCCGAGTGCTTTGAGTCCCGTAAACATCAGACCGTTTCCCCCTTTCCTAGCTCACACTCCACCTGACTGTGATATAATATGGTAAAAGCTGTTCAGTTTCTCACTACCTCTAATGAAGGGAGATGAATATAAATGACTACAGCTGTACTTCAGATTTGACTTTAATTTTTTATGCCCAAGCAAGCCTGGGCAGTTAATCCTTATTGTTCACCTTTCTGGCCCCAGGTCCCTACCCTTCACAGCAAGAAACGTTTACTTTCACTCTATAGCTTAGACAGTGCCTAAGCTTTGGCAGCTGACTTGTAATGGGTCAGAGTACGGGCAGAAGGGTCAGTGGCATTGATCCACCTGGGCATCCAATAATGGGTCAGCCAGTCAGCCCGGCCTGGGTAGTGGCGTTCAAAGATTTGACGGTAGTAATAGCCTTCTTTAGTTTTAGGAGTATTGAAGGGAAATTTTTGGGCTGCAGCTGCCATCATTGCATCATCAACCTATAAGAATAAGAGTATAAAAGCAAAGTGTTTTTTTTAATAGCATAGAAATACTTGTATTTAACCTGACTTCAAAAGCCCCCCCCCCCAGAAAAATGATATGAAAAATCGTAACTGTAAATTATATTGGGCACCCTTTGAATCACCCATCACTTAGGGAATGCCAAAATATCACAAAATACATAGCTGTACTGACTTTTAAGGAAACTCATATGCATATTTTTAATACCTGATATTTCTGAATGTTCTATTCATTTATGCTTAACAATGTCTGGCACCCAGCAGGTACCCAAAAATGTGTTAGAGGAAGGTCAGTGATGATTGGTAAGTCTCCCTTCTTTCAATTCTAGATTTATAATCCTAGACTCTACTTTATAATTCTCCATGCTAACTTAATTTTTACAAAATTCTTATAAAAGTATTGTTATAGGGAATCTCTCCTATAGACACCAAACTTCTAAACTAAATACAAAATGAAAAATGATTACACTCTGCATCCCAACTGTCCTATTCCAGAAAATACTCTTAAAAACATTATACCTGATGTTCAATGTATTCCTGTAAAATCCGGAACCAGGAATTTTTAACTGAGGTTATTCCATCACTGAAGGCTTCTTTGGGTCGCCAGAGAATCTCTTTTGGTACCAGATTGGTGTCCTCAAATGCCTCTCTCAGGAGATGTTTTTCTATTCCATTCTGACATGAAAATAAAAGGGGCCTAAGTAAAAGTTCCAAATATAACCAATATCAATGGGCAGTTTTTATCTTGAATTGATTCACCTACCTTGGGAATTCTCATATCTGGTGGCAGAGACAAGTAATAGGAAGAAAATCGATGATCCAGAAATGGAACTCTCAGTTCAAGTCTTAAAAGGGATAAGAAGAAAATCTAAATCAGAACAGGTATTTAGTGCCTGTCAGTTTAGATTCTGATTTGAAGTTTCCTGGCAATTCAACCAGCCTCTAAGTAACATTAAGATTATAAAGTTGTTTTTACAATCCTCCTGAGAGACCCACACTAATGCATGAATACAAAAACCTTCATTCAAAATACTATGTATTATCTCATCTAAGAAATGAAATAAACTGAGAACAATTATTTTTATTTTCCCTTTGATAACAATTAAATGCGTATCTTAAAAAGCAGAAAAATAAGAATCATGAGTGACCAGATCATTAAGAATGTACTTTGCCTAGACCTTTCTGGCTCAAAATTTTTCCTAGGTGAGGTCATCTCTCATCCGATTAAAAATTATAATGATAATTCAAATTTTTTTCCTACCAGCTGATTAATAATTTACATACAATATTCAATATAAACCAATGTTCCACAATGTCTCATCAAAGGCCACATTATCTGTTTCCTGAATCCTGGTGACTGGTTAGAACAAGTGAATAACATAATAACCAAAGATTAAGTTTATTGGGATTCAGTATTCTTAATCCTGTATTTTATTATTTTCTAATCTAAATGTGATTTGGTAGAAGCAATTAAAACATCTAATGTTGGTTATCATGTACAGCAAGAGTCTTCAGCTCTACAACATGACCAGAAAAAAAGGGAAAACTTGAGCCAACCAGAAATGATACCAAAGAAACCTAGTTTTTCAATAATCTAATCAAGCCCCCTCTTCCCACACAGGGTCACCACATCATCAAATAGGGCTCAGCAGGCGCTCAACACTTGTGACATGCAATCTTTACTTCTCTTAAAGCAAAGAGAACTGCCTTCCCTTTCCATTATTCAGATTTCAGTGGAATGTTGCTTTAGAGATGGAAACTCAGTCTGAAACAACCCACAGGCCAGTCCTCTCACCATTACCACAATAGCACTTTGAATGAGAAGCTTCATTTTCACCAAAAGTCATGCTTTGCAATATATAGCCAACTAAAAGAAAATTAGCTAGTGAGCTGTTTGGTTTTTTGAGGTTATTTTTACACTTGCTTCTTAAAATATTGAGTTACCCATGGGCAGCAGTAGTTCGATCTGCACGGAGAACATCAAACAAATAGAGTTCCTTCAGAAGCCTCTCACTCTCCTCCTCGGCCTTTTCAGGAGAAGGAGCCTATTTCACAGATAAGTAGCTTAAGTTACATCAACAGCTCTGCTTTTGGCACACCCAACAGTTTTTATTTCTTACTCTTTCACATACTGTAACTCTAAAGGTAGGTAAAACAAAAAGCTAAACAAAGTTTAGGGAAGGAAGTAAATGTTTGATAGAGCATGCCTTCCCTCACACCAAGACTGTTAGTGTTAGAACGAATAAAATAGACACGCTGTGCAGTAACCATAATACCATGGGGGATTAAGAAATATCAGAAATATCATTCTCATGCTTATTAGTTCTGAAGAATGGGGATTATCTGACACTATTAAGACTTCTTTCTCCTCCCCCAAAATACAAAGTAGACACTATCAGTTTTCTTTATATACCTTAAAGATACTCAAAAGTGTTACTGCTATAGTGAAAAGACAAACGATAGAAAATAGTCAAATAATTCATACTTTTCTTAACCTAGCACCAGTATCACTCCATTTCAGAATGCTTACCTTGTGAAAATATATGTAACCCTGAGTAAGTTCATCTGAACCTTCTCCAGAGAAGATCACCACGCTGTCTGTGTTCTTCCGAATGTACTTGGAAATTAAGTACATACCTTAAAATAAGAGACAATTTATTGTTAATATCAACATAATTCTCTACCATAAATGCCTTTTATTTGGCTTTTGGAAATGACTGCAAGTTTAGCTATTAGATTGGACTCTGTATTAATATAAAGTGGTTTGCAAAATAATGACCTTTTATCTACAAGCCATTTATATGTACCTACAAGCTATTTATAGGTACCATTTCATTGTACTGTTGCAATGAAATAGCCCCAAACCACTTCACAATGCGATCTATAGGATTTAAAGTTTTAATGCTTTTAGACCAAGTGTGTCTACCTTAAAATTTTGATAAACTGAAAAATGACTCAAATATCTGAAAAGATTAATACTTTTCATATCAGTATCACTATACAAAAAATGAGAGTTGGAGTTTTGGTAGTTTAGTTTTTTTTTTTTTAACTTAGCTTTGTTTTCTTACTAACACTCCCCATCCACCAAATTTCACATACAGCTAAGAATACTACGTAAGTTATTAAAAGATGCCCAGTGGTTCCTGCCCCACATCCCTGTAAACCAGCATTTGTTCTTAACTGTTTTTTCATGATTGCTTCCCTAGGGAGACTTTTTAGACATTTTTTCCAAATTGCTCCCCTCAATGAAGTATTGTGGGTAAAACTGTAGTATTTCCAGAAAATCTCGCCTGGCTTTGGTATATCTGCATGTCAACAGGCGTTCAGAGGTGGAAAGAAGTATGGCTTTAGTGCATTTGCATCTTTCCTCAGGGGTGGAGAAGTTCATCTCCAATTACCTGGGCAACAGAGGGTTTATCAGTACCTGGGAAGTGAGGTGGAGGGTTGGTTTTGCTGCTGCTTGAGCAGGAAAGAGAGAAGGGCACGGACTGCAGTTTTGTAAGCAAATAAACAGATTTTAAAGTTTATTTCTCCCTTTGACTGATTTTGGTTTTTAGAGGTATTTTGCCCTGGGATTTCCTCTCCTCAGACTTACAAGTATGAATCCCAGATACACTGTATATGTGGTTCCATATATAGGGCCATAAACCACTACAATCCCTAAGATGTTTTTGCCCTCCAAGAACCAAATCTTGCTCCTGTGGGGGTGATACCACCCATGTTACTACAGCATGATTTCTCAGGCTCTGAACTTTGCAATGGAGTCCTATTCAATTCAGAGGCTCTTAAAAGAGAGGCATATCAAAGCTAGGAGCATATTAAAGGTTCAACAACTTAGATTAGTCTGATTTGGAGTATACTTCTGATCTTGGTATGTATCCACAGGGTAAAACTAGTATTGCTTGCTGGGCAGTAACAGTTACTGATTGATAAGTCATAGGATGGAATATTTACCAATATATCTAAAACAAGTATTCTTTACAGAAAATTACTTACAATGTAGACCTATTTCCCTATGTAGTCCAAGAAACTACACAGAGATACTGGGGGGAGGAAAGTACAGAAAATATGCATCTACTATTTAGAAAAATAAAAATAGTAATACCATAAATATGGAAGTTTATGTTATTTATTGTTCCTCTCACTCCAAGAGATTCCAGGAATTCTTAAATGATCTTGTCTTAAATAATTGCTGACATAGAAATTTTAGTTTTATTCATTCTTGAGTATTGTTTTCCAGACTGTCACTTGGAATAATAGTTTTTAAACCTTATACTTTTTCAGTATGAAAAATCTTTTGGATATCTTAAAATAATTTACCTACTGAAGCACGAACTGTTGTAATGTCATAAGTTTCTAGAGAAAATATGACTTCATCCAGGACCTGAATGCCTTCCTCAGAGTTAAAGAGAACTTCATGGTGTTCACTCCCAATGTGATTTGCCACCTGATTATATAAAGAAATATCCATATACTTGTTATTTAAAGAAATAACTATCCTTGATAATGAAAAATGTCAGTCGTTTGCAACACATAATTAACAGTAGGGGAAAAACAACCTAGGCAAAATAAGGGGAAATGACTGTCCAATCTACCATATATGACCACCCTGCCCCGTCCCAGTGAGGTTCCCTTGCCTCGCTCAGTCTCTGCCCTACACTTGACTACCAAGAGAAAGATCTCCCATCCACTACTCCCACTTCAAGACTTCAACCTAACAGAACAAAGGCTTCCAATCAGAGTGCTATCCAACCCCACATGCACCTATTTTATATGACCCGCCTCATCTCTCTTGGGCCCAACATGGCCCCGCTGTAACCCTGGTCTCCTTTTGGCCCTCCTGCCATGCCTACTGTTAGAGCCACAAGTGATTCCCAAATGAAATGGCCCCTCCCTTCATTCTGTTCTCTTTGGCTCTTTTGGATTCGCTCAGCACCGATGAACTAGCTTTGGGACCAGGCTCTAACTCTTCCTCACACATTCTGTGTGAGTTCTTTCAGAGCAGTGACAAGGGCTCCTGCACAGACTATGTACAAGGTCCCACCTGCCCACAGTCCTAGACACAGCGCTTTACAAAAAACAAGAGCTAACGTTCACTGAGTACTCACTACCTGCTAGGTCCTATCCTATGCACTTTATTTGAATTGTATCATTTTCACCTTAAACCTATGCCATAGAAGATACTGCTACTCCCATTACATAAGTGAGGACTTGTTTGGTAGAGCCAGGTTTGAACTCGGCAGTCAGGCTCCAAAGCCTGTCGTCTTAATTATTATCATACGTTTTTTGTGAGGACTGCATGGGCCTTGGTAGATACAAGTACCCCGGGTGCTTCTATCTGTACCCCAAGTGTACAGCACAGTTGAAATTCAACAGGCATTTCATTTCATTTTAAAATATTTAAAACAATTAATTGAGTCAATATAGGAGCAAAGGATAAGATAAAATAAAATCAGTAATTGATGATTCTAAAAACAAGTCTGCCTTAATTACACAATGGGTAGAGACAGGGTCTTACCTTTCTAGCAGCCAGTAAATCAGGACTGTCTTCCATGCCAATTGCAAATGTCTGCAGAGGGTATTGTACATGGGCCTCTTTCAGGTGCTTCAGCAGGGTGGCAGCCACCAAACTGGAATCTAAGCCCCCTAGAAGCAAGACAGGAAGTGTGCTGGTTATCTGCCTTGCATAAGAGAGTACAGGAATATAAACCATATCTATTCAAGCACCAAGATTCAAGTTTTACATATAAAATTCCCAAGTTGGGTGAACTGAAAATCAACTTTAATAAGAAAAAAATCTAACATACAACTTGTGATAATGGTAACAGTATTTGAATTCGTTAAAAATCACTATACACACAATTCTAAAGAATGTTTACTAGCTCACTTACACCAACAATATAATTATAGTGTAACTTTAAGTTGTATTACTGTGACTACTGAATGCAACTTACAAAAAACTTTTTGATTCTATAATGGAGGAAAGATGAAATCAACGCTTTATAGTCAGAACCTCAGGGATAGCTACAAGTCATTTAACTGAAACAAATATACACTAAACGTAACTAGGTTTTTTAACAGACTTCACCTGATAAAAGGCAGCCAATCCGTCTGTCCGTCATCAAACGTTTCTTAATGGCATTGTCAAAAAGGACCCGGAGGTTGCTCTTAACAGTTTCCATCTCAAAACCTATTAACACATAAAGTAAATGAAATAGCTCCTGAAATGCTTGGACTGAATTATTTTTTGAAATGATGTGCATAATCATCTACATGATGGCATTCGCTCGAATGTGGAATTTGCCAAATCCCAGTGTGTCACCTCCAAATTAAATAGGAAACAGGTCTTCAAACTTAAATCATTCCAGTGATGTGACAATGTCACTTTTTTTACTTTGGGAGAGAAAGGTGGAAAATAGGTGGGTGGGTGTTTGCTTTATTACCTGGAAACAGTTTCTCCACACTGTCATAGAGGGCATGCAGAGGCTCATCTCTACAGTGATGATATTTAACCATTTCCACTGATGCAACTTTGCCATTGGGCTTTAAATCCAAAACTTCATAGTGTCCTGGGAGAAAAGGCTCCACTTTCAAAAAAGGCGTCGTGGAGTGCTTCAAGTTAACAAGTCCTACAAATTTAAAAAGATATATTTATTCAAGATATAGCTCATAGTAACTTTCACAATTAGTTAATATTCCCTAAAGGCCTGCTTATTTTCCATTTTTAATACAAATATATGTATAAATATATTTATATTTTATTTCATATGTATAAAAATAGGACAAAAAAATTTAATCAGCCAAAACCCTACCATCCATTCACTAGAGAGATAATAGTGCTACAGAGATGTATAGCAAAATTACACTGATTTCTAATAATTCAAAGCAGAAAGAAAATCTCCAGTGTTCTATTTCTTCTCCCTAGCTGAAATTTCTAATCAAAACCATCTATTTATATATTAAAAAAGATACATTTATTTAGCAAAGAGATGGACTTGAAACATAGTGTTATGATATCCTGGCAGTCATTTCTTTGTCATCACTGATGTATTTTAAGAAAATAGCCATGGTTCCCAGTACTTTGACAAACAAAATTATCCACTATGAGGTACTTTAAAGTCAGATATGAAGAAGTCTATCCATCCCTTAACTAGTTATTATATACTGTACAAGTTAAACAGTATAACCTAAATTTCTTCAGTAAGTTCTTATAGAGACATCACCATGAGCTTTGATACAAAATCAGTTTTTTATTGTAAATAAGAACAGCCTATCTGCCTACTCATTATTATTTACAACTTGAGTTTAACCCAGTAATCTACTGAGTGATGCTGAATTCAAAGGCCAGATTGGACCCAGATCCCATCACTAGCTAGCCAACCACAAGAGAGCCACACAACCCCTGTAAGGAATAAGGCATTATTAAAAGTTTTAAGCAGGGGGTAGAATGAGTAGCTTTTGACAGGTTACTCTAAAAGCACTGAGAAACTTAATCACTTGAAAAGTTTTGGATTGCTCCATGGAATTTGCAAATATGATTTAGAAGAAAACCAAATCAGGACAATAATGAACATGTATAGAAAAATTCTATCATTAATTCTATCATTACCTTTTGCTTCTGAACACACAGCCAAAAATCCATCCTCTGTCATGCCTTTAAACAAAGGTCTGACTCCATAGGTATCTCTGCCCAGGAACACTTTCTTACTGGCAGTATCCAGTAAAATAAATGCAAATACTCCATCCAACATACAAATAGTTTGCTCAATTCCTCCTTTGTCATAAAGATGAAGGATTATCTCACCATCCACTTTGGTCTGGTGTTCAAATTCAAAGTAGTGTTGCATCTTATATAAGCAATAACAAAATAAAAAATGTTAGAATTCTTGTACATTCAGTAATAATTGTTATCACAAGGTTGCTTCAATATTTTTGTGCCTTACAATCATTTCATGAACTTTCAGTGATTTAGAAGAAATCAGGGCATTATCAAAATACAATTTACTTGAACTCACAATTGTGCAAATTCTTTACAACATAAAGTTAAACCTGTGAAATTTAGTTGCATTCTGACAAACAGAATGCAGAGGCAATAAACCAGACAGTGACAGGTGGAGGAATAGAAATGCCTATTATATATATACATATACACTGTGTTTTTGCAATGCATGTATATTCATATGTATATGTAAGTTAAGCAAATAGGTTTTCCCCAGTTGCCACTAAAAATATGTCTTTTGCAACCATGATATTTTGGTTTGGGATGTAGTACCAGCTGAGGTTTTTCTAGTTCAGCCTCAAAGACCTACCTATGAAAATAGAAAGTAAAAGGACAAACATATTTGGCTCTATCACTGACAAATAAATGATGCCATCACAATGATAGACACATGGTCCAAACAAAGCTGATTGCCCCAGGGGAAGGCAACACTCAGTCCTTCCACCTCTGCAGTAGCATTAAGGCTACTTCTCATCGATAAACAAAATGATAGAGGGGCTTCAGGGCAAGGAGCCCATCAGTACCCCGGCATGCAGAGTTGAGACGGTGTGATTAAGTTACGCCCTAACTCCATGGCTCTCCATCACCACTGGCAAATTGAGGGAGAAAGGTCCTTGGTGTTTCTTCGCACTTACTCAAATTTTTGGCTGACAATAGTGAGAGAGGAGGTTCGCATAAACAAACTTGGGTGGAAATCCTGGATAAGTTTAAACATTTAAACCATGTTTTGAAATTTCAAAAAGTAAATTTGCATGTTTGTATATGTATGATCTATAAACACGCTTGAAAATGTCGCCCTCTCTGTAATTTGTGAAACTTTTGCTTATAAGCTTTCACAGAACTGTCCAAAAATGGGCTTTGGTGGCCTCCAGTGATGACAAAGCCACCTTCTGCTCACCTCTCTGTGCTCTGTGATACTAGCTGGGATGATCTGTCACTAGCAGGAGGGGTTTGGAAACAGTCTTCCGCTGACCTTTCTGAGCTTAAGTATCTGAAGGATAAATGACTCTAAAGCATTCATTACATTTATTGAATTTAGCAATCAATAGCTTCTCAAATCTGACCTCCATCACCACATCATCACTGTTCTTTGGCCTAAACCTGGCAGTTTAATTTATTGGTTAACGATTTATATGTACTACTTCTTTCTCTCCTGAAACCCAGTTAGAAAAAAGCCCTCATATCTTGCCACCAGCCAGAAATCATATGACTGTTGGACTTGTTGGTTTTAAGCCCTCATTTAAGGTAAAAGTCAGGCTAATATTGCCATAATACCACCTAGTATTCTTATGTATGTGGCCCTAATTTAGCTTAGTAAGAATTTTTAACTGCTCGCCTTATCTATCCCACTAGTATGAAATTGCATTCTTACCCTTCCTGTTCACCCTTTCATTTACAAGTACCCACAAAAATGATGCCTGGTGTATAATATAATAAGCCTTGAATAAATGTATGAAAAGAATCTGCTGAGTAACTATAACATCTTCTCAAGCATGAAGCCTAGAGAGTGTTCCCATAAGCAGACAACAATGGCAAAGCTATTATTCAGAGAAAAGAATGTCTGAAAGGTGGCTAGAATATACAGCACCAGTGAACAAGAGGCACATATCAGGAAGGCTCAAAAAACACTGAGAAACACCAATGAAATGTCTGAACCTTGAATGAAATCTGGCTTAAAACAAAACAAAATAAAAAACATCTATAAAGATATTCTTGGGACACTAGAAGAAATTAAATATGACCTGCATATTATATGGTATTATGGATTCTTAGGTTTAATAATAGCATTGGTGTTAGACAGAAGAATGATTCAGCCAAAAAATGAATGTGTGTGTGTATACAGAGAGATAAACAAATATGGCAAAACATGAACAATTATTCGATCCACATGCTCACTGTTTTGTTCTTTTCTGTATGCCTGAAATTTTCAAAACTATACGTTGGGGAGAAGGGTAGCAAACAAAAAATTAGTTGCAAATTTTAGCTTAAAAGTTTCTTATGAAACATTAGCCAAATAATTCTGGATTGGAAGGGTCTCGGTAAATTTGGCTTCCTTGGGGCAAAATTCCCATCCTGAGAGTAAGCTTTCACCAGATTAGAAAGCTGTTCCAATGTGAATGCTGCTAAAAGTCTTACTCCATTGCATCCGTCCACCCTTCTGTCCTTTGGATCTGATTAAGTATGCAATAGCAATAAAATCTTAAGGGCACTGTTATATAATAACTACAGATATGATCACCAACAAAGTATTAACTCCTATTTCTGCCTTAAAATTCTCAAATCTCACTGCTTTTGGAATGATATTCCAACACGTTATCAAGTCCTGCTTGATCTGGTCCTGCCTACTTTCTCAACCCAACCATGCCTACCTGCCCCACCTGCCCCCAACCTGTTCACTTATGACAATCCCAAGGTTATTTCCTGCCTGAGGGCTTCTACACACACTATTCTCTCTGCATGAAATGTTCTTCTCAGTCCTCCTAGCTGATCCTTGTCTATTAGATTTCAGTTTCAGTGTCAATTTCTCAGGAGGCCTTCTCTGACCACCCCTACTGAAACTGGATCTCCCACATCCATCAGCTCCATATTCATTTTTTCAGAATGTCTATTATATGTATAATGAATTTTTTGTCTTCACTCTAATAGAATAAGCTCCATCAGAGTGTAGACCCGCCTCATATTTACTACTGTATGCCCAATGCCTAACACAGGCCCTACTTAATAGTCAACTTTATAATAGGAAGAAAAAAAGATTCTATAAGTTAAAGAACTTGAATTGTAATCCCCATTTTATTATTATTATTATTTTTTGGTGATCAAGTCATTTCACATCTTTATGCATCAGTGCCCCATCTATATAATTAGAGCAAATGAGATAATAAACATTGACAGTATTTGAAAAGTAAAAAATGTTATACAAAATAAATAAAATGTTTACAATCAACTAGCTCTGCTTAATCACATCAGTTATCTTCTGGCTTCATTTGGTTACCTTCTTGTGGTTGTATATTTCACCATTGTAACAGAGCCACAAATAAGGATATTTCTTCACTCGAATTGGCTGCATTCCAAACAGCGGGTCAACCACTGCCAACCGGTGAAATCCAAAGCAGCAGTTGGTGTACCCATTGACATTCTCAAAGCGAAATGCATCTGGACCCCTGTGTGCAATCTTCATAGCACTCAGACACTGAACAGAAAGGCAGTCATCACTGCCAAAGAGGGCCCAAATGCCACACATGGTACAATGGAGTTACAGGCTTTCTATGGAGAGAAAACCAGACCAGTTAAATATTCAATATCCAGTCCAAGTATTTAATCTTGATTCTAAAAACTTGCATAAACCACTTCAAATATTGAAATATACACTTATCTACAGCAATTTTCCATTAGATTGACAGGCACACAGAAGTAGAGAATGATTTAATTTACTTACAAGTACTCAGAAAAGATGGATGACCTTTATATCCAGGCAATTATACCAACTTAGAACCCAGACAAAGCCTGCATCTCTCTCACTTTAGGATTTAATTAGCTAGAGCTGGCAGTGTTCATGCTGCATTCTAGGTCTAGCCTACATTTACTCCCAAGACACAGATACACATGCAGGCTGGCTGCAACCTAGCGAGAGAACCCAGACCCACTCTCTCCAACACAGAATCTCCAAAGCTCTAAAAAAATCCAAAAAACTCTCCAGATTACTACAGTCTCCTCTTGGGTCTCCTTGACAATTAATGTTGTCTCTTTACTTGTACTAACTGAACATAGAATATAGAAATGAACATCATACATATTGCTAAAGTGTGATATTAAGATATACAGCTATTATAAGCATTTCAACTCCCAGCTTACATCTAAGCGATTTATCCAAATGCGATAAAAGAAATTCTGAGAAAAAAAGCAATCTTATCTAATATCAGACATCATCCTGCAAAAATAACAAAAAAACACTTTAAGTTGACCGAGATATAAAATGTTCAGCATCAAAATGTCCTAAATGACAAAAATGTTCTCAAATATTTGTCTCAAAGCTGCCTCAGTCATTAAGAAAGCAAAGTAGGTGGGACATACACAGTGACAAAACCTTTGAAAAACAATTTAGCTAATCCCTGTAGGCCAAGAAACAAATAAATAATTCCTACAAATGTTAATTAACTATGCAATTTAACATTTCCGACTGTGAAATAAAGGGTTGCTTTATTTAGATGCTGCCAGCTCAAAACAATTATTTTACCAAAATATCTGTAACTTGGAAATTATTTTGGTATTTTTTAAATGCAACTATGCAGCAAATGCCTAACTTGGGATAAAAACCGTCAAGAAAATATATATATATTCAAATTACATCAATCATTTTGAGCAATCCTCTGAGGACATTTCATCTGTATTTAAATAAACCAAAGCTTTGGTCTTTTATTGAGACCAGATCAAATTAATGGAGAATGGTATGACTCAAACAATTTGGAAATAAAGAATCACATAGTCTATGCGGTCTTTTCAATGCACTTGACCAAATAGCTTATAGAAAGATATTTACTGAGTTTAGTGGGAAAACTCACTAAATTTTAAGTGAGATGATGACTGGTAAGCCATCTACCTTTGACTCTGTACCAATTAAAAGAAAGTGCTTTGAAAATCACGTGAGGTTATTAAACAATCATTTGCCTAAGTCTTCTGTGCTGCTGCTTGGTGAATCCCATAGTATACCTGCTACAGGAAACACACACTAAGCACTAAATTGGAGCTGAAAGAGGGCAAACAAATTTTCGTGAAGCACACATTTCTCCAGCAGGAAAAATCAAATTAAAACTATCACCTATTATTTTTATTGGAATCAGTCCTACTTGCAAAGTTCCTATTTGTAATGCATTTTCCTACAGCTATTACCTATTCCCAGTAATTTTCCATATTTTCTTATAAACATCTAGAGCAGATCTGTCCAAAAGAAATGTGAGCCACATATGTAATTTTAAATATGAGTAGTCCCACTAAAAAAGTAAAGAGAAAATGGTGAAATTAACTTTAAAATACACTTTACTTAACACAATGTACCCAAAACAGTATCATTTCAACATGTAATCAATATAAAAAATCAGCGAAGTGTTTTACATGGCTTTAAATTGTCAACATACAGTGTATTTTACACTTACAGCACATCTCAATTCAGACTATCCAGCAGTTCCAGTGCTCAACAGTCACACGCAGCTAGCTGCTAACATATTGGACAGTGTTGTTTCAGTGCATTTAATGTCTAAGCTGCTTATTAACTAGTTAAATTTTACCACATCACTTCATTTTTACATTAAGATCTCAGCAACCAACTCCTGGACAGACCAAGATCTAAATGAATTAATCTTACAGTAATGCAATCAATCAATGAAAAAAGACTTATCAGTACTTTTAAATTATTAGTCAAGCACTTGGGACAATGAACAGTGGAAAAATAATGTAGGTCACGGACAGAGAAGAAAACTGTTCATTTATTCAAAATGGTAACATTAACCTGAGCCAGCCCTATGGAATAGACACTGAGAAAAGGCTTGCCAGTTCTTTTGTCTTTTTCCGTACCGTGCCGCCTGTCGCCGGAAGAGATTTCTTGGCAGGGTTGGCTCAGCAGGTCACTTGTTGAGTCTTGCAAGCTACAGAGATGGGGAAGGGGTGGTTAGGTGAAGGGGGTTAGAAATGAGCGGGTTAATACAGAATCCCCCTAAGCCGAGACCAACTCTGGGGACCCTCCTTCCTGGACCAGGACCAAGCCACCGCGTTGCCACCTAACTCCCGACCGCACTGCGGCCACGTGCACCCTCGAGTCCATATGGTACAGGGCTCCGGACTGCGAACATTTCCACAGGCTTTGATGCAATTCAATAAAAATAAAATTCACAGGAGCCGACTTAGGCCTCAGCCAGGCCTCCCCTCTGGCCTCTGCCCTCGGCCGCTCACTCGGTCCCCATCTCCGGGACCATGACGAGGTCTTTCCTCCCCAGTTTGCTTCCCCGTGCACAACAGTCAGCCCCGCCCCCTTTACCAGGCAGGAGTCGCCCAGTCCCGGGCCCCAGAATCGCCTCTGCCCAGGCTGCGGGTCGGGCTGCAGCACATCCTCCCTCCGGGGCAGCCCCGGGCACGTCGGGAGGGCGCGGCGCTGGTCGAGGGCGGTCTACCTGGGGGCTCAGGCGGGTCGGCTGGGCCGGAGCCTCCGGCGGGGGCTGCAGACGACGGGCGGGGCGGCGGGCCTCCTCTCTTTTTATACCAGCCTGGCTCTTGTAAGGCGTGCGGGAAGTTTCATCATGTCTGTAAGAACCAACCAGTGCGCAGGGGCGTGGCCGCCGTGGACACCTTTGAGGGAGGCGGAGCAGCGAGCAAGGAGAAACTACTTCCAGCTCCTTAAAGTGTTAGTGCATCTGCTGAAGGGTGGTTTCAGAGGTCTGCCCCGGTGCCCCTTTGGCACCTAGGCTTACGTTACTTGCTGTTCTGACAGTTAGGGGTCCTTTCGTCCTTAGAGAAATCATCACCAAATTGACTGCAGTACGCCCCTGCAGCATATCTTCCTTCTATCCCTTATGGCAAGTGTTTAGGAGTATGGGTATCCCCAACTTTTGAAACGTTGGCTTTACCCCACATCACTTTTACGAAAGACCTACATTAGTAACTGTTTTCGCTCACCAAAAGAAATCCGAAGAGGAATTTTGCTTTTAGTTAAAAAGGTAAAAAAACAATTGAGCATTTGGTGTTTTTCAGCCAACAATTATAGAGGCACCTGAGCAGCTATAATGGCGCCACCAAGCTCATTTCTTGGGAACTACACTCAGAAGTCAGTAGCTTTGAGCTGTGTCTGTAAGCATCTGTGCTTTATCTCAATTTGTTTTGTGCTTTATCTCAATTTGTTTTGTGCATCCATAAGCATGATATGCCCTAAGTTATCAGAAAGACCAAAGAGAGGTTGTTTTGGGGGGTCTGGGAATGCTAAAAAAATTTCCATGTAAATCAGTGGTAATTGCTTTGACTTATGCCATTTTAACTTAAAAGTTTTCATAGGCACTCTACTTTCTGATAGTGGGGAAAACCTGTACTTTAGTTTCTCCTTACTACTAAGATAGCGTCTGATACATAGTTGTGGATATACAAGTGCTTGCTAACTAAGTAGTGAGGCAAATGGGACTAGCTGAAAGGGTATCTTCCTTTATCAAATGCAAGGTAGATTTTTCTTTATGTTCTCCTACCTTAGGTGGAGTTAAATTTCCCCTTCCTTCAGATATACAGCTCAGTGTATTTGTGTGTTGTGATGAATAACTATCAATATTGTGATGTGGTTGTACTTTAGTTCTCCTGGAGTGTCACCTTGTTGGTTGTTGATTCTTCACCTTTTGAGTTCCAGTATCAGTTCAGTGGAATTCCACTAGGTAGATTCTCAAAAGTGTATTCAAGTCAATTCAATTCAATTCCTTAATGCATTTGGTCACTGGCAAATTTCACTTTCAGGAAAGGACTGTTTCAATCTGAATTTTACTACTTACATTACCACAGGTATGTCCTTTTCATTCTTTTTCCAGAAGTGATCGCCATATAGAGATGGATGTCAACAAGCCTCATGTTGAGATGCTTCCTGGTCACTCCACACAGTGGGCAGTTGTCCTTACTTCTTTATTCTGGGCCATTCGTCCTCAGTGCCCTAGCTCTAAAATCACTTGTTGGTCAGCACCATGAAAGGGGCTTACAGATCAAACAAGGTGGAGGATACTGCCTCACCAGAATTCTCCTTAGGACAGGAGAGGTGTCAGTGTTGGAGAAGTATTGTCCAACCTCGGGGTGAGCTTGCAAAGGCACAGGCCCTTTGCACAAGCCATTCTCTGCAGAGGTCTTCGCTACATGACTCCAGAAGCAGCATACCAGGTTTAAACTCCAATATTCATTGTCTCTGCGACCTCAAGCAATCAGGCAAGTTTTTAACCTCTTACATCTTGATTCTTTCACCTGTATAATCAGGCATAATGATGGTAGTTCCATCCCAGGATTTTTGTAAGAATGAAATGAGTTTTTATGTAAAGCAAGCAGAACATGTGTGGCACATAGTAATAGAATGCAAGTGATCCCATTTTATGTCTTACTAAACCAGTAATCCTCACCCTTCCTTTGAATCTCAGCTTAAGTGTCACTTCCTCAGGGAAACCCCCACCTTGCTTTGCACAGCCCCCAAGCAGGGAAATTAATTTGTTTTCATCCCCACAATATCAATCTATCTCATCAAAACTCAAAATAACCTTGCAATCTGGATATTTTTACATTAGCTCCAGTTAGAGGTAAAGTATTCAAATTCACACACTGGATACTTATAGATCCAGGATGTGAAATCAAGTGTGTCTGGATCCACAGGCTGTTCTCTTTTCATCACATTTTGCCTGTGATGTACATGGAGACACTGACAGAAGAGCAAAAGGCTGCTGACATAGCCCCTCTTATTTTTACCAAACATGAGTGATTTCTTTTCAAAATTAAATATATTTTCTTTTCCAGATTTCGTTCTATATGGGAGCATTACCCAAAATTAGACTTTTTCCTATTTATTACCTGCACTAAGAGTTTGAAAGGGGAGACTCCATTTTAAAGGTACTCCCTTGCCCTTGGTACTGGTTCTGCCTTCAAATGTATTATGCAGTATGGGAAAGACTTGTCCTCAAAAGCAGATGTTTGTTTAGGGCCTAAAATTTCTATCTAAAATCTAAGTCAAGTTTACACATGAAGCCAAAATAATAGTGCTCCCTAGACATATCAAGTACAAAGAATTCTTTTAGAATTGCAAAAGTGGTTTTCTTGACCTCACCCCACAAGAAGATATGTGCTTTTAGTATCTCTTTGATAGAGAAAATACATTATGATAAGCAAAACAAGGTACCCTGCATAGCACTCTTAAATAAATTTGTATTTTATTAGTCATATCAGCACCAAAATAAATTGAGAAATAGTAAAATTATATTGATGCCGGGGTTCTTGTTCATGAAGCCGAAGAATGAGCTTCACAAACACTCAAGGTAGGAGAGCAAGGTACAGGCTTTTATTCAGAAATAAAGTGCGAGGAAAGAGCTCCTGGCTCATGCCAGGAGGGGATAAGAGAGTCCTGGGTGGTGCATTGTCTAGGGGTTTTATAGGCAGATGAGGATTTTTTGAGAACATGAAGAAAAAAAAAAGCTTAGGGGTGTGGACTTGTACCACCTGCCCTGCCCTCAAGGTGGGCTGGGTTGTTGTCTGTTTGCTAGGGCTGTTTACAGTGAAGTCACAGGTTATGCTGACATACCCTTGCGGAACACTCAAAACATTCCAGGTGAAGTTGCTCCTGGCCTTTTGACCTTTAACTGATCTCACTGAAGATGTCTATATTCTTAGTCTGGTATCTTTATCCAAGAGAATTAGTGTGACCTTGACTTTGCAAATACTGAACACAGAGTTTCAATAGGGACTTTACATTGTTACAATGCTTTGACTATAAATATCCTGCCTTGCTTTTTCCAGAGGGCCTTACCCTACTCTGACTATACCCACAGTCACTGTCTCAACATGAGCAAGGCATACTAAGATCAGACTACAGTCAATGATTGTAAAGTTTACAGATTTGATATCCCCATACAATACATTCTCAACTAGTTCAAAAATGGCCACGAATATAAATTTCCTAAGCACAGAGCATGCAGTGGACACTTAGTAGTAGACGAGCAAGACAAAGATGAGAGATGATTAATTACTGCCCTGAAGTTTCCAGAATCAAACAGACGCTGCTATATTCTAATCTACATGACATCTCTTAAACCCAACAACAACCCTGGAAAGCAAATCTTCTATCCACATTTTACAAATGTAAAAATAAAACCCAGAGAAGTAGAGGGATTTTGCCAAAAACACACAGCATGAATTAAATCATAAAGAAATGAGTCATAAGCTGTTACAAATCCAGACATGACCCCCTGTCCATGGCGTGAAAGACGGATACTTGATATGAGACTGAGTGTGGTTGCTGAATATCTTCCACTTGTCCCTCCAGAGCCACTCCACCCTTCTCCACCTCACTCTGTGCTCTGTCTCCCTTGCCCTCCTCTTCCGGTTGGACTGTCCGAAGGGAGACACTCCAAGGAGATGCCGAGGGTGACTGGGAGAAGTCTCAGGGTATTTCTTCCCTTGGCAGTCTTACTACAAAACTTGTCTCCTGAAGGCTACAGATCCTGTTACTTGGTCCTCTCTGTATCTCCTTCTCTTCAGATACTGGAACCTGTCTGTCCTCTTCCCCTTCATGCCTGGTCTTAGGGCACTGAACCATCTTGCTTTTCCTGAACCCCACCCACACTTCTATAATCCACTGAGTGTGTCATCAGCCTCCTATCAGAATCCTACCCAAAACACTGACCTAGGTTATAACTGAGGGTACCATGGATTTAACTAGAATGGGTAATGATTCATATCCTCTCAATTATTAGACATAAATAAAAACTAAATTGTGTTGGCTTATTTTCCCACATCTTACTCAACCCTTGTATTGAAACCTCACTCTAAAAGCAACCTAGAAGCATTTAAAATTCTTTGGCCTGAGTTACTGAAGAATTAGAATAAAATCCTCCTCTGTCAAGTAACCCTTTAGGCTAGTTCCCCATCCCAAAAATGTAATTGACAATGCAAGATTGCCCTTGTTCAGTCCTGAGAGCATAATTAAAATAAAGTCTTTCAAGTTCTTTTAAATATCAGCTAAATTAGTTTTACTCAAATTTTTTTGTAGGTAGATCCATCTTCTAGAATTAAAAAAATATATGGTAATTAGACCACCACTGATGGTAGCTATCCTTTGGTATTCATCAACTAATAAAAAAAATGTACATAATAATGAAAAGCTTCACTGATGTTAACACCATAATATAAAGTTGCATTTTATTCGACCCAAGATACCTTTGAAAAATTAATATTCGTTGATAAAGTATGTTTATTAATTCTAAATAAAATGGTATAAAACCACTCAGATTTGCCAACCCCTGTCAGTGACTCCAAGGCTACCCAGAAGCCTATGACCCATGTATTAGGTAACACTGAAGTAGAGTTCCAACTAGTTTACAAGCCCATCTCATCTCACCCCCCAAAGTAGAAAAAGCTTCCAGAGCAGGCCACAAGGTTAGCACTTTCCTGAGCACTAGAAGAGTCATCTGCAGTTGCACCACCTTTGGATCCCAGTAACCAGGGCTCTTGACCTGGGCCCCACACTTGAGCTTTCCACTGGCCATGAACCTACCCACTCAGTGAGGAATTCAGGATGCCACCTGCATGGGCAAGCTCTCAAGGTGCAAGATAGTCAGAGAGTGACAAACGGAACTGGAGCTTTCATCTGAACTCTCTTCCTGTCCACAAATGTTAGCTGTGGCCCTTCTCAGCAACCTATGATTCTGTATCTATGCTATTCGACCTAATTTTTATGATCCTTTTCATCAGGTGTTGAAATGCAATTTGAAGTAGGATTTCTCATCATTACAGCTACTCTACCACCTACTTCTCTTATAATTTCATAGAAATTCCCCCGATGCCTACATTTACATCAGCAGATTAAACAATAATATGGAAAATCCTTTAAGTCCCAAATTCCAGAAAAATTAGTCTATCCTGATTCTATCTGTCACTCTAGGATCTGTTACTCAGCCTTAGTAAAACAAAAAGGGGAATATTAACATGGGTTGTGTACATATGTGTTTTGTAGAAACACGGGGTTCAGAAAACTGGGAACCATCTATTCTTCCTATAAAACATTTATGTAATCCCAAATACAAGAAGGCTAGTGGATAAGAAAGGAATAAGAATACACTGGTAAAGCTGGGGGAAAAAGCACTCTGTAAGATTAAGAACTTACTGGGGGTTCACTAATTAGAATCATAATAATAATTGCCTTAAAGAAGGTAAGAATAGAGCACAATGAACACAGAAAATAACCAAGTGGATTCAGAGCAGACCTTGCAGAGCAGATGATACCTGAGCAGACAACATTAACAAGTCATTTATTGAGTACCTTATAGATGCAATGCATTTGGTGTAAGTTTTTTCTACTCTGTATACCAACCGTGGAAAATAATAATTATTCTTCTCTTTTAACAGTTGTAGAAATGGTTCAAGAATATAAATTAACATACCCAACACCAAACAGCCATCAAGCGGCTGAGCCAAAATGGCCCAAAAGCCTGTATGGTGACTTGTGAGCTCCCAGGTTTCCCCCACAAGTTGCTCAGCAGGCAGAGGGGGTGGACAGAGCCCTTCTGAGAAACAGCAGTGAGACATGAAAGGTCCTGGTGTGTCCTTGAGGATAGCTGGAGAAAGCAGACACACCAAGTGGCAAAAGTCAAGGAAGAAGATTCCCTTTAAAAAGAGCAAGGATGCAACAGGATTGAGAGGGCAGCTGCAGGAAATGGGAAAAATGCAATGCCATTTGGAGAGAAGAAATTCCTTTTCCTTAGAGAGTGGGGAGGAATGGTGATGTGGTGTGGGTAAGCCTAGAGGAAAAAGAAAAAGAAGCATTAAGAAAATAAGACACATAATTTAAGCAGATCAATGATGATAAATAAGTGCTATGGAGAGAAACAGAGCAGAGAGAGGAAAAAGGAATGGGTGGGTTAACAATTTTTAGAAGAATTAATACTTATTGGCCTCTGTTTTCTCTAAGAAATAGGAGACATGTCATCTGCAGGTACTGAAAGGCTTTGGATGTTGTGAGGATGAACACTGAAAAAACAGACAGATGTCAAAGGGAGGTGAGGAGGTAAAACAGAAGGTATGTTTGGGCAGCATAGAGATCCAGCAAAGGAGGAAAACATATTGTGAATGTGACTGTAGCAATCAGGGAGGGCTTATTCTCCAACCACCCTGGGAAGTGCAGGAGCAGGGGGCCAGGTGTGGAGGGGAATGGATCCAGACCCTTGGTTTGGCGGAGCATGTGTACAACAAAGACAAGAGGGTTCAGGAATGTGCAGCAAGTGTCCCTCTGCGGGGAGAGCACTGTTGGCAGACTGTTATTGTTCAAAAATGGTCAGTGCCCTTCCCTGAGGGAGGATTATAGTATTTCTAGCTCACTGACCTCAGACTTAGCCATGTGACTTGCTATTGCCAATGAAATGTGAGCAGAAGTGACACGTGTTGCTAAGAAACCTTAAGAGCTGTTGTATGGTTCACTATATCCTCCTTTCCCTCTGCCACAAGCCTGGCAGTGTTCCAGAAAGAGACAACTGCCAACCCAGGATCCAGAATGAAACATATGTGGAAAGAGCCCACAGCCCATCCATGATCAACACTTAGCTTTCTGGTTTCAAGTGACTGGGACGTGGTGGTCATTTGGAACTGTAGCATAACCTAGTATAACCTGACTAGGACAGCTTGAATGTTTTAATTTGGAAGGGGAAGAAGTAAGGCCATGAGTGATTTAATTTATTGGAAGACTAAATCGACTGAAGGATTAGAGGCTTTACTATAGGCTGAGAAGTATGGGAATAGAAGAAACAGATGAACTGGATATTTTCATAGGAGAGGAATGTATAATATTAAAGTATGAAATAAAACAGTGAATGGAAGATGATCTATCCCAGGTCTCTGAACACAATAGGCATTAAGTAAGCAAAGATCCTCCCCAGAGAGAATTCCCATATGCATTTCCAGGCTAAGGCCTGTCCAGTCGAGATATTTATTTATTAGACCAGGAATCAGCAGCCCTGGAATAAAAGATCCCCAGAAAATCAGTCATATAGCAAGTCCTGGAACTTAATAAATGTCCACTCTCATTCTTTTCCAACCATACCTCTTATTGCATTGCACCCCAGCCATGCTGGTCTCCTTGTTCTTTAACACAACAGTCAGGGATGAATAGGGCTCTTAGCTGAAAGATGGACTTGTGGCTAGAAACCAGATTAATCCCCTCTTCTTGTGGCAGTTATGCATATTGAGGTTGTCATGGCAGAAATCATAGTTTAATTAAATTAACAATATATATTGAGAATCTTCTGTGTTCTGGGACATGAAGCTTACATTCATGGTGCAGAGGAACAAGGAAAATAGGTAAGATACATAAATTAAGTACACCAAAAAGAATAAATAAGTGCTACAGAGAAAAACAGAGCAGAGAAGGGAGAACATCATAATGTCACCCTTTTGTTGTCGCACATAATATCATCCTGTAATATTAATCTGCTATGTGTTTTTCACATTAAACAAAATATTACAAGCATCTCTCTGGGTTAAAACTGAACCAGTGTCCATACCCCTTAGTAAAAGATCCCCTCATCCAGTAGTGCCTGAGGCGTGCCAGATATGATCAATTCTTCCACCACATCGTGGCCATAACTACTCTAAACAATGCCCCCCAAAAGGGGAAATGTGCTGGATTCCAACCATTTAATACTGTAGTGGAGACCAGTGTTTCCCAGAGGACCCAGGGACAAGTGATGGTCACTACTTCATCTACAGCCCAGAAAGCTAAGAGCAAAATGTACTAGCAATTGAAAATGCCACTCTGGCCTGGAAGCAGGACATTTAAGAGACTAGCACCTAGTAAAGGTTATATTCAGACACGTTTCAAAACCTCCCTTAGTGATTTAGAAGACAATAATGCACAGTAGCTATAAACTAATTTAGAGTCACATGGACAATGGATTCAATCAAAGCTCTGAGTGAAAGACCTATACTCTGAAAACTACAAGACGCTCAATGGAGAAATTAAAGAAGATACCAATAAATGGAAACGCATCCCGTGCTCATGGATAGGAAGAATGAATATTGTCAAAATGGCCATCCTGCCTAAAGCAATCTACAGATTCAATGCAATTCCTATCAAAATACCAACAGCATTCTTCAACAAACTAGAGGAAATTGTTCTAAAATTCATATGGAATGACAAAAGACCCCAAATAGCCAAAGCAATCATGAGAAGGAAGAATAAAGCTAGGGGGATTATGCTCCCCAACTTCAAGCTTTACTACAAAGCCACAGTACTCAAGACAATTTGGTACTGGCACAAGAACAAACCCATAGGCCAATGGAAAAGACTGGAGAGCCCTGATATAAACCCAACCATATATGGTCCATTAATATATGATAAAGGAGCCATGGACACACAATGGGGAAATGACAGCCTCTTCAACAGCTGGTGTTGCCAAAACTGGACAGCTACATGCAAGAGAATGAAACTGGATTATTGTTTAACCCCATACACAAAAGTAAACTCAAAATGGATCAAGGACCTGAATGTAAGTCATGAAACCATAAAACTCTTAGAAGACAACATAAGCAAAAATCTCCTGAATATAAGCATGAGCAACTTCTTCCTGAATGCATCTCCTCAAGCAAGGGAAACAAAAGCAAAAATGAACTCATGGGACTACATCGAACTAAAAAGCTTCTGTATGGCAAAGGACACCATCAACAGAACAAAAAGGCATCCTACAGTATGGGAAAATATATTTGTAAATGACATATCCAACAAGGGGTTAACATCCCAAATATATAAAGAATTTACACACCTCAACACCTAAAAAGCAAATAACCCGATTCAAAAATGGGCAGAGGATATGAAGAGACAGTTCTCCAAAGAAGAAATTCAGATGGCCAACAGACACATGAAAAGATGCTCCACATCACTAATCATCAGGGAAATGCAAATTAAAACCACAATGAGATATTACCTCACACCAGTAAGGATGGCCACCATCCAAAAGACTAAGAACAACAAATGCTGGCGAGGATGTGGAGAAAGGGGAACCCTCCTACACTGCTGGTGGGAATGTAAGCTAGTTCAACCATTGTGGAAAGCAATATGGAGGTTTCTCAAAAAACTAAAAATAGAAATACCATTTGACCCGGGAATCCCACTCCTTGGAATTTACCCAAAGAATACAACTTCTCAGATTCAAAAAGACATATGCACTCCTATGTTTATCGCAGCACTATTTACAATAGCCAAGATATGGAAGCAACCTAAGTGTCCATCAGTAGATGAATGGATACAGAAGATGTGGTACATATACACAATGGAATATTATTCAGCCATAATAAGAAAACAAATTCTACCATTTGCAATAACATGCATGGAGCCAGAGGATATTATGCTCAGTGAAATAAGCCAGGCAGAGAAAGACAAGTGCCAAATGATTTCCCTCACTTGTGGAGTATAACAACGAAGCAAAACTGAAGGAACAAAATAGCAGCAGACTCAGAGACTCCAAGAAGGAACTAGTGGTTACCAAAGGGGAGGGGTGGGGGAAGGTGGGTGGGGAGGGAGGGAGAAGGGGATTGAGGGGTATTATGTTTAGTACACATGGTGTGGGGGATCACAGGGAAAACAGTGTAGCACAGAGAAGGCAAACAGTGAATCTGTGTCATCTTACTACACTGATGGACAATGACGGCATTGGGGTATGAATGGGGATTTGATAACATGGGTAAATGTAGTAACCACATTGTTTTTTCATGTGAAACCGTCATAAGAGTGTATATTAATATGCCTTAATAAAAAAATTTTAAAAAAGCTCTGCCACTTACTGACTCCATGGGATTAGACAAGATTTGGAGTTTTTCTGAGCACAAGCTTCCTCATTTGAAAATTTGATATGGACTGAATGAGACAAAGTAGACACATCAGTTAGCAAAGTGCCTGGCATATAACAGTAATTGCTCAGTAAATGTTGTATGCCATTATTTTATTATATGGGTTATTGAGCTATGAATAGAGGTGGGATTTGAAGCCAGAGAGGATTGAAGTTGGTAATCCTGGAAATACATGAAAGATGATAGTTAAAATCAGGACCTTGGGATGCCAACTCTGAGGCAGGCACAGCAGGAGCAGGCAAAACAGACTGAGACAGCATAGAAGGAGAAAGGAGAACCAGGAGGGGGTAGTGGCCTGGAAGCCAATGGAAGAGGTGGTAACGTGTAGGAGGATGCACAGAATCATCATATTAAGCAGTAGTAGAGCAGAAAATTAATCATTAGATCTACTAATGAGTATATCTTTGTTGATCTGAACAAAGAGTACTTTGAAGAAACAAAAGATAGAAGCAGTACAGAGACAGCATTCAGCTTTCCTAGAAGTCTGAAGGCTTAATTATTAAAAACAGATATATAATTCTAAGAGAGAGAATATAACTTAGCTTAAAAGCAGGAAGGGGCTAATTAATAGTATTAACACAGCTGAAGCAACTCTCTCCAGAAACTTGCCCCTCAGTGTGTGATCTTGCTGTTAGACCCCATCTTAAAGCAAAAAATAACAACAAATTCTTAACTCTATGACTCTACTTCTTCCTCCACCTTAGTGCTCCATTTCAGACTTTACCTTCAACAATAAAACTCTTCCAATGGTTGATATAAATTCCCCATTTCAAATTTTCTTCTATTTTCTCCTAAGCTCACTCCAAAAGGATTTCTCTCCCACTTCCCATCAAAATTACCAGTAACCTTTGCATTTCAAAACCCAATGGTCATTTCTCAGTCCTCACCTTAGCTGATCTATGAGCAACATTGGATATAGTTAATTACTGTCTTCCCTTTAAACACTTGGCTTTCAGGACACAAATTCTCTAGATTTTCCACCTTTTTTACTACTCTATCTTCTTTGCCTGTTACTTATCATCATCTTGATCTGTTAATATTGGAGTACTAATTAATAGTACTAACACAGCTGAAGCAACTCTCTCCAGAAACTTGAACTTTCCACAGCTCAATCCTTGAACTACCTTATTATTATTATTTTTTAATCCATGCTCATCACTCATTCAGCAATCTAATCCAGTAACATGACTTAAAAAGTTTTTACATGCTGATGATTCCCAAGTTTATATCTTAAGCTTGACTCTTTCCAAATATCCTATAATAATACATCCATCTTCATTTTAATATTTCTACTTGAAATTCCTTTAAAAACTGTAAATTTTTGAAATGTGGATCAACTAAGTCAATGCTTGCTAACCCTTTCAAGTGTGTGGGACTCTTTCCTAATAAAAAATTAAGCAAACTATTGTAATTGGGTATTCATTGATAGCAAAGTTTGTAATGACACCACTTACTATGCCTTCAGTCACACTTTACGTTTGTATTTCATTCATCAATACATTAACTTGAAAATAACTTTTATAAATGTATCAGTTACATTGTTTTTGATATAGAACAATGAGACAGCAGCACCCAGATTCACCAAGATTCCTGGTTATATAATTCCCAAACTGTCCAGGATTCATGCCCTACAAGTTGAAAAACACAAACTGGATTACCAGTTTCTATGCATACCTAAATGCTTATATCTTCAAGGCAGGGCCCAGTATTTAAACTTTATATAGGTTGACCCCTAGCCTAGTTGTCTTGTTTCTCTTCATTTTAAAATATTACTCATAGGAATTTTTTTTTCAAGCATTAAAATCCAGAATGGGAAAATCAGAAATCCTCCAGCCCACTACCAGTCTTCTCTCATGATTTTCTAAAGGTATCACCTGTATCTTCTCATATCCTAAATACAATTCAAAAGGTTAAATAGAAGAAACTGAGAATACCTAATATACCATTAAACACCTATGATGTTTCTCTTTGTGATATTAAATCTCATCTTCTTTTGTGCAAAACAATAGAAGAACTATTAACATGGTTCCCAAAAACTTCTCTTGGAAAAATTAAGATGACAGTAAGATGTATGATGGAATTGGAGTATGGAAAGACTAAAAGCAAGGAGACCAGTTAGGAGGTGACAGGTGATGGAAGTTAATAGTGGAACTATCCAGACATCTCTGGCATAAACTCTATAGAACTTGAGCCAAAAGGATAAGGAAAGTGAGGGAGCAGGAGGATTCTAGAATGACTTCCAAATGTCTATCTTTGTGTCAATGAGAAAGATGAGAAATATGTGAAATACAAGAAAGGGAGATTTGAGGGAACATAGGTTCTGTTTCATTCATTTTAAAGTAGATGTTTCTGGGAGGCATCTAGGCATTGATCCCATAGAAAATTGAACATAAGGATCAAGTTCTCACTGACCATGCATATATAGCATGCATCAAAACTATCTACTAAGACTTTTATTCAATAAGAATGAGGAGAGACAAAGGCATATCTATTTAAAGTAGTTTTTACCAATGTTTCTAAAGTGCTTCAAGGGCAATAAACCCTAGTCTCAGGTTCAAGACAGAAATTGGGATTGACGATATATTGGGTAACATATGGTAAGTTTAAAACAACAGTTTTGCAGTCAGATCTGGGAACAAATCCCAGGTCTTTCAAGCCATGATTTGAACAAGATATTCAACTTTTTTTTATTTTTATGCAAAACAGGAATACTAATAATAGCTTCTCAAGGTTGATGTAAGAATTAAATGATAAAATACATAAAGAGATAAACACAGTTCCCAGCACGTAATAATTTGTTTTTAAAGAAATGGTTGATTTTGAAAGTTGAAGAGTATTTGGAGAATGGAGTCCATCATCTTAAAAGAGCAAAAGAGGTGGGAATTAAAGACCAGGCCTTGGAAATGCCAACATTTTAAGAGTAGGGAGTGAATGGTCAAGTATAAATGAAAGTATAGGCAAGAGGCCAGATTCATGGAGGTTGGTAAACTAGAGCAATGGAGGACATTGTTTCAATAGTTAAGGGATAGGTTAATAGCATCAATATAGGGAATAAGGAAGACTCAAACTAAAAGTATATCGTTAGACTGGAAAATGAGGAATTCACTGGGGACTGAACAATTCAACAGAACTATAATTTTAGTGAGTCGTCTTGCTCATACCTGTAGGTCTAGTTACTCTTCCTGCTTTTTATACCTTTCTTACATGATCCTTTAAAATGGATGGCTTGTTTATCAATGCTTTATCTAGCTCAATTTTCTATCAGTCTTCCTCAGTCCAAGGTTTAAGAAAGGTATCCCAGCCCTGCAAGGTGTATGTTAAATCATTAGCATTCTTGGTCTCTAACAACAATTCTAAAAACATAGTCCTCAAAGAGATTCTTTCAGTAGTCCCATGAGTTCAAAATCATTTTCATAAGAATACTAAGTCATCATCTAACTCTTTCACTCGATTCTCTCAAGTATACAGAGTATGAAAACTCCATTGATTTCATGTTAGATTCCACATCACAACTAATCTTCAAGAAACTACCAGTTGACAAGTTTGGTATAGCATCAAAGAAGAAAATCCACAATTATCTGAAAAGGCTATTGAAATACTCCTTCTCCAACTACATATCAGCATAAGGCCAGACTCTTTTTACATACTTACTCAAAACAACATATTGAGAAGAGAAGCAGATATGAGAATCCAGTGTATCTTGTAAGCCAGAAATGAAAGAGATTTTCAAAATATGTAAATAATATAATTTATCACTAATTTGGGGGGATATAATTATTTCTTAGATAAAGGAGTATTTATGTTAACATGGAAAGGGTTTACTGCTATTCTGAAATGAATCAAGGAATAAGTATATTTTAAATTTCTCAGTTCTATTTTCTTATATTGTAAGTAGTGATGGATATAACCCACATAAACTAAAGCTCTCTGGGGTCATCAAAGATATTTTTTTAAGTAGTCCTAAAGATTAAAAAAAGGAAGAAGGAGTTTAAGAATTGTTGGTCTACAGAATTTTTTTTAATAGAGCTATAATGTCCAGAATAGGCAAAAAGAGACATAAAGAAGTGGTTGCATAGGGATTGTGGAGATGGGGTGGAGGGGAGAATAGTGGTTAGGAGGTGGTGTTTAGCATTTCTTTCTTTTGAGGTGATGAAATGTTCTAAAATTGACTATGGTGATGGTTGTACAACTCTATGAATATACTAAAAAATAGTGAATTATATACTTCAAATGAGTGAATTTTATGGCATATGAATTATATTTCAATAACATTGTTACCAAAAAAAATGGAGTTGTAATACTGGGGCTTATGTGAAAACACAGGTTCTCTTTCATGGAACCATGATATTCCCTTCCCCACCCCCAAAAAAGTCATAAAAACACATGGTATGTTTAGCCCAGAGGGCAGACAGAATATCTTGGAGCATCTCCTTGAGACGGAGGGAAGACCTCAAGTTAACCTCTAAGCACCTCACAGAGGCTCAGGACAAATAACATCAGGACTGAGGTATGTACTGGTAAGCCACCAACTTAATACCCCTGCAAAAGAACTTCCCATCACACCCTTCTCCCTCAACTGTCTCTGGAAGTGACAATCATCATACCGCCTAGAAAGATTTATAAATATATAGGTATACATGTTTGAATTACAATCTACAAAGGGAGGGAACTGATGAAGAAGAAAAGCAGCTTTCATATTAAACAGAACTTCTTGTCATATACCTAAAAGATACATTCTCAACGTTTTCTTAGTCTAGTGCTCTCTGGAACATTGTGACTCCTAGATAGCATGTTTATGTTTTACTCCCCTGAACAAATCCTGTGACTTATTTTTCAATCTTAAATATTTTATTGGATAAATACCATAACTTCTCTCAACACTAGGTAATCCTCTTTAAATAGTCTTTTCTAAGTTTGTCAGCTTGGGACCATAAGCTCTGCCCTCCACCAGTCCTTTCTCTACATCCCCATATCACAAAATCCAGTTGTATCACAAGGACAGAATTTCTACTTGGAGTTGTAATATTGTGATAGACCACAAACTTAAGCTAGAAAGGAAAGAAAATGAAATATAAGTAGGTTGGTACATGGGAAGAATATGGAAGGGTGGAAGTTAATGTAGTCTCAGTTAGTTGGGGGAATTTGAGATTGTATATTAGAAAGTATTTGTCACATCATAATCATCATAGATTTGAATGAATTTGTATAGATTTATGTATGTAAAATTATAATAATATATATGGCAAACTAGGCTACTATGAAATATAGAGCAAGGGAGATGCAGGGGGCCTCTATGTACCCTCAGCTGTTCTCAGCCTTCCCTCTGCCCCTCCCACTCCTTCTGGTATTGATATCTCTTTGCTATTGGGAGCATTACTTCATTACTGCAAGAATAGACCAGGCCTCCAAATGGGGTCTGGAAAAGAAAAGAGGCGTGGGAAAGGATACAAGAGTTAGAAGGAAGGCTAAGGGAAAGGGAAAAAAATCTACTGCTGTATCTTGGAGCCTGAGTGACAGAACAAAATGCAAATCAGAATGATAAATACTCAGGACTGATGTGGAGCTGGTTTCCAAAGACCTACCTTGCCTGCTGCTGAAAGACTGCCACTTGGTTTGTTGTTCCATAAAACAAGAAGCTTCTGTCAACATCTCTTTTGGGAGGAATTATATGTTCTTATTGTTAATCAACTTCCAATCGTATTCCCTCCATTCTTTAATTATAAATTGTTTGACTCATTTCTCTGAGTTTTTTCATTTGATGTCAAACACAATACCTGAAAGAGACGCTTTGCTCCAGATATATTTTTTGAATTAATGATGGGTAAGGTAAGTTGGAATCACTCTTTCAGCAGGTTTCCCAAAGACTTTTTTTTGATCCCCAGGCAAATCCTTCCTTCCTCTGTGTTCCCAAGCACTTTTCACTTCCATCACAGTTATCATCACATCTTAAACAACATTTATTTAGTTGTGTTGATATCTAATACCTGGGTTGCACCCCAGACCCAAAAAGAACTTTTGAATTTGGAATTCAAAACTCTGGGGGAGATCCAGGCATGAATAAGTTTGAAGACCTCCACCAGGTGATTCTAGTGTGCAGTGAGGTTACAGATTTCTAGGAGCCATTTCAAATAAAGGAAACATTTTTATTCCCCATTATACCCAGCAGCACCAGCCCAGTGTCCAGAATTTAAAAGATTCTTATTTGTTCCATTCAATCCATTTAATACCTCATTAGCATTTGACTGAAGATCAGTCTACCACCCCTAGCGATGGACAATACTAGATGAGGAGGAGACTCCTCAGTCTATTCCCAATTACATAACAATCTTATGATGTGACCAATAGATCTCTGGTGGCCTCTCCGTATTTTCACAGTTGTGAAATAAGGGTCTAAACTAAACAAGAGGCTAGACTAGATAACTAAATATCATTTTTTCTCCCTGATTTCACTCCCATTTCTATATTGAAGCCCACCATTAGGGATGGTTGCATTTGAAGTTCCTTCTAATTAACTATTAAGAACAAAAATGAAATTCTCCCCAACTTTGTAAAGATCCTAAGGCTAGCAACCCCATGAACTCCCAGGTCCACACCCAAAGCTTCATTTTATTATTCAGCTTACGTATGATCTTGGTCCACAACCTTCAAATTATGATGACTAATCATGGTCATTAAAATTGCTAAACTCTATAACCACAAAGAAAGCTTTTATGAAATTGTTAGGCAGAAAGACAGATACCGAGTGGGATGAAAAGAGGGTGGGACCCACCAGGAACTCAGGGAGTTAATCAGATAAAGCCAGAGAGCCAGAGGACTCACAGAGTTAAAGTCCTTTGCAATGTGAGTTTACTCCCCATGCTCTGAATCTGGGCTGACCTTGAGACTAGCTCTAGTCGCAAGTGAGATTGACATCATTAGACTGCATGGCGAGCCTACACCCCCCTAACCCTTTCCCTTTATCCCATTCTTTAAAGACAGGTAATGACATAGTGTCTCTCATTGGAGATAGACATCAGGAGACCACAAGTCAAGCCTATGCTCAGCAACCCCCAGCCCCATTCCTGAAAGCCTTAAAAGACAGAATCCTAAGACCTTAAGAGCGCCTCCTCTCTGAGGTTGCCCCCATTCCCCTTCCTTGGAATGTGTATTTTTCAAAGACTTCTTACTGCTCAACTTACTACATTTTGTCTTTGTGCTCTTCCAGTGGTGTCTTTGTCACTTTTCTATTTCATTTATTTTCCAGTTTTTAAGCACAAGTCTTCACTCTCTCTGTCCTACTTCAGGTAAGTAAGGGAGAGCTTCTGAGAGCTCTGATTTGAGCTTACAAGTTCCCGTCAGTGAGCTTCCCCTTCCTCTGTTTTATTCAAATAAACTTGCCTTTGTCTACCTTGACTCTGACCTGTTCCTCCCTTAGAGTGTATTCAAATAAGACTTCCACTCTGCTTCACTACTGTGTCTCAGCCCTTCAATTCTTTGTTGCGGCGGGGATAAGAACCAAGAACAAAGTCAACCCCTCAACAAAATGATGATCAATCAAAAAGGAGAACCAGTTAGCAGATCTCAGTCTGTTTTTTCCACTTTGGAGACACTCTTTTTTAGCTTCAAAAAAAACTGAAGCACCCCATAGGAAAGTAGTTGTCTTTTTAATTTCTCATTGACTGAGAAACTTGCAATGACAAAAAGCCATAATAAACTTGGTAATACTTTCAAATTATTTTGTATATTTTTTTCCTTATACAGCATCTATATACATTGGAAAAAAGAATCATTCACACACCCGTGAGACAATCTGAAAAGAAAGGCCAATTGTGAATGCCTTTGATAAATGCTATAGAAATTAGTAGGCAACAAGGATTCCAGGAGCCAAGAGAGGTTTTTAAGCAAAGTGACAGAATCAGGTTGACCAAAGGGTATCTGGTAACTATTAGTGCAGGACTAATAGGGTGCAGAAAGACCAGCCAGGAAACCAATTAGGAATCAGGAGATGATGTCAGCAACACATACTTGCCATGACAATAGTGAACTAAATGCTGGTAGACATGAAGATCGATTTGACAGGGGATAATGTAGAGATAGAAGTGTTTCTAGATTTGGAGACGGTGTGGAAAACAGAAAAACAAAGCAAAAAGGAGGTTTGTGGGGGAAGGGTGAGGTTGGAATGAACAGAAATTTTGGAAGGTAGCGGACCACACTTGTTATAATTACAGTTTAGGATTCAGATGCATCTGTGTTCAAAACCAAGATCTGCCACTTGCTAACTATGTGAGCCTGGAAATTCCTTAATCATAGTTCATCTGTACCCTCATTCGGAAGTAGCAATAGTAATACAGTATGGATAAAATGATATAATATACATAGAGATCAGAGATGTGCTGGCATATAATGACTGCATGACCAATGGTAAGTAGAGTGATTATTATTATATAGATTCTCAAACCATCAGAACCATCCAGGAATTGAAGCCATGCAAATTGGAGAAGTGATTTTCACCTTGAGAAACAAAAGAAAAATCAAAGCAGGGCCCAATCAATGTCAAGGCTAGAAAGGAAGTCACATGAGAGGTTAAAGGTGAGAGAAGTGGGAGAGGTTTGATGACCCAAAGCCAAAGAGGTAAGAGTATTAACAAGAAAGGGAAGAGTTGAATATCATCTCAGTTTTTGCTGAGTATTGGAGACAAGGACTAAAAATCAACCCTGGATTTGTCAGTGGGTTAGCATCACTGTCCTGAACATTAGTGTGGAGACATGAGAGTAGAAGCAGTATGCAGGAGTGCCTTCATATCAGTTTATAAGGTAAGGAATTTATAAGATGGTTGCAGGAACTGCGGGAACTATGAACAAGGAGTCGGGACACCGAGACGCTTGGCGAGAAGCAGCATTTATTAGTGCCGGCACTGGCTCAGCGGATTCCCATCCAAAGGCTGAGCCCCGAGTGCAGCACGGCCATGCCTTTTATACATTCACTACAAGGTTGGGGGAGTCAGCACGTTGCAGTGGGAGCTATTAGGTCACTATAGGTGTATTCAGGATGCTAGTTATATTTTAATCTATCGCTGTAAAGGTTACCTGGATACCGTATTATAAACTAATGGGCTTCCATGACTATGATCAACAAGCTGTTCCATACCACTGAGTCCCCGTGGGGGGGGGGGGGAAATACACTGTTACATTGTTTCAATCTCAAGCACCCAAGCACCTTGTGATTCCTCTACATTGCTGAAGCCTCAACAGAAACTGTGTCTCCTTGGCTTCCTTAGCTTCCTACCACAAGATAAAAGATTGCAATTTATTGAAAAGAGAAAGACCTGCCTTCAAACCAAGGAATGATCTGTTTCAAAAAAAAAAGTGGTGGAGGGTCATTCCACATATCTTTTTTCCTCTCTTTTCCCAAATCTACTCCATTAATAAATTATGTTAGTTCTACTATTAAAATAATTCCCAAGTCCACCTATGTTTTCTATGGTCTGTCTCTGCTCCCACCTTGATTCAGATGACTATCATCTCTCCTGGACTACCAGCCACTTAATGAGTGTCCTGCTTTTCAGCTCACTCCTCTGAGAAACAACTGTAGAGTTACCCAAGGAATCTTTAGAGTGTGAGTTCGATAATATTCCTCTGCTTCAAACTTTCAGTTTCCCACTGCACTTAAAATACAATCCCCACTACATAAACAACAACAAATGTTGGCGAGGATGTGGAGAAAAGGGAACCCTCCTACACTGCTGGTGGGAATGCAAATTAGTTCAACCATTGTGGAAAGCAGTATGGAGGTTCCTCAAAAAACTCAAAATAGAAATACCATTTGACCCAGGAATCCCACTCCTAGGAATTTACCCTAAGAATGTAGCAGCCCAGTTTGAAAAAGACATATGCACCCCTATGTTTATCGCAGCCAAGAAATGGAAGCAACCTAAGTGTCCATCAGTAGAAGAATGGATAAAGAAGATGTGGTACATATGTACAGTGGAATATTATTCGGCCATAAGAAGAAAACAAATCCTACCATTTGCAACAACATGGATGGAGCTAGAGGGTATTATGCTCAGTGAAATAAGCCAAGCCGAAAAAGACAAGTATCAAATGATTTCACTCATATGTGGAGTATAAGAACAAAGAAAAAAACTGAAGGAACAAAACAGCAGCAGACTCACAGAACCCAAGGACGGACTAATAGTTACCAAAGGGAAAGGGACTGGGGAGGATGGGTGGGAAGGGAGGGATAAGGGGGAAAAAGGGGCATTACAATTAGCAGATGTAATGTTGGGGGGCCACGGGGAGGGCTGTACAACTCAGAGAAGACAAGTAGTGATTCTATAGCATCTCACTACGCTGATGGACAGTGACTGTAATGGGGTTGGTGGGGGGGCCCTGATGAAGGGGGTAGCTTAATAACCATAATATTGCACATGTAATTGTAGATTAATGATACCAAAATAAATTATTTAAAAAAATATACAATCCCCTCTATTTACCCTGGGTCTATGAGGCTCAAGTGAAAAGATCCCTATCTCATTTACCTTATCTCCCTCTACACTGCTCCTCTGGCTACCAAATTTAGCACAAGGGCCACCTTTTGTTTCCTCTTGCAACACACCTCATTCCAATCTTAAGCCTTTCGCACTTGGGTTCCCTCTCTCTGAAGTGCTCCTCTCGTGATCGTCCTGCTCTTCCTGTTATTCTCATCTCAGCTCCCGTGTCACCCCCTTAGAGAGGTCCTCTGTGACCTTGTCAATTGAAGTTGTTCTTCTCTCTTTTCAGTCAATTTCCATCTCTCTTTGCCTTCACAGCTCTATTGTTATCTGAAATCCTTCTTTGCTGGTTTAATTGTTTTTGTCCATCTCCTACTTCCAGAATGAAAACTTCAAGGACACTGGTACCTTGACCATGGCCTTGAATGAAGGGATTTCTTGGGAGAGATCTAGATTCTACTTCTCTGGGGAACAGACAGCAGGGAGTTGGCATAAGTAGAGGTGATGGGTAAACCTAGAAAAGGAGGGACACTTGATTCAAAAGGTTTGCTCCCAAGGCCTCTGTTTCATCCAAGGCAGCATAGTCTGCTGAGAGTGAAGGGGCCGCAGATGACTTAGGGAGAATAGTGAATAATGACCAAAAAAGGGCCTGCCATGCATGACTGAGGCTCCAGTCAAGAGTGAAAATCATGCCCCTCTAGTGTGGCACTTGGTGGTGGGAAGCAAGAAAGCAGGAGAGAACAGTGAATAAGGGTTGATCCCATGAGAATGAAGAGCTTATGAAGGGTCACCTGGTCTCCCTGATTCCACTTTAGCTCCACAGTGCAGTCAGGGTGATTTCACAAGTAACTGAATCAGATCACAGGGCTTCCCCATTCAGAATCCTTTAAGGTGTTTCATACTCAGAACTAAATCCAAACTCCTCATGTATTTCCTCTCTGACGTCACCTCCTCCACCTTCACCAGGGGCTTTTGATAGTAACCAGGTAGCAGGTATCTTTCTAGACTCTAAAGGCTAGGACATAATCACCTGTGAAACCTGCATCCAGGAGAAGGGCAGGCCAGACAGCTCAGAGACTGCTATACTAGCCCTGGCCTTGAATGCCCTTCATTTCAAACAGACTCACCCAGGCACCTAAAAGTATGCCGTGTATTATCTTCCATCAGGGCTGGGGCTACTAAGTGTTAACCAAAGTTTTCTATCTTCATGGCCTACCCAGACTACCTAGGCTCCAACTTTTAATCCATGTTTTCTAGTCTCGGATGCCGCAGTTCAAAAGCATCCATAATCAGCTTCATCTTGTTCAGAGATCAACAGCTGATCAGTGTGTATCTGTTGATACTATATTGCTACCTCTCCCAGGGTAACAGGGATGGGCCATCTGCCCAGTCTCCATGGAATCTGCCTAGAGCAAGACTGCTTGGTGCCAATCCCCAGATCCCCAATTCTCCTGGATACAGTAACACTCCAGCAGCCAGCCCATTTAAGCCCTCCCCAAAGAACCTTCTGGTACACCAAAATATGGCATAAAGGCCATGTCCAGAAGGAGCCCAGGCAATCAGAGTGGGAGAGCCTGGGTGTCTTTCCTCCCAGAGTATACAGTGAACCATAATAAGCTTTTCTCCAAACCACAGTTGTGCCATGTCCAGGGCTGGATATTCAAGGTGAATAGGTAAAAGCCAGACACTACCATCTCTTCTCCAGCACTCCTACTGGGCAGCCACTCACTCACGCCAAGTTCAGAACTATGGATTAACCAAATGTCTCCTAGCCCGATTCTCAGTAAGCCCTCTTGGCAGAGAAGCCATATGGAATGGTAAAGACAATACAGGCTTAAATAAATTACCTAATCCTTCATTTGTAAAAGACTTGCATTGAAGGGTTATCCTGAGAATTAAAAATAATGTTTGGAACACACCAAAGGCAGTCTCTAGAGTCAAGCAGGAGTTTGATAAATGGCAGTTATAATAGCTAAATATTATTAGGTATTTGCCTTGTGAATCTATACACCTCAGCTGCAGATCAGTATCCTTGCACCTAGATCTCAAGGAATTAGAGACACCCTAGCCTCCCACCTGCCTCAGACTTGAGGCCACTTCAGACCAGACACTTCCCAGCTTTCCACATGGGTCACCCACTGTTCTGCCTCACAAGACTGCATCTGGAGGGTGATGTAAAAAGAGGGACAGACACTGGAAAGATTATAAAACAAAAATTTTTTAAATACTTCTGTCATCTGTTAGCAGTATAGATGATTATTACTTGTCAATTTTAGATAATGGACCTGCAAATTGAAAAATGAAGAAAAAGGTTCTATGTTCTCTTATGGTTCACAGTCCTGGCTGTGGGTGGATATATCACAAGGAAACCATAAAACAGCAGATTTCAGGATCTTACTCCAGAGACCATGAATCCATAGTTCTGGAGAAGAGCCCAGATATAGGTATATTTCAAATTTTCCCTGCTAACACATATAGGTATTTGTAGTCAGAATCATTGATATGCTCAGACATTTTGAAATAGGGCTTGGAAGGCACCAGAAAAATGACAGCAGTTGTTCAAGATGATGGAATCCTGCACATGTTTCCCCTTTTTGTTTCTGTATGTTTTATTACAACACTCTTGTATACCAAATTTAGAAAATATTGTAATTGTTATTTGTAGAAAAAAATGCCTTCTGAATAAAGACCAGGTAGCAAGAAAAAGGGTGCCTGGGCAGGGAAATGGTGAGGGATATGGACAAAGAAATGTCATCACACGGAAGGCCTCTGACCTACCACCACCTCCTCCAACTCCACTCAGTCCCAACCCCCAGCCAAGCACTCACATTCCCTGTGTGAGGAACAGGGGTGGGGTGTGAACTCTGCGATGTCAAGTGTGCCCACCTGACACAGGAACTGAGAAATCTAAATAAGAGGAAGATACAGGGATGGCTGCTTCCTGCTTTCCCTTCTGGAACTCCCACCTCATTTAAGCCATTCAACAACCATGCAAAGTCAACATTTTTGTTAAAGGAAGGATGTGGAAAATTGGAGCCCTCATACATTGGTGGGAATGTAAAATAGTTCAGCCACTCAGGAAACATTTTTTCAGTTCCTCAAAAAGTTAGAGTTACCATCTGACCCAGCAATATGCCCAAAAGAACAGAAAACAGATACTCAAAGAAGTACATGTACAAGAATATTCAAAGCAATGCTATTATTAATAGCCGAAATATGGAAACAGATCAAATGTCCTTCAATAATTGAATGAGTGAAGACACAAATTGTGGTATATACATGTAATAGAATATGTGTATGTAGGTACAAATTTAAGCATCAAAAAGGAATGAAGTACTGATACATATTACAGAATGAATGAGCCTCAGACACAGTATGCTAAGTGAAAGAAGCCAGAAACAAAGGTCACATATTTTATCATTCCATTTATATGAAATGTCCTGAATAGATAAATCCATAGAGACAGATGCAGGCTGGTGGTTGCCAAGAACTGGGGAAAACTGCTTAAAGGATAAGGAGTTTTATTTTGGAATGATGGAAATATTTTTAAACTAGATGGGGTGGTGATTGCACAACCTTGTAAGAAAAAATAAAAATAATTTAAAAATTGTAAAAAAGAATTAAGACTGAAGATGGTAATAGCTGGGGAAAAGAAATAGAAGGAATAAAAATACAAAACATTATAGCATTATAGTATGAAGTGCAAGATTTGACAGATTAATTTAGCTCCTGTGAATTTAATATAATGATAATTTTAAAAGAATCAATACTTATTTAAAAAATAAAATCAGTAAATTTTCTGTAGAGTAAATATGAAATTTAAAATCTTATGCTGTTTTCAGGATAATACTGTATTCACTCTCTCACCTCTGAACCCTGCGTAAGAAAAAACAAGAGGATACTGAACTCAGAAGATGGCTCAATAAGAATGGGAAATATTTTGGGGAAAATATTTTTGTCCCTATTTTATAGGGATAATAAAACAGCTGATATTTGAGAGAAATTAAGTGATGTGCTAGGGACACAAAGTCAGAAAAAGTTCATTAAAGATTTTAGTTTAGGTTTGCCAAAATCTGGAGCACATTCACTTTCTACTACAGAAATTTGCAGAATGGTCTAAGACTGGTGTTTTACCTATAGCATCGCAAACCTAGAGGTGCAGACTAAAGAATGGCTTCAGCTGGAATTTAAAAAATACCTGTATACCCTCTCTTTCAATTTAGAGACCCATCGTAAAGGCTGAAAGAATTTATCAGTCTTTTAACTGAGCTATAGAAGATTCAAAATAAAATCCTCCCCTTCCAAGTAAAGGCCAGGGCTAGTCACCTTCCCTCAGATTTACCATATGGTACATGTATAACCTTGGCCTAAATGTGCACAACCTGGCTCAGCCCAGGGAGTGTTAGTTGTAATAATTTAGATTTTTTAAATGTTGGTATAGTTGTTATATATACCTACTAAAATCAATGCTTCTCAGCCAGTCCAGTTATGGATCAGTTTTCTAAAATCACAAGATTACAGACTGCGAGGTCAAGTGTGCCCACCTGACACAGGTGGACTCTTTCTAGATATACATTATAGTAGCTATTTTCTTGGTAGTTGTTGCTGAGAATACATATGAAAGAATGCATTTAGAAACTGTTTAAAATAAATTCCTATCTTATTCACCACAAAAGTACACTAAATTGTTTTTCAGGGATTATTCAGTCTATAAACAATACTACAGGAGCAATAAATTTGTGAGTCAATGGCCCACAGATTACTAAACATTGAACTAGAGTCCCAATTTAGGTCTGAGTCCCAAGATGTGGGGCTACATTATAACTTTCATGGGTCCTGAGTGCTTTTGTCTTAATGGATCTATCCCTTTCTTTATAAAAGATATTAAAATTTTAATTTTACATTGTGTTGGTATACAAAAAAACATGTTGATATCGCATGTTAAAATTTTTTTTTACCTAGAAGCTTACTTTTTTCTTCTGATTTAAAAGAAATGAAAACATTTTCATTGTGGGTCCCCAACACTGTGCCTAATGGAGAAGCCAGCTCTGCCCAGACATGAACACCTTCGGGGCAGTATACATAGCAAGTACTCACTAATTATTAAGTTGGTTATTAGTCAATGACCCAAATGATAGTCATATTTTTCTCATCTCTTTAGTCCAGGGTCTAAAGGGCTTCCTTTTCAGTATTTGAAAGGTTTAAGGCGAACTTCTGATCTTCAATTCTCCACCCCATTGGCTACCTCTCACAATTCCTTAAGTGTATCAGCTGCTCCAAACCATGATTCAATAGGTTAAAAAACAGGATGGAATTTCAAGAGAATTTCTAATTTCCAAATACACTATTATATTGTCATGCTCATTTGCAATCATTTTACTTTTTAGATTTTTTTTACCGAATTATAGTTGATATACAATATTATACTGATTTCAAGTGTACAACATATTGATTTGACAGTTATCTACATTATTAGATGTTCACCCCAAATAGTGTAGTTACAATCTGTCAACATAGCAAGATGTTACACAATAATTGAATATATTCTCTATGCTGTATTTTCATCCCTGTGATTAATTTATATTATGATTGAGATTTTGTGCTTCTTTATTCCCTTCACCTATTTCACCCACTCACCCCAACCTCTCCCCCATGGTAACTACCAGTCACTACTCAGTGTCTATGAATCTATTTACCCTCTAGGTCCATCCATGTTGCTGCAAATGGCAATATTTCCTTTTTTATGGCTGAATAATATTCCATCATATATACATACCACATCTCCTTTACCCATTCATCTATTGAAGGACACTTGGTTGCTCCCATATCTTGGCTATTGTAAATAATACAGCAACAAATATCTTGTCGAATCAGAGATTTTGTTTTCTTTGGGTAAATTCCTAGGAGTGAGTTACTGGGTCATAGGGTATTCTACTTTTAGTTTTTTGAGAAACCTCCACATTGCTTTTCACAAGGGCTGCACCAATTTACATTTCCACCAACAGTGTAGGAGGGTTCCCTTTTCTCCACATCCTCACCAACACTTGTTATTTCTTGTCTTTTGGATAGTGGTCATTCAGACTAGTGTGAGGTGATATCTCTTTGGGATTTTAATTTGCATTTCTCTAATGATTAGTGATGTGCAGCAACTTTTCAGGTGCCTATTGGCAAGTCATTTGCTATCATTTTAGATGTGAGTATGATACTGCTTGGTCTCATCTGCATCTTATATAAGTTCATAGAGGAATTGACACAGTCTAATAGATGCATTTTTGACTTTAAGAAAATGTCTCTGGAAACAGTATGAAGGAGGGCTGGAATGTGGACTGCTGAGAAAAAGAAGACTAGTGAGGAGGCAGAAGATGATGGTGCATCTATGTGGATGCCCAGACATTTCCAGGACAATCTCTACAGAATGTGGTTCCAATAGGATCATAGGTAAAGGAGGGGAGCAGCTAGTGGGGGATGGTTCCCCCATGCATCACTTAGCCATTTATAGCACTCAGCATCATCATCCAAAGCCTGTTTTGTGAAATGGGCCTGGACCCTTTAAATATTTTTCCTTTGCCAGCTGGTGCAATGTTAAGCTTTGTTAGTAGAGGGCACAGGAGGAAAGGGTTTTTCTTCCTGGTTCTGGTGAACTCTGTGTGTCTTTCTCCATCACCTGCTCCTGTGTCATACGCAGCTCCCCCAGTCACTTCCCTCAGAAGCTCTTATAGCAGAATGCTGCAGTGAGACACCTTCCTGTGAACAGCTTGCCTTGGCACACTAGAGTGATTTCTGGCAAGTTCCACTATCACTGCACCACAGTGACTCTCTGCAATCCAGTGAGCTGGCTGTGCTCTGTCCAGCAAGGTCTGGGTCTCAGCTTGGAAGGGGCGGACCCTTCCCTGTGCCCACTATCTCAGCCCTGGAGCAGTGCTCCTTATATCTGCTATTCATAGATTCCTTTCAGTTCTTTTCACCGCTTTCTAGCCTATCTCTTATTATTTCTATCCCCTTTTTGGTTAATAATTTTTTATGTTAAGCTTTCTTATTCCTGTGTGGTTTCCTTTCCTTGATCCGGCCCAGATGAATATACCTGATTCCTACTTCCATAAGGATGATGATATTATTAATAGATATGAAAAAGGAGAGGAATAATTTGTTCTGTTTTGTACATGTTAAACTAAGGTTCTATTTTTATAAAGTATAGTTGATATACAATATTATATTGGATTCAAGTACACAATACAGTGACTCAATAGTTAACCATGTTATTAAATCCTCACTGCGACTAGTGCAGTTACTATCTGTCAACTTAGAAAGATGTTACAGAACCACTGACTATATTCTCCATGCTGCACTTCCATCCCCCGTGACTAATTTATATTGTGATTGAGATTTTTGTGCCTCTTTATCCCCCTCACTCATCCCACCCACCCCAATGCCTCCCCCATGATAACCACCAGTCACTTCTCAGTGTCTGTGAGTCTACTGCTGTTTTGTTCATTTTGTTTTGTTTTTAGATTCCACATGTAAGTGAAATAACATGGTATTGTCTTTCTTTGCCTGGCTTATTTCACTTAGCATAATATCCTCTAGGTCCAGACATTCAGGAGAGAGTCAAGAACAGGATTTTTATATTATCTGGTACTTTTCCAAAATATACACATCCTAACTCTATCCACTGAGATGTCTATTGAGATGTAGTACTAGATTAGGGCACAGACACCTGTACTCTTTCTTTTTAATTAAAAAAAATTTTAATTTCCACAGATGGTTCTCATTTGTAATTGAAATTTTTGGCAGTAGAGGTGCTAATTAAGAAAAGAGTTTTGTAGTTATATTAAGCTGGGTTTAAATCTCAGTTTTGGCTCTCATTAGCAGTACCTTTGAACAATGATGAGCCTTGTCTGCAAAATACAGCTATTAGTATTTAGCTGTCTAAGGATTAAATTAGATGCAGATATGTAATTAGCATAGTTCTTGACACATCATAATCAGAAGTGAAAGTAGATGCTGGTTAGTACAGATCAATTTGGTCCAAACTGGAGCAAATACAGAAGGATAAAAGGCCAAGGAAAATAAGATATGCTCAGTGAAATAAGCCAAGCAGAGAAAGACAAGTAACAGATGATTTCACTCATTTGTGAAAGAGTCATTGATAAGATGGAATTTAGATTTGGGGCTGGTAAGGGAAGGATGTGAAACTGTCAACAGATTTGCAAGAAGGGGGCATAATGAATGGATGGTGAACATAGTGGGGGCACAGATAAGGTAAACATGGTAATATATTGGGCATATTGGAGGTGATAAGGCAACAGAAGGGTATAAAAATGAAAGATGGTGGTATAAGTGGGAATTATAACACAAAGGGGATTAACAGAGTCAATACAGGGTCACCTGTCTGTTGTTTACAGCACTCTTGTTGAAATACTGGTAGGATTACCATATAATTTACCATCTAATCCAGAACTTCTGAGGATGAAAGGGAGTGCTATTAAAACTCACAAGGCAAGACGAATAAGTCAGGAGTATCTTGGGCAGCCCAGGAGGAATCTTTATGCTATGAATCTGTGGGAAAATTTGGCTTTAGAGTCAGGTAGCAGGTAAGTGCTCGAATCCTGGGCAAATCATTTACAAGTTAGTTAGATGATGTTAACCAAATTGATTTGCTTCATTGAGCTTCAACTCTTTCTTCTGTCCACTGGAAGTAGAAAAGCAACTTTTTAGCACCAGTTGTGGAAATTAAAGATCACCACAGGATTAGAGATACTTTACATAGTGCCTTGCACAAAAGAATGCTGGAAAAAATGGCATCTCTGATTACCAATGTGAGACTGATGTGGTTCTTGCCCTTCAGCTTCACATCCCAGTTGCACATCAGAGGCTTTGCTCTCCTCTTCCTGCCAACAGCTCCATCTATCAGTCCAGGCCTTGGAGGAGGAATCAACACACTTCCCACCTACCACCCAGGATTCCCACAACTCTTCCTCATAGTGCTGTGTGTATAATTAAGAAAAATTACTTAGTATATTGGAAAGTTATATATCTTTTTAGCCATTTCAATTTTTTATTAGCTTGTAAAGATCTGAAAGGAAATAAAATTATAGATAATGTCAGCACCAGAAGTGAACTTTTAAATCTAAATTCTACATAAAACTGAAGTTACTCTAGGGGTTCTCAACTTTGCCTGTATATTATAGTTCCCCTTGGAGTTTTTAAAAAATACTATACAGATGCCTAAATCTCACACAGAAATGATGGTTCTGTGGGTCTGGTATGGAGCTACATCTTATTAAAGTCCCCTGATAATTCTCATGGCAAGCCAGGGTATAAAACCACTGACTTCTGATAATGAATATTACAGAATTGTGCAAACATAGTGAAGGGGTAGATAGCACACAGGAAAATGGCAGGCATTAACTCATCAGGATGGTGGATTCCACTATTGCTGTTGTAACATTATTTGTAAAATAGGCAAAATGATATCAATCACATGTATCTGTGGGGTCTGAGTCATTTCCTTGTAGAAACATCCACTTGGAAGCCTGTAAAGAAGGTAAGGGGAAGGACAAGAGAGGATGGTAATAAGGTAAGAAAATAAATACTACCTACATGGTACTCCTAGATTTCTACCACCTCATCCCCCTCTACCCAGGTGCAAACCACAAAGATCCTCCATCGTCCAGCTGCCAGCTGATGCTCAGGATATGTACCTGCTAGCAGGCATCAGGGACTGTAGACAACCTGTGCTCAGCCTCCTGAGTCTGGATATTTTATTTTATTTTTTATTAAGGTATCACTGATACACAATCTTACAAAGGTTTCACATGAGCAACATTGTGGTTACTATATTCACCCATATTATCAAGTCCCCCCCATACCCCATTGCAGTCACTGCCCATCAGTGTAGTAAGATGCCACAGATTCACTGTTTGCCTTCTCTGTGCTACACTGTTTCCCCATGATCCCCCACACCATGTGTACTAAACATAATACCCCACAATCCCCTTCTCCCACCTTCCCCACCCTCCCTCCCACACCCCTCCCCTTTGGTAACCACTACTTCCTTCTTGGAGTCTCTGAGTCTGCTACTATATTGTTCCTTCAGTTTTGCTTCGTTGTTATACTCCACAAGTGAGGGAAATCATTTGGTACTTGTCTTTCTCCACCTGGCTTATTTCACTGAGCATAATATCCTCCAGCTCCATCCATGTTGTTGCAAATGGTAGGATTTGTTTTCTTCTTATGGCTGAATAATACTCCATTGTGTATATGTACCACCTCTTTATCCATTCATCTACTGATGGATGCTTAAGTTGCTTTCAATTCTTGGCTATTGTAAATTGTGCTGTTATAAACATGTCTTTTTGAAACTGGGCTCCTGCATTCTTAGGAAATTCCTAGGAGTGAATACCTGGGTCAAATGGTATTTCTATTTTTAGTTTTTTGAGGAACCTCCATATTGTTTTCCACAATGGTTAAACTAATTTACATTCTCACCAACAGTGTAGGAGGGTTCCCCTTTCTCCACATCCTCACCAGCATTTGTTGTTCCTTGTCTTTTGGATGTTGGCCATCCTTACTGGTGTGAGGTGATATCTCATTGTGGTTTTAATTTGCATATCCCTGATGATTAGTGATGTGGAACATCTTTTCATGTGCATCTTTTCATCTGAATTTCTTCTTTGGAGAAGTGTCTGTTCAGATCATCTGCCCATTTTTGGGTGTTGAGGCATGTGAGTTGTTTATATACTTTAGATGTTAACCTCTTATTGGATATGTTGTTTATGGATATATTCTCCCATATTGTAGGATGCCTTTTTGTTCTACTGATGGTGTCCTTTGCTGTATAGAAGCTTTTTAGTTTGATGTTATCCCATTTGTTCATTTTTGCTTTTGTTTCCCTTGCCCAAGGAGATGTGTCCAGGAAAAAGTTGCACATGTTTATATTCAAGAGATTTTTGCCTATGTTTTTTTCTAAGAGTTTTATGGTTTCATGACTTACATTCAAGTCTTTGATCAATTTTGAGTTTACTTTTGTGTATGGAGTTAGACAATAATCCAGTTTCATTCTCTTACATGTAGCTGTCCAGTTTAGCCAACACCAGTTGTTGAAGAGGCTGTCATTTCCCCATTGTATATCCATGGCTCCTTTATCATATATTCATTGACCATATATGTGTGGGTTTATATCTCGGCTCTCTATTCTGTTCCATTGATCTATGGGTCTGTTCTTATACCAGTACGAAATTGTTTTGATTACTGTGGCTTTGTAGTAGAGCTTGAAGTTGGGGAGCATAATCCCCTCAGCTTTATTCTTCCTTCTCAGGATTGCATTGGCTATTCAGGGTCTTTTGTGGTTCCATATGAATTTTAGAACTATTTGTTCTAGTTCATTGAAGAATGCTGTTGGTATTTTGATAGGGATTGAATCTGTAGATTGCTTTAGGCAGGATGGCCATTTTGTGAGTCTGGATATTTTAATTCAGGCTGGAAAGTACATCATTACTGCGAGGCCCTACCAGGGCTTTAAAGGGGTCTAAAAATCTAATGCTCCCAAAGAATTCCACCTTAAACTGGAGAGTAGGGGAAATCAAGGATGAAATGGGCTTATTATGTTAGGTCTGTAAGTCAGGCTCTCTGAAAATACAAACAACTCTGAATCATGGAGAAAGCTTTGGCTGCTGGTTTCTCATTTCCACAGAGAAGGAGGGACTGTCTCTTTCTACTTGTTGGTGATTGCCTGGCTCAACTTTCAGCAATTTCCAGTATTTTTAAATGTTTTTTATATAACTTTTGTTTGTTTGTTTACATCTCTTTTGATAAATATTTATGCAGAACTTACCATGTGTCAAGAACTGTTCTGAGCCCTGGGAACACAATGAACAAAACCTCTGAAAATCTTTTCCCACTGGAGCTGACATGCTACTGAGGATATTAATCATATTAATCATCTATTGTGATAATTATTCTTATATCACTGCCCCTTCTTTGTTGTAAACTGTTTGGCACATTATTTGTCTTCTTTTCTTCTGACCAAATTAAACAGAGTATCTGTTAAAGACTCATTCCTTAAACATTTGTTGAATTGATGAATGGTGATGCCAAAGGAATGGCTAGAATAGTAGACCATTTTCATTATGCATGGAATGGATTTAGTGAATCTTTCCAATACATATACAGGCAAAATTAATATCTCCCTCCATCTGCACTCTCATGCTTTTATTTCAGTTGCTATTCCAGCCCAACTGCAGCAAGGTTTGGTTGAGCTGGCGTCACTAGGATAGAAACCAGTTTCATCATGCCTTTTTTAATATAGGGCACAACAGAAGGAAAAATGATCAGGTATTAACAGTATTAAGTTATCACTATAATACTATCACTAAATATTTTTTCTTGACTCCTATCCACTTCACTTAATAGAATTTGTAAGTGCTGGAAACATTTAAAATTTCTTTAAATAGTGCTATTTAGAATGAACTCAGTTCCTACTAAGCAAAGGCACTTGAGTTAGCATTACCTCCTTTTCCACCTAATGACTCTACATACACCCACACAAACCCAAATTATTTATACAAAAGAATTTTCCCTTGGCCTCAGTATCCACGGCCAATGAACAATAGTAGCTGAGGAAGTTCTCTAAGCTCTGAAACAAAAGAAACTTTTTACAAAATGTCCTGATTTGATTGATACATAGATTTCAAGTATGAGAATCATTTTTATAACATCAAAAGACTTCAAGCATCATAAATTGTACATTCGGTAATCTACGGATTGAAGAAATACATAATGAAAAGTCACGATTATTTAAGTAATCTTTATATAAAGTTGAATTTTCGTCATCATAAATGGCACCTACAAGTACCTGAAAAATAATATACATATGTGGACAAAACATTTGTCTAGAGACTGGCTAGAAAAATTATAAATGGTTTGAGTGACTTACTCAAGAAAGATTTTTAAGCAAAATGGCAGGATTTATATTTTTAAAAATGCTGAAATTGGGGAGTAGGATCAACTGATTTGAGGGGCTGGGAGATGAGTTAGGAGTTAAGAAATGACTCACTAATAGTGGAGATGCAAAGACAGAGCTGAGGTAAACACTCAGTGTAGTCTTTGGGAAATAAGAGAGTGTGACAGGTGGGGTGAAACAGATGAAGGGACGTGAATATTTGTGATTTTGAAGACTGCATATAAGGCAAAACCCAAAGTATTGTATCACTTTTTGTTAAAGACCAGATTGGGAGATTGGTTTAAAGTACCTGCACATAGGCATCCATTAGGCAGCTGGATGTCCAGGTCTAAAGGTGTGGCCACCTGAACTGGAGCCCAGAGACAGTAAATCAGAGTGGTTAAAGAAACAGCTTATGAGTCACTCAGGCCTGGGTTCAAACCCCAGATTTAATATTTACTAGCTAGGAGAGCCTGGGTGAGAATTTTTACCTTACTGAGTTAGTGATATCTACCTGCTCTTTAACTGAGCTCCTTGTATGTACAAAGAAGTGTTCTAAGAATTTAACATGTACTTTTTCACTTGATCTTCACCACAATTCCTTGAGGTCAACCATATCATGACACTGACTTTACACATAAGGAAAGAATAATGAGGAATTTAAGGAATTTAACTAAGTCACAGCTAGGAAATAGGAGCTGGGATAGTCAATCCCAGGCAGCATGTGATAGAGGAAGGTGAAAAGGGAGAGAGAGACAAAGGAAGGAGAAAGGAGAGTGCATGTGAGGGCTTAAAGAAAAGTAAGGCAATCAATATAGGAAGCTAGAGAAAAAGACTCTTTTAAAAAAAAATTTTTTTTGGTATCATTAATATACACTTGCACGAACAACACTGTGGTTACTAGATTCCCCCCATTATCAAGTCCCCACCACATACCCCATTACAGTCACTGTCCATCAGTGTAGTGAGATGCTATAGAATCACTACTTGTCTTCTCAGTGCTATGCTGCCTTCCCCATGCCCCCCCCCTACATTATGTGTGCTAATCATAATATCCCTTTTCCCCCTTATCCCTCCCTTCCCACCCATCTTCCCCAGTCCCTTTCCCTTGGGTAACTGTTAGTCCATTCTTGGGTTCTGTGAGTCTGCTGCTATTTTGTTCTTTCAGTTTTGCTTTGTTCTTATACTCCACAGATGAGTGAAATCATTTGATACTTGTCTTTCTCTGCCTATTTCACTGAGCATAATACCCTCTAGCTCCATCCATGTTGTTGCAAATGGTAGATTTGTTTTCTTCTTATGGCTGAATAATATTCCATTGTGTATATGTACCACTTCTTCTTTATCCATTCATCTACTGATGGACACTTAGATTGCTTCCATTTCATGGCTATTGTAAATAGTGCTGCGATAAACATAGAGGTGCATATGTATTTTTCAAACTAGGCTCCTGCATTCTTACAGTAAATTCATAGGAGTGGAATTCCTGGGTCAAATGGTATTTCTATTTTCAGTTTTTTGAGGAACCTCCATACTGCTTTCCACAAAGGTTGAACTAATTTACATTTCCACCAGCAGTGTAGTAGGGTTCCCCGAGAAAAAAAGACTCATATAGTGGCAGACATTTATTATTCTGAGCTCTCCAAATGACAGATGATTCTAAAATTAGGCAATGGCTTCCCAGCAGAGATAAAATGTGGGGTCCTATTAGAAATATATGGTCTAAAGATTAAACTGAGGGAATGACTGTAAAACCCTTTCTTGGAAGTCCTGAGAAAGATTTAAGGTGGTATCTAGAACAGACCAAAGTCCCCCTAATGATCTTAAGGGTATGTCTCATACGTCATCTAGTTTAAATAATATTGTGATTCTAGGAATTTCAAGAACACTGCCCTTTAGCAGTCTTACAAAAAGTCCAAGGAAGGCTTATCTCATTTATGACTATGACTTTTGTCTAATGGATAGAAACAATAATATCCAGAGGAGAGCTACAAAGTTTTTAAGAGAATTGCATTGGTAGATATACAACTTAAACTAAAAGAGACTGAGAAAGCACAAAACTAAAAGAAGACTTTGGACCCCCAAACAACTGTCTTGGAAGTAGGTTGAGAAAATTACTCTGCTGTAGACATAAGACATTTATTATGAAAAGGGAATGGTGACTCAGACAGCAGAGCAAAGAACCCAGAGGGAAGAGCCAAGAACTACGGTAAATCATTCCCACACAATAGCACTGAATACTAATCAAGAAATGCATATCATGTCTTAGCAGGATTTCAAAGTTGCTTTGGAATGGCAACTCTAGTGCTTTCAATTTCTGCCTTTTAGAAAAGGGGAGTTTATAGCAGCTCTTCTAAGCTTGTTTTGGGTGTATGGGGAGCAGAGAACTTGCCTTTTTACTTCACAGGTTTTTTTAAGATAAAGAGTAATTATACTCAAAGAGCTGAACACAAGGAACTTCACCAAAGGAGCTTCATCTTCACCTGGACCAGACTTATATGACAGGATCATAGACTTTGATCTGATGCCATAAGGGCTGAGAGTTGAGAGTTTTGTGGCAGAGGAAGAATATTTCTCATGAGGGAGGGATATAATTGTTGTGGGCAGAAGGTGGGCATACTTTTCTAATATGGTCACATCTATCCCACATGCTCTTCTTATAAGGCAGCACTGACACACTCTAAGATATTTTTAACTCCCTCAACAAAGGGCATGTGGCAGAATGACATGGTATGTATTTTGAGGCCAAGTTATAAAAAGTCAGTTGGCTCCCACCTGGCTCTCTTTCTTGGGATGCATGCCTTGGAAGCTGATATATAAGAGTCTGGCTACTCTGAAACTGGCAATGCTGGAGAGAGTTTATACAGAGGGCACATAAAGACAGTTGCCCATGGGGTAGCAGCTATAGTTGCCCCCAGTTATTTGAGACTTCTTAGCAGCAACTGCCAGACATGGAAGTAAGAAGGCCTTCCAATAATTTCAGCCCTCAGCCTTCAAGATGCCCCAGCCAATAGCAAGCAGAACAGACATGAGCACCATGCACACTGCATATGTGCAATGTTAAACTGGTAAATCTCAGGAGTTTTATTATGCAGCCATGGTAATTAGAACAATACTCCTGCCTCCAAACAGACCTTGCTGCACCATATCTAAGAATTTTTTACTAGAATATAATTACCTGAGGCACCTACATTACAGACAAAGGTATTCCCAGGCATCCAAAGTTCTGCTGTTCTAATTTTGACTCTTGAATGACATCGGGACCCAATTATCCTCACTCATTCGAGAATTTCTCTTACTTTGTCCTCTTCAGAACTAATCACCACAACCCTGTGCTTGAAAGATACTTTGTATTATTATGATCTAAACAACTACCTAATCTTCACTATTGAACCTCAACGTTTATTCCTGTTTTGGAGGACAGTTCAAATACTCTTATCAAAGCATACAACACGGACCAGACAGATTCTCTACTGCTATATCTCCAAAATCAAGTATCACTGGTTCAGCTATTCAGTCTCCATTGACTCTTCAAAGGTAAACATTGCTCTCACCCATTCAGACCACTCTCTTCCATCAATGCTGGTGACCACCTGACCCATCCTCTATTGATCCTCTCCATTCCTCCTGGATCCTTGTCATTCAGCCAATTTAGGGACAAACCCACTTATGTCTCTACCTGCCTTCACCTCCAAAATTTTAGGAAGAACTAGCTAAACATGTCCCTACTTCATTATCCACTCTTTACTGTTCAAAGTGGAAGACAGTTCAAAGTGCATAGCTAGGTACAGAGGTGAGATCAAGGGTAGGCTGACTGGACAGATGCCCAAACATGACCTCAGGGAATGTGTTATTTCTTAAAGATGTAACAGTCTGAAATTTGGACTTTTGCTTATGTATCCAGAGTTGTATCTTTCCACTATTAGAGAGGATATGATTCATAGATTCATGATGATCAAACCAATTCTGATATATAAACTGGAATTCTAATATCTTAATTTACAGTAAGAAATCATGCCTGCTTTGTGGACCAGAATGCTTCTGCCCACAATATTTACTATTGCTTTTTTCCTCAATTGACAACAGAAGTCAAATATTTATATCTTTTTATATCAATCCTAAGATACGCAGTTTTTTCCCAAATGTAACCTCTCCAAAATCAAAATGCGTCTTACAACTGACTGTGTTTTACAGTCCCTGTCAGCTCGGTAGCAGTCCTAATACAACGGATTTAAAATCTGTTGATTTGACAGCTCCCCAAAAAGTTAAACATAGTTACCATTTGGCCCAACAATTCTACTTCTAAGTGAATATGAAGAGAATTTGAAAACACATGTCCACATAATAACTTGTACATGTATGTTCATAGCACCATTATTCATCCTACTCAAAAAGTGAAAACAATGAAATATCCATTAACTAATGCACGGATTAGCAAATTTGGTATATCCATACAACGAAATATTATTCAGTCATGAAAAGGAATGAAGTACAGATTCATGCTACATACAACATAGATAAACACTGGAAACATACTAAGTGAAAGTCAGACATAATGTATGATCTCATATGAAATGTGCAGAATAGGCAAATCCACAGAGACAGAGAAAGTAGGTTAGTGATTGCCAGAGGTTGGGAAAAAACAGTAATGGTAAGCAACTGCTAATGTTATTGGAATTTCTTTTTTGTGGGGATGAAAATGGTCTGGAATTGGACATTGATGGTGGTACAACACTGTGAATATATTAAAAATCACTGAATTGAACACTTTAAAAGGATAAATATCATACATTAATTATATCATAATAAATAAGGAAGGATTAACAATAAAAATGTCACAAAACCTATATCAAATGGGAAAAAAAAACTTTCTGGTAAGATAAAAAAAGTGTGATCATCAATGTATCTGAGATTTGATGACACAGTATTTGTGCAACACTGTTTGCCAAGCACTAACAAGGCCACTGAATGAGATGGACATTTAAATGATCACGAGTTTCAAGTTATAACCGATGGAAGCATTCATTTCTACAGCAGGGGTCAGCAAACTATGGCCCATGAGCCAAATCTGACCTGGCACCTGTTTTTGTATGGCCTACAAGTTAAGAATGTTTTAACATATTTAAATGGTTGGAAAATAACAAAAGAGTAATATTTAATCATAAATCAAAATTATATGAAATTCAAATTTATGCCCATAAATAAGGTTTTACTGGGACATAGCCATGCCCATTTTGTATGACAATGGCATAGTTGAGTAGTTGTGGCAGTGACTATATGGACCACAAAGTCTAAATGATTATATGACCTTTTATAGAAAGTTTGCCTTCCCCTGATCTAAACTACTGATATCAGAGAAGGCACTAGATAATTGATTTTGCTAATAAGAGCACCCAGGGTCCACAGCAATGCAGCTCTAACACACCTTACATCTTTTCCAGGTTGGTATTTCCCTGATGACTATTCCAGCTTCTTTAAACACATTAAAAGCCAGTAAGTTGGGTAACAGTGACATTTTCCCATCCTGTTCAATTGAGATCACATTGTTTCTATGTTTCCTGTTGATTCTAATAGTTAAGCTCTTGGGAGATTTAGGGGTGCCTTCCTGCTGCCTCTGTGTATGCTGTTTTCCCTCAGGACTGGGGTTGGCAGACACTCAGTGTCTCCCATAACCTTCAGACCTTTTGGTGGGCTCCAGATGACTTCCATCTGTATCTACATACTTCCAAGAATATCTGCCTTTTGTTGTCTGGGGACTCTTTTCCAGAAACACAGTAGGCCTCTCTACCTAAGCTTCTGACAGATGAAAAGTAGAGAATAATTAACACCCTTAGGAGTAAACCTCAACCAGTAACTCTGGAAATTAGCAGAAAAATATCTTAGCCACCCCTTCCCTTTATCAAGTATTTTGCCTAATTTCCAAGATGGTCCTTGTGAGATTAAGCTCTAGTCTCCCACTATGGTAGCTCACTTAATATTACCTTCTGTTATTTTTCTTATATTACCTCTGTTGCTTTTCCTTCTCTATTTCACTTCTTCAATTCATATTAGTGTTTCCTGAAATTCCCAAATAACATACTTGTACTAGAATCCTTGTCTCAGTCTCTGCTTCAAAGAAAATCCAAATTAACTCCTGACCTAAAATCATCCCTCCTGCAGCCCTTTAACTACCATCGCCTGGGAAGTTATACTTGGGATAATACAGAATCCCCAAAACTTCAACTCTTTAAACAAGAGCCAATATGGGTCTGACTAGAAATAAGTTTGTTCTCCTCAGGAACAAATGCTAGCACTGAAAATGAAACCAAGCTTTTCCTAGGTCTCCACTTGTGCCGTGAGTGGGATGGTTTCCTATTAACTGAATCCCTAGTTCATATGGCCTAGTTTAGACCCATACATACAGCTGCTTAATGGACATCATCAGTTGTATCCCACACTTCAATCTTTACATAATCGCACATGCGCACGCACGCACACACACACACACACAACACGTATATATAAAATCCAACTCAACATTATCTATATCCTCCCCTATTCCAACTCCTTCCCCCCAAGCAAACAAATTAATAAAAAATCTCTTCCTCTGATATTCTTTATTCCCTTCATCATCTCATCCTCCAACAGTTTCCAAATTTAGAGATACTCTTGGCCATACCCCGCATTCATCTGGTCACCAAGTCCTCCAGTGCTGATGCCAGAGGTGTCTCTGCATCACTGTGGCTCCTGACATCATCTCCACCTCCTAACTGACCTTCTGCTACTGACCTTTTCATATACCATTTGCCTCTTCAGACTGCTACCAAAATTATCTTTCAGAAACAATCAATGAATTCTGCCACTTGGCTTTGAATCCTATTTGACTCTACGTTGCCTACAGAGTAAATTTCAATCTTTTTGGTATGACCGCAAGACCCTTAACAATTGGCCCAGGTTCCCTAGAAGTTAGGTATTTTTCACACATATGTGAGTGATCACTTTTCAGATAGATATACATGCTGTTGAGATGAAGAAAATATAAACTTATTTCAAAGCTTTACTTAATTCATACTGCTGTTATTCATGTATTTTTCAAACAATGGAATACAAAAAAATACAGCTATTATGTGGAGCTGCAATTTTCTGATGTTATAAAAAGGGATTCTTACATTTTACTTTAAAAGTTAGGAGCCAACTAGATTTTTTTAAGTTCTCTTTCCAACTTTCAGCATTTATTCATGCTAAGTAACTTTTTAAGGCAGAGTTATTCCAAGGATATAGACTTTGAGAACAAGGTTTGTCTTGCCAATGGGTTTCAGCCCTGGGCAAGTTCACTATGGATTCAATGAGACCAGAGAAATGACAGTAGAACGTTCTTGGGGTGAAAGGGTTTATACCCAACTTTATTTCCATGGTGGCAGGTCAGTCACTAGAATCCCGTCCACTCAGAGCGAGTCCGCATGCAGCAAGTTGGTCTCTGCCTCTGGGCCTCTCGGCGGCACAGCTGTCTCAGTCTCTGTCCTTGGTGCTGCCACCACTCCAGTCTCTGCTCTGCTCTCCTGCAGCCTTGCAGCTTGCAGCCATGCCACCACGTCGCCCAGAATACTGGGCGTAGCTCTTTATATAGAGACAATAACGACGAATTGCCCACACCTGTGTAGTGAGCTAGCTGACTAGAGCCAGGTAAGAATCCTGGCCACAGGAACCTTCACTTTATCCACAACGGTATATCTGGACTGAAAAACAAGTTTGATTTTGTATTACTGTGTGCATGTGTGTATACATAACAGTGAGAGGTGGAAAAGACTTATATACCAGTTCTTATATAAATAGGGCAGTGTCTTGCCAATGGGTTTCAGCCCTGGGCAAGTTCGCTATGGATTCAATGTGACCAAAGAAATTGACAGCAAAACTGTTCTTGGGGTGAAAGGGTTATACCCAACTCTATTTCCACGGTGGCAGGTCAGTCACTAAAATGCTGTTCACTCAGAGCGAGTCCGCATGCAGCAAGCCGGTCTCTGCCTCTGGGCCCTCTGTCTGCACAGCTGTCCTCTGGGCCTCTCTGACTGCACAGCTGTCCTCTGGGCCTCTGTTCTTGGTACTACCACCACTCCAGCCTCTGCTCTCCTGCAGCCTTGCAGCGGTGCCACCATGTCACACACCCAGAGCACTGGGCGGAGCTCTTTATATAGAGTCAACAGCCATGTATTGCCCACAGGTGTGCAGTGAGCTAGTCAACCAGGGCCAGGTGAGAATCTTAGCCACAAGAACTCTCATTTTATCCACAGGCAGGATGTTATGTACTTTGTTCTCAACAATTCAATTATAACAACCCTGTCCTTCCCTAGGCTTCACTAAGGGAATTGGACTAGTCACCTCAGTTATAATACAATATAATTTACAAAAATTTAATATCCTGTAATAAAAATAAAGTTTTCCACCCTACTGAGGCCACTAGTTCTTCACCATCTCTTATTGGATGGTGTCCAATTACAGAACCAGAATATGGTAATTGGAGGAAGTAAACTCTGGATTCTTATTGGATTCAAATCCTGGGAACACTCTTGGTAACTCTGTGACCTTGAATAAGTCACTTCTGTGAGTCTCAATGTCTTTCTCTGTAACAGGAATATTACGATAAAACACATTGTACATTACAATGACTTTAAGTGAAAACAAATTGTTCTTTTTGGGCATTAATGTATTTTTTCCCTATTACTACTACTAAAATTACCATGCTCCTGAATACCTCATATGTTTAAGGCTTCACACTCTATGTCTCAAAGGATCCTTAGAATTTATTTAGATGACTTTACTTGGTTTTCAACTATGGAAACCAAAAGAAGTTATGTAGGTAGGTGGCCTGTCATTATAACATGATTAAAAATTAAAACAAAACCCCACAAATGTGCACCAGGGAGAGGAATTTATTCAGAAATACTTGACAGTGAGAACCAGAAATTAAGAGGCACACACCACAGATTCCCCTGCCCTTGTGCCTACTTGCTGCCAGGAGACAATTCTCCACAGGTCCCTCATGTTTCTGCTTGTCTTGCAAGTCGTGGCACTGCCTTCGTACCAAACTATCTTTCCAGGAATTCTATAGTGAACAGTAATGGTAAATAAAGATAGTGTCTCCCTCTAGAGCAAAGGGAGGTTTTGCTTACTGCCCATTATAAAAGGTTCAGGTACTTTAAGCGTAGGGTTCCTTTCTGTGATGCAACTGACTGACTTCATGTGCAGTTGTCACCTAGCACTCTTCACATTGCCTTGTGGGCATTTTGGTTCAGGAAATCATTGCAAGAAATTACTGATGTGTTCTGGCTACTGCTATTACTGTAATTAATCCTTTGACTCTGACCCTGAGGTCTCACTGTCCTGCAAGCATCCATGAAACCTCCCAGCTATCTTCTTAGTTTGCAAGTAGAGGGAAAAAAATCCCAGACATTCCACAGTTCTTGCCATTTGCTAATTATTACTAGCTATTAAAGCTACCTTATGTCCTTGAAGCATAAACTTTATATAATGAGTCCCCCTCATAGTTTCATGGAGACTACCAGCAACTAAGGAAGACCCAGAAATAGCAATAAAAACCATTTATTTAGTGTATGGAAACTCTTAGTGCCCGAGTAAAACTTGGATCTCTTGTAGCAGCTCTGTTTTCTAATCCTTCAGCAGCTGAGCACTTTGCTGCTAACTGCTCTTACCGGTAACCTTCAGAGATTTACCTTGGGTACTGGAGCCACCTTAGAGTATACAAAGGAGCTGGGATTTCACATTTCTCCCTGAGAGCCTTAAAGCCAATGATTGACTCAAGTGGAAATAGAGAAGCACTGCTCCTTTTCTTCAAGGCCAGACAAACTCTGGAGGAATGATTTATGTTCCAGAACTTACTGTGGGGCCAGGCTAAGGCTGGGCCTTGCCCTAAAATGGAACCTTTGTCTGGCTTCTTTCCCTTCCCTTTCCTGTTTCCCCACTCCCTTACTGGTTTCTCTTTGGAACACATCTTCAATAAATAAACAGCAAATGCTTAGCCTGAGGTCTGTTTCTAGGAGAACTTTGCTTACTGCCCATTATAAAAGACTTAGATTGCCAGTGATTCTTAAGCCTGGTTGCATAGTAGAATTAACTGGGGGAACTTTCTAAAAGTTATTATATTATCCCAACCTAGGCCAATTAAAGCAGAATCTCAGGCAGTAGGGCCAGGGCATGCATATATAATTCTTAAAAGCTCCCCAGATGATTCTACTGTTCAGCTCTGATATAGGTCATTTGAGCATTACCAACACAGGTATTACCGTTTGCTGTGTTCCCAGCATTCAAACAAGCCTAGCAGAAATCCTATCTACAATGTTGCCCAGCCCAGGAAATCCTCCAGGCTTAAAAGTTGGCAGCCACATGGCCCAGCTGGGCAGCAGAAGAATGCTTTCCCTTGGCAAATGTGGAGGAGATCTGGGGGCATCTGGGGGCAGTCTTGAGGCAGGAAGGGCCTAGAGGGCTTCTCTAGGGAAATTTGTATACAGCTGGCAAACAAGAGCAGGCCACTAGTTCTCAAACCTGGAAAGACCACTGCTATTCATGAATGGCTCCCAGTCCAGTTTAGAGGGATATCTGGTGACACCCCATCTATAGTAAGTCTCATCTCAACAGCAGCTTTGCCCTACTCCTTAGGAGAAGGATGTTGCGATACCTACATTGTATGTGTCAACGTGGCTAGGCTACAACATCTAGTTGTTTGGTCAAATATTAGTCTAGATGTTGCTGTGAAGGAATTTTGCAGATGTGATCAATTTCTACAATCATTTGACTTTAAGCAAGGAAGATTATTCTTGACAATGTGGGTGGGACCCATCCAATTAATTGAAGACTTTAAAAGGCAAGAATAGAGGTTTCCTGGAGAAGAAAGGATTTGGCATCAGGAAATGTAGCACAGAAATCCTGCCTGAGTTTTCAGCATGCTGCCCTGCCCTGCAGATTTCAGGCTTGTCAGCCTCCACATAAACAATGAGCCAATTCCTTAAAATAAATTATATTTTGTAAATACATAATCTCCTGTTGTTTCTCTGGAGAACTAGAATGATACAGGTGTGGTCCATCATTCCCAGTCTCAAAGGCCCATAGAAAATGTGACTATGGCCTTCAGTAGCCAATTTCTCAGCCACATTCAACCTAATTGAATTTGACCTACCAAGCTTCCCAGCCATCTACTTCTAGCTGCCAAACAAATCCCCATGATTACCTGTCTGTGCAGCAACAACTGCAGCCAGGTGCTCTTCTGCTCACTCTCTTCAGACAGATAGATTACATGGCTCAGCTACCTATTCAGCCCCCACGGAACATGCAAGAACCAACTGCCACCCTCTTTCACAAGAACACCTTCTACCCCCAAACTACACTTTCCCCTCTATCCTCTTCCAGGATCCCATTCCTCCTTAAGCCAATGACACAATCCACTTCTGGATAAAATGTGAGTTCCCGTGGCCAGGATTCTCACCTGGCCCTGGTTGATTAGCTCACTGCACACCTGTGGGCAATACATGGCTGTTGACTCTATATAAAGAGCTCCGCCCAGTGCTCTGGACACCACACGGTGGTATGGCTGCAAGGCTGCAGGAGAGCAGAGCAGAAGTTGGAGTGGTGGCAGCACCGAGGACAGAGCCCCAGAGGACGGCTGTGTGGGACAACTGTGTAGAGAGGCTCAGAGGACGGCTGTGCAGACAGAGGAGCCCAGAGGCAGAGACCGGCTTGCTGCATACAGACTCGCTCTTGCTCTGAGTGAATGGGATTTTAGTGACTGACCTGCCACCTGGAGATAAAGTTGGGTATAACCCTTTCACCCCAAAAAGAGTTTTGCTGTCAATTTCTTTGGTCACATTGAATCCATAGCGAACTTGCCTGGGGCTGAAACCCATTGGAAAGACACCACTACTTAGCAAAGTTCCTGGCATATAGAGGTATTCAAGAAAAATCTAAGGAAAGAAAGGTGGTCACCTTGCAAGCTGAGGAGCAATAGGACTTTTGAGAAATTTTCTGCCAGGCCATGGAAAAGTAGAAAGCCCATCTACTCCCTCCCACAAGAAGTAAACCACGGGCATCTCAGCAGAATGCTGTGCTGTCAGTAACTCCTCCCCACCTTAGTGTACTTGCTGGTGTGTCAAGGTTCACCTGCAGGCAAACTGTCTTGGCCAAAGAGAGGGGGCCTTAACTGAGAGCAGGTAAATGGCCAGGGACAATCATATCTTGCCTTGGTAATCATCCTGTCCACCTTCTGTCCCCCTGTTCCAGCCTTCTTTTGCCAGCCATATCTTTGGTCTATATGTTCAAGCATCCTGGCTCCTACCTCATGTTTGGGCAGCCCTATCCACCCAGCTTCATGTTCTCACAAGCTCACATACTGAGAATCTGGACTTTGAAATCAGAGAGATCTACTTTGGAATCCTTGTTTCGTCACTTACAATGTGGGTGACATTAAGCCTTGGTTCCTTCATGTGTCAAGTGGAAGCCCTATACAACCTTCCAGGACTGTTGTGGGGTTTCGAGGTAATCAAAGAAATAGTAAGATCTAGCAGAGCATTTGGCACACAGTAGTTTTAAAATGTGACATATTACTATCATTATTGAACAAAAGTTAATATTTGACATCAAGTTACCATCAGAATTATAAAAAATTGGACTTCTGGGAAGACGGTGGTGTGAGCAGGGTGGCAGAAATCTCCTCCCAACACTATATTTATCTATGAAAATACAGCAAATACAACTATTCCTAAAAGAGAGACCAGAATACACAGGAAAGCACACAGAGTGCAGCTACACCTGAAAGGACTGGACACCCCACGAGGCAGGTAAGATACAGAGCCGTGACCTGGCAGGACCTGAGCACTCCCCCACCCCAGCGCACCAGTGGGAGGAGAGGATTCAGAGCCAGGAGGGAGTGGAAGTACAGGCCCGCGAAATAACCAGCCCCGGTGATCTGCGCGGGGAGCACTGACACACATCGCGAGGTGTAGCAGAGATTGGAGAGACAGAGGGTGCAGGATCTGAGCGGGGAATGTACCAGGTTGCTTGCAGCCAGCTTCCGGGAAGGAAAAAAAAAAAAAGAAGAAAAGCGCGTGCTTTTTTTAGCGGTCTTAAAGAGACAGGAGCCCAGCGGAGGACCGGATCGCCCCGGCACACTCAGCCCAGTAGGCTGGGAGCCCTGGGGAGTTTTGGACCCCTTAGCTGGCGACTGGGAAAGGGTGGCTGCACTTAGTCTTCCCACAGAGATCAACAGCCTCCCATTCGTTCCCACCCCGGCCAGAGCTATAAAGGGCCCTGCGGAGCAGGGCAGCCATGGCTCTGGGATAGTGAAACAACAGCGCCACCTAGAGCATCCCCACAGAATCCACTCCTGGTGGCTGTTTTTTAGGTTTATTTTTTGTTTTTTCTTTTCTTTCTTTTCTTATTTCTCTTTTCCTTTCTTTCTTTCTTTATTTTTTTCTTTTTTTTTTCCTTTTTAAAGTCATAAAGAGCCCAGCTGACATATGTGGCAACTACCATTGACCACTTCTATAGCCATGAAAAGACAGAGGAATATGGTCCAGACTAAAATCAACCACCGGACAACCCGAGAGAGGGAGCCTTAAGGGATGGACATGCACAGTCTTCCTGAAAAAGAATTCAGAATAAAAGTCATAACCATGCTGACGGATCTACAGAGAAATGTGCAAGAGCTGAGGGAGGAAGTGAGGGAAGTGATGAAAGACAATGCAGAAATCAGACAAGCCATCAACGGGCTTAACAGCAGACTGGATGAGATGCAAGAGACTCTTAATGGAATAGAAAATAGAGAACAGGAATACAGAGAAGCTGAGGCAGAGAGATAAAAGGATCTCTGGCATGAAAGAATATTAAGAGAACTGTGTGACCAATCCAAACGGAACAATATTCACACTATAGGAGTACCAGAGGAAGAAGAGAGAGAAAAAGGGATAGAAAGTGTCTTTGAAGAAATAATTGCTGAAAACTTCCCCACGCTGGGGAAGGAAATAGTCTCACAGTCCACGGAAGCTCACAGATCTCCAACACAAGGGAGCCAAGGAAGACAACACCAAGACACATAATACTTAAAATGGCAAAGATCAAAGATAAAGACAGAGTATTAAAAGCAGCCAGAGAGAGAAAACAGATCACCTACAAAGGAAAACCCATCAGACTATCATCAGACTTCTCAACAGAAACCTTACAGGCCAGAAGAGAATGGCATGATATATTTAACGTAATGAAATATAAGGGCCTTGAACCAAGAATATTGTATCCAGCACGATTATCATTTAAATATGATGGAGGAATTAAACAATTTCCAGACAAACGAAAGTTGAGAGAGTTTGCCTCTCATAAACCACCACTACAGGATATCTTAAACGGACTGCTCTAGAGGGAAGCACTCCTAAGGCTAAAAAGATGTCACCAGAGAAAATAAAATCATAGCAAAGAAAGCAGACCATCCAAATACTAACTAAAAGCAAAGAATAAAATACCTAATATATAAAGAATGGAGGAGGAAGAATAGGAAAGGAGAGATAAAGAAACATCACACGGTGTTCACAATAACTTAACAAGAAAGTTAAGTTAGATTCTTAGATAGTAAAGAAGCAACCCTTGAACCTTTGGTAACCACGAATCTAAAGCCAGCAATGGCAATAAGTACATATCTATCAATAATCACCCTAAATGTAAATGGACTGAATGCACCAATCAAAAGACACAGAGTAAAAGAGTGGATAAAAAAGCAAGAACCATCTATATGCTGCTTACAAGAGACTCACCTCAAACCCAAAGATATACACAGACTAAAATGAAGGGATGGAAAAAGATATTTCATGCAAACAACAAAGAGAAAAAAGCAGGTGTTGCAGCACTTGTATCAGACAAAATAGACTTCAAAACGAGAAAGTAGCAAGAGATAAAGAAGGACATTACATAATGATAAAGGGGTCAGTCCAACAAGAAGATATAACCATTATAAATATATATGCACCCAACACTGGAGCACCAGCATATGTGAAACAAATACTAACAGAATTGAAGAAGGAAATAGACAACAATGCATTCATTTTAGGAGACGTCAACACACCACTCACTCCAAAGGACAGATCAACCAGACAGAGAATAAGTAAAGACACAGAGGCACTGAACAACACACTAGAACAGATGGACCTAACAGATACCTACAGAACTCTGCACCCAAAAGCAGCAGGATACACATTCTTCTCAAGTGCACATGGAACATTTTCCAGAATAGACCACATACTAGGCCACAAAAAGAACCTCAGTAATTTCAAAAATATTGAAATCCTACCAACCAACTTCTCAGATCACAAAGGTATAAAACTAGAAATAAATTTTAGAAAGAAATCAAAAAGGCTCACAAATACATGGAGACTTAACAACATTCTCCTAATTAATCAATAGGTTAATGACCAAATCAAAACAGAAATCAAAGAATATATGGAGACTAATGACAACAACAACACAAAGCTACAACTTCTGCGGGACGCAGCAAAGGCAGTTCTAAGAGGAAAGTATATTGCAATCCAGGCCCATTTAAAGAAGGAAGAACATTCCCAAATGAATAGTCTAAAGACACAATTACTGAAATTGGAAGAAGAAGAACAAATGAGACCCAAAGTCACGAGAAGGAGGGACATAATAAAGATCAGAGAAGAAATAAATAAAATTGAGAAGAATAAAACAATAGAAAAAATCAGTGAAACCAAGAGCTGGTTCTTCGAAAAAATAAAACAGATAAACCCCTAGCCAGACTCATTAAGAGAAAAAGAGAATCTACACACATAAACAGAATCAGAAATGAGAAAGGAAACATAACGACGGACCCCACAGAAATATAAAGAATTATAACAGAATTATAAAAAATTATCTTATATACCTGGGCCAGCACACCCTGTCCATTCCTGCAGACAGAGAACCTGCACAGGAAACTTCCCAACTAGTGTAAGTTCCCCACAAAGTTAAAAGAGAAATATCAACTATTGAAAATGTCTGTATTTTGAAATTGCAATTTGCCATTTACAATCTTTAAACATAGTTCTTCCATACGTGAAAGGAGTTGACTTGTCAGCATTCTGTAATTGTAGCTCACAGAAATAACTTTTCAATGAAAACTGTACAAAATTGAATTAACTCCTGTGATTCTCAGTTCTAACAGCACATCAAAAGAAACATTTGCACAGCTTTATAAAACATCTCAGATTTGATCTCCAACCAATGAGTTCCACTTCTTTGGGTCTCTGTGTGGCCTCGATATTACATCTTTTAAATGCCCCCTTGAAGATTCTGATGTCCAGCCAAGGTTGAACACCGCTGACCTACTGTCTGATTACAAATAACTCAAAACTGTAGAGGATGTAATGCAGAAATAGATGTAGCCTTGCACAAAGGGGGCTGTGGGCAGCCCTCAGCTGTTCTCAGCCTTCTCTCTGTCCTCCATGTTCTGCTTGTCTGGATATATTAGCACAGACTGGAAGTTACCTCATTTCTGCAGGGGCCCAGCAGGGCTTCAAAGGGGTTGGAGCCTCTGCTGTGCTAGGCCGATGCAATTTCACACCAGAAGCCTGGAGGAAAAGGGGGATGAGTAGGATGGAGTTTTGTGCAGAGTACAAGAAAGGGCAGGGAAGTAGGGAAAGGGCAAGGAGTAAAAGCTGCATCTCTGCACCTGGCTGTCAGAAAAGAAATGTGACCAAGTAACAGAGGTGTTCCCACAGAGAACAATGAGCCCTGTCCCAGCTACTCCCAGGTCGCCTGGTTTGCTGCACCGTAAATACTGTTGCTTCTGCTTGTGTTCATACGTCTTTTAGAGGAAAGTATTGCCTAGTGCCCTTTTTATTTTCTTCTGCATCTTATTCCTGTCCCCATTCTGTGAGTGCATACTATTTGGTAGGTTACTTCTCCTCCTATTCTCAGATCTGGTAGCATGACAAAGAAGTTATTTGACAGATTTGCTACTCCACAGAGTGGTGTTGAATTAATGAATGTTGAGCTGGTAGACTGCCCTCCCCTCACATAGTGCCATAGACTTAGATGCCATTCTATTGTGGCAAAATGCATCCTTCCTTGCTCTGGGTCTGCAGCACTTGGCAGTTCACTTGCAATGATTGCAGCCTAACCGTTCCCGGGGATGGGTTAGGTCTGTCTCCACCCGGCCGGGACCATCTCAGATAAAGGGTTTGCTTTATCTACCATCTCCTGGCACAGTCCTGACCTTGAGTATACTTTTGAATGTTTGCTATATCTAAGCCAGTTTCTCAATCTTAATATTACTTGACTGGCATCTAATTTCTTCATTGCTAGGAATGAAATCAATGGTAGATTTCAGGGTAGGTTCTGGATCATATGACTCTTTTCTGATGTAACTGCTGATAATCTATAAGACCTCTGAGTTTCCATATCTGTAAACCAAGTGGACTAAATCAGTTTTAAGGACACTACCAGTCAGAGGTTGAAGTGCTAAACATATAGAAGGTATTTAGAAGCATGACACTACAGAAAAATGAACCTGCATAAATTCCCTGCAGATCAACCTTACTTCATCTAAACCTCACCATAACTTGGAGATGTGCATTTTATTCCCATTTGGAGAACAAAAATAGGGTCTCAGAGCTTTCATTTGTTCATGGTCAGATAGTATGCCTAGGATTTGAACCCAAATTTGTCTGAACCCACAGCCACTCTCTCTGACCACTACGTACTGTTTCTCCAGTGGGAGGCTAGTCATACATGATGGTGTCTTGGGACAATGCCGCTGAAGACAAGCAGTTTCTTTAGAATGGAAAATAATTTTCATTCTCCCTTTATCAGAAGTCCTCACAGAATAAAGAGTTTCATAGCATGGCCTTACAGTAGCACTAAACGATGTCTGCCTTTATCCCCTTATTGGAATCTATTAAAAGAGCCAAGGGCATTTAAAAATTAATCATTAAGAATAAAATCTTTCCCCGCTTTTTATGGGCCTAAGGGCTAGTATCCCTCCACCATTCTACCACACAACCCTCCCCTGTTCTTCTCCCAAATATATGTATAAAACCAAAGTTATCAGTACAGGTATACCATTAAATTCAGAGTCCATACCCTTCTAATACTTTGACTGAAGTAAAGTTACTTAACATAATTAAACTTGAAAACCTAGAAGAAATATTTCATGAAAATCTCATCTATTTCATTCCTAGTATTTATAAGAATTCCTTTGCTACAAAACATAAAATTGCAACTCCACATGATAATAATTGTACGTTTTTTAAGTATACACTGTTTGAGAACATATGTGATAAAGTCAAAATGAATTCAGTCAAGTTTTAAAATGCTGACATTTTCTGCATCTCTACATCATCTACACCCAACTGAAAAACAGTCACTTGTATATGTGTGAAAAATAGCTGACTGCAAGACAGGCTGGGCCAATTGTCAAGGACTTGGGTGGCACATCAAGGAGACTGAAATTTATTCTTTAGGCAAAATGAAGTCGAGAGGTTTTAAAGCAAACTGACAGGAGCAGATTGATTTTTTTTTTCAGAAGATAATTTTGGCAGCAGTGTAGAAAGCCAATTGTGAAATGGGCAGAAAAGTGGCAGGAGTTTAGGAAGGAGGTAGAAGTTTGATATCAGGAACCACAGTGACACAGGGATATCTCTGACTCCAACATTAGAGGACTTGGTGAGCAACCAGCTATGGGCAGTGCAGGAGATTGAGTGCCCAGAGATGTTTCTAGATTCTGAAAATTTAGAAACTGTTACCTTGAGAAGAGTTAGGAAATAGCAGAGGAGGTATGTGTATTTTGTATGGAGTTGTGGTTTGGAATGGCGGGATGGTGGTGAGACTGATAATACTGATATGGATTTATGTTATTACACTTGAAATGATAGGGTACATTCAGGCATTGTCTCTTCAGCATGCCATTAAATATTTAAGTCTGATAATGAGGAGTTGACCTTTAGTCAGCAGTAAACCTTAGCTGTTATAACAGTACCTTACACGGCAGATGACCCATGGTTCAAATCCACTTACTAACGGACTGAGTGTGGATAAAATGAGAGTTCCTGTGGCCAGGATTCTCACCTGATCCTGGTTGATTAGCTCACTGCACACCTGTGGGCAATACATGGCTGTTGACTCCATATAAAGAACTCTGTCCAGTGCTCTGGGCGCAACAGGGTGGCAGGGCAAGGCTGCAGGAAAGCAGAGCAGAGGCTGGAGTGGTGGCAGCACCGAGGACAGAGGCACAGAGGACGGCTGTGTGGGACGACTGTGCAGAGGGGCCCAGAGGACAGCTGTGCAGACAGAGAGCCCAGAGGCAGAGACCGGCTTGCTGCATACAGACTTGCTCTTGCTCTGAGTGAACGGGGTTTTAGTGACTGACCTGCCACCTGGAAATAAAGTTGGGTATAACCCTTTCATCCCAAGAACAGTTTTGCTGTCAATTTCTTTAGTCACATTGAATACATAGCGAACTTGCCTGGGGCTGACACCCATTGGCAAGACACTGAGAAAAATCCTAAACTCTACCAAGCCTAGTTTTCTCATTTGAAGATTGGGATAATTAATACACACAAAAAGGATTTCTTATAGAAAATTATATATATTAGTAAAGTACATGGCATGTAAGATACTTGCTCAAAAAATAGCGGGTGCTATTATGTAGATTGCAAGCCACCAGAATATTGGTACCATCTCCTGAGACTGTGAAATTTGCCATACTTGGAGAGCAAGAGAGAAAAATGAAAGGCAGGACCCTGGGGATGCAATGCTAGAGAAAGAACATAAGGAAGGGCAGGCAAAAAAAGGTGAGAAGGAAAAAGGGAATCAGGAAAAGAGTGTGAACCAGCTGTCACTGGAGGACAGATTTTCAACAAGCAGGAGGTGGGTCTGGTTCCTGAAGAGAGTGAATGAACATTAATCATGAATTAATAAGAAAGTCATAAAGAGTGTTATATAGATAATGGCAACCTACTGGGGTAGTATTCAGGCCTTTCTAGAGCTGTGAAAGGTTAATGATCAAAATCATTAAATAACTGCAAAAGACAACATAATCTGGATTAAAAATGAAAGCATAATTAACAATATTAACATGGCTTAAAAAAATTGATGCATCTATTTGACCTACTTGGAGCATTAATGTTTGCTGTTAAGGTTTCCACTACAGATGCAAGAAAATGTACCTTTGTGCTTTCTTTCTATCTGACTGTGGCAGCCAAGACTGAATGTTGGAGCACAGGACTTGAAAAACATGTGGAAGGTGGGGAGATAACTTTTAGAACTCAGGAATAACTGTAAAGAGCTATTTACTCCAAAAAAGGAATAAAATTCTTGAATTAAAAAAATTGGTCAATCAAAAAAGCACAAGTAATCCTTTGTCATCTACCAAATCCAGTCCATCAGTTGCTGTTAGCTCCATTTCCAAAATCAACCCCATATCCAACCCCTGTTATGGTGTCTTCCTACTGTGTGAATTTAGCTAAATCAGAACCTCATTTCCCAGAATTCCCTTCCATATGTGATTGTGGGTTATAGTTGGACATAGAGAAATACGCATGAGATTTCAACCTCTAAAGCAAAGCAGCAGCCATTCAGATCTAAACGTCAGTGCAGGGTGCCCTGCTGCAGTTCATTTAAATTGATTTGTTGGCTCACCTTGTTGGAGTGGGGCAGCAGCTGGGCCCGCAGCTCCTCTACTCCCTCCATATCTCCTTCAGCTTCTCCATGTCCTGTGGCAGGTGCTGGGGCTAAGGACATCTGCATGATAAGGTTGTAGGCACTGAGAGACAGACATGGTTCCAGTTTGTCCCCACTCTCCCTTGTTTCACATTTCAGCTTTTCAACTCCTGGACCTACTGACTGCACTAACATCAGACCTACCACCAGAGGCAGCAGCTTCCCATAGACTTCATTGCCTCCCGCAATTGTGTAAGGTCTAAATCCTGCAATAAATCCTGAACTCCTATCACTCTTGGTGGTTGCTTCCCTGATTGAACCCTGACTGATACAACAATTGATATTAAACGTGGTTCCAGGGGAAAAAAACCTTAAGGATAGTTTTCTAAATTAATTTTGGGTTAGTGGAATTGATTTTCTGATATAATTAAAGAGACAATAGTAAAGGAGATGCTGGTAGTTCATGACATGCAAAAGTTACTTGAAATATCACCTATAGACATCTGTAATCAAGTGTCTTTGAACAGCAAGAATTTGAGGGAACTAATTGCTGCCAAAGAAGATTTTAGTGAAAATAAAAAGGAGCTCAGCGGTAAATGGTTGCTTCTAAGTGCACTGAAGAATGTGAGGAAAGAAACTGAAAAGCTTAAGGATTTATAATTGTCCTGAAAGATAAGGATATCCTGTATCCCAGGGCCAAGACTTCCAAAAATAAAATGTGAAATGTGGGTGACTGAATTACAACAGAAGTCGAATGTTTAACTCTGCAGGGTTTCTTTTGTTAAAGTTAAGACATCCATTGAGATGGAACAGGACTTAAAATCTGAGGTGAGGATATGACAGCAGATTCCAGTGAAGCTGGGGACCTTCTTTTAGATCCCACTAATTCTTCTTTGCCAATAGAAGAAGCCCTTCAACCCTTGTCTGAAGATGTCAGCCCTCCCCCTGAGATGCTGCCTTGCAGTTGACAGTTATCTTCTTCAAGAGCTACCCTCATGCTTTTCATTACTTTTAGAGCTATGACCAGATTCAAGTCCTAACAGCTCCCAGGAGGTAAACTATAAAGTGTGGCTCATAAGGTCAATACACACCAAAAGAATTATAAGATATTGCCAATTTATACTGATAGTGATATGCATGGAAATGGGTTCTAAGTTGTATTGGATCAGGGAAGAAGAGACATAATGCTGGACCCAGTGATGTTAGTTGATTCAGGTGCACTAAGGAGATATTCTGAACTCAGTATGTTAGCTTGAGGGGCTGTGAATGGCTCTAAAAGGTTGACTAACGGTTATTGAAATCTGGAGTTCAATATATTACACTAAATGAATTTGAAGTTTCTAAACTTCTTGATATACTGATGAGAGGATCTAAAGGCTTAGAGAATGATATGCTTAAGTAGATTTATTATGTAATACCAGTTCAGATACTCTCTACTATGTCCCCCAGGATACACCTTTCACTAAGGCTTGGAGAAATACACTGGGAAAGGAAGCATAGTACCCATAAAGAGTTCTATAGTGGCTATTCTCTAAAGGTTAGACATGAGAAGGGAAAATGCTACCATCAAACTGCAGACTCTAAATTCAATGGGGATGATGAGATCCTGGGGTGGCAGAGCCAACTGGTGGCATTTAATCACAAAATACACGAAGATAAGGTTACCATAATGGGCAGCAGAGCTTAAAGTCATCAGAAGACCCATAGAGACCTTTGACATTTGATAGTTGATCATGATGTCCCTAGAACTGAAATAGATTATCACCCTCTTACTTGATTTGTATAAGCAGTGTCATGATGGCTAAAAGAAGTCATACCTGATTCAGCAATAAAGAATTGTGGACCCTCAACCAATTGCCAGATTTAAGCTAGTTCCTAGACCCAAGGCCCCGTGAAAGAAAGATAGGGTCTCCTTAAGGAATACTCCTAAGAGACAACCAAAAAGTTTACTCTTGAGTCTTCCAGCTTTAACTGAATGGTGTTCAACCTTGGGCAATTTTACCTTCTAGAGGACAGCTGTCAATGTCTGGAGACATTTTAGGTTGTCACAACTGGGAGAGTACTAGAGTAAACTGGGAGAGGCGACAGATACTATCCAACATCCTGCAGTGAATAGGACAGCCTCCACAACAGATAATTATGTAGCCACAAGTGTCAAGAAGGCTAAGGTTGAGAAACCCTACTTTCCCAAGAGACCTGTGACCACTGAGTTTCAACAAGAAGACAGTGGGTCAGCAACATCATAATTTGTAGTGATTTCAGGAAAACCAGGACTAAACATTAAGCTCAGATTTGGCATATATAATCAGAGAATCACAGCACAAATTGAAGAGTGAAGTGAAGACAGTATCCAGGCACTTCTAGAGCTCTGAAAGCTTAATTATCCAAAACATTACATAATTGTAAAACAGAGAAAGCAATCTGGTTTAAAAATAGAAAGACTTAACCATATTAACAAATGAAAGTTTTATTTAAACTAAAAATGTCAAGTGATCCTCTTTCCAAATCCAGTCCAACAGCAACTGCAACCCAAAACTCAGTACCAAATCCTACTCTTCTCTCTCTTCTACTTCTCTTCTGCTACCAGTCTAGTTGAAGCTGTCACCTTGTCTCCCTGGGAAAGCCACTTTAATAGCTTCTTTATTTCCTCCCTTGTTCTTGGAGAATCTATTCTTGACATGCTACTGCCAAGTGGTCCTCTTAAAATATAGATTACTCACCACACTCCTGAGCATCAGAGTCCAGGTGAGGATGGGGGCCATAGTGAATGAGATGAAATTGGCACCTTTTTCCCACCTCAGCAGAAAGCTCAGAGGCAAGAGCAAAGAGAACACCAATCCAGGGTTGCTCTGCTTGATAGATCATGTGTGGACTATCTCCCTGGGTTCCCTGCTCCCTTCCTGGTCCTGCCTGCCTGTTACATATACACTTCCAGATTGCACTTCACAGCAGCAGACTGATCTAGTCAAACCATAAATTTTGTCACTCAACATAAACCATAGGCCCACAAGTGCCTACTGGAGTCAGTGCCTCATCTAAGTAGGTTCGAGTGGGACCTGAGAGTTTCATAGTTTTTAATCTCTCTGGGTGATTCTGATGTGTAGCCAAGGCTGAGAACCACTGGCCTACAACTGTGCTTCAGAAAATTAGGTGTACATACAAATCACCTGGGGGTCTCGTGAACTGCACTTTCTGACTCAGTAGAGCTGGAAGGGGCCTGTGACGGTGCAGTTTTAACGAGCTCCCAGGAAATGCTGCCGCTGCTGTCTGAGGACCACACTCTGAGTAGCCAGAGCCTCGGAGTAAATCATTGCTGTCCTCTACTGGAAGCCCCATTCTTGAAAAACGTCTGTACAGACACGTTGAAGCAGTGAGATTATGGAGTTGTTTTTTTCCTTTATCATTGCCACCTTGTATTCTTACAATGTTTTGTGCAATTATTAAAATCCTGTGAATTATGCTTTTCTGTTCTCTTATTCTTTTTTTTTATTGTGTTGTTGCTCTTCTGGAAAGAACATTTGTTTGTTGGTCTAGAAATGTGGCAAGAGGGAGGAGAGACAGAAGCTATGAGGAAGTGAGAAAATAAATACATTCCTCATGGTGCTGGCTATGGTCCATTTGTGCTACTCTGATGAGTGCTAGCCTACGGCCAAGCATCCTTCCCCTGACCAGGTGTGGCCTCTCAGGAAAACGGGGCCCAGAGTTTATGGGGCTCTGCAAATTACTGGAGCAGAGTGAGGTCCTGAAGAACAGGAGAGACAATGGCAGCTGCCAGCCACAGCACTCTCCTTGGCTTTCTCTCCGCTGTCTAATGTCCTGCTAGTCTGGCAGTTTCAACGCACACCAGTCATTCATCACTTTTTGCAAGGGCCTAATGAAAAGGGTATGGATTCTGATGTTGCTAGGCAGATCCTACTTTAGATTAGAAGCTGGGGGGTAGAGGAGGAGACATGAGAGGGGCTGACATGTTAACACTACATTCTTGAGCCTGGAAAGAAATAGAGACATTGGTAAATGGGTCAGTTTTTCAGAAAGACAAAGAGCCCCATTCCCAGTCATTTGGGGTTTGACTGGTTTGTTCTGCTGTAATAAGTTTTCCTTTTTATTCCCATGCAAAATGGATCCCCCCTCCTCTGCACTTCCGGTGCACTTGGCACTCCCATATATTCCAGCTAACCTGCACTGTGCTTAGTGGGCTGAGACCCATGATTCACTCTAGACCACTGGTTCTCAGAGTGTGGTCCCCAGAGCAGCAGCACCTGGGAGCTTTTAGACATGAGCATTCTCAGAACACAGCCCAAACCTACTGAATAAGAAACTCTGTGTTTGGGGCCCAGCAATCACCTCCAGGAGATCCTAATGCAAGGGAACTCTAGGAGTGTGAGTTCCTTTAGGTGAAGGGCACCTGTGAAGTACACCCTGCCAGACTTGGAAATCAACTGACGGTAGGAAAGTAGAGAGGCAAGATGTTTCCAGTTTTGAAAACTGGATTGGTTGTATTATGAAGCCAAATAAGGAATACAAGGAGAGGAGACATTTTAGTTTGTTATTTGTTTGTGGGATTCACAGAAGGAAAAGAGCAGGTGATAATAAGTTTGGTTTCACACCTATTTTCAGATGAGTGAGCTACATGCATATGTTGTTTCCTAGGCAGCTTAGAGTACAGATCTAGAAATACAAGGTCCAAGCTGAGGCTACAGACAATAGTAATCACTAGTTATAACAACAGCCAAGGAGCCCAATGGGCCTAGCTTTACTTCTAAGCCTTGCCACTTTAATTCTTTGAGCAACAAATTCTTGGGCAACATCATGTACCTTCCTTGGCCTTAGCTCTCTCATCTGACAATTAGAATAGGTGTATGTGGATAAAATGAGAGTTCCTGTTGCCAGGATTCTCACCTGGCCCTGGCTGGCTAGCTCACTACACACATGTGGGCAATACGTTGCTATTGACTCTATATAAAGAGCTTCGTCCAGTGGCCTGGGCGACACTGTGGCATGGCTGCAAGGCTGCAGGAGAGCAGAGCAGAGGCTGGAATGGTGGCAGCGCCGAGGACAGAGGCCCAGAGGACGGCTGCACGGAATGACTGTGCAGGCAGAGAGGCCCAGAGGCAGAGACGAGCTTGCTGCATGCAGACTCGCTCTGAGTGAACGGGATTATAGTGGTTGACCTGCCACTGTGGAAATAAAGTTGGGTATAAACTCTTTCACCCCGAGAATGTTCTACTGCCATTTCTTTGGTCGCACTGAATCCGTAGCGAACTTACAGGGAGCTGAAACCCATTGTCAAGACAGCATACCTCCTACCCCACAGATTTCAGGGAAGGATTAGCTGAGATAATGTGTTTAACTCAATTAACAAAGTTCCTGGCTCATAGAAATGGCTGCTGCTATTGTTTTATAGATTTGTGAGACTGCAGACTATGGATGGGACATGTAGACAATGGAGTAGATCTGATTATCAAGTTGTGCAAGAGAGCGAAAAAGAATGAGCCTGAGGATGCCAACTTCATGAGGGGTCTGAGCAGGAGCAGGCAAAGTGCTGATGAGGCAAATAATCCTCCAAAGGACTAAAGGCAGGAGAAGGAACAGGTGGAGAGGCAGGAAGAGAATCAGGGGACAGTGGCCTGGAGGTTGATGGAGGGAGAGACTATATCAACTACTGCACAATTTGCAGCAATGAACCAGGATTGGAACTAAGAATGAACCATTTTATCTAATGTCAAGAAAATCAATGGTGACCTGAAAAACAGCAACATCAATGGCAGTATGAAGGGAGAGGCAGAAACCATCAGCAACATCAAGCAATCCTAAAATGCTATAGGTTTAATCATTAAAATGGACCCATAATTGGAAGAGGGAAAGGAAATGTAATTCACTTTCAAAAGAGCCTAATTAACAGCACTAATACATATAAAGTAATAATTTTGCTCAAATCAAAAACCTAGAAATCATCCTGGGGTCCTTTTTTTCCTTCACATCTCACATCTAAGTCATCAGTTGCTTCTGTTGGACATATCACCAAAATAAATCTAGAATCCATCCATTTCTCTGCTCCATTGCTGTTACCCTAGTCCAAGCTACTCTCACTTCTCTCTCAGGTAACTACAATAGCTATACCTGGTCTCCTTGTCTCCTCTCTTGCCTCTCCAGATTGCCTCCCACCCCTGCCCTCTTCCCAGCAGCCTAAGAGATCTGTTAATGTGTAAATCAACCACAGTAGTCTCCCTCTTCAAACTCTTCAGTGGCTTCTCACCACACTTAGCAAATAATCCCAACTACTTACCTTAATGAGTAAAGCTCCACTGAGCTATCACTCTGATCTCATACTGTCCAATATGGTAGCCATAGCCCCATATGGCTACTGAGCATTTAAAATACTAGTAAAGTTTTAAAAAAAGTTTTAAAATATTTATATATACATTCATGGAGTCACATGTGGCTAATGTGATTGAAAAGCTGTATATCAGATTTTATTTAATTTATATTAAATTTAAATAACCACATATGGTTAGTGGTTACCATAGTGTACAGCACAGATGTAGAACATTTCCATCATCACAGAAAGTTCTATTGGATAGCACTGCTCTGGCTCTGCTTTGTTCTCCTTTGCTTGCAGGACTTTAGCATCACTGACCAATCTTCTGCTCCTCACCCACATTAAGCTCCTTCTCCACTGAAGGTTTTGGTACAGATTGTTCTGCCTATCTAGACTTTGTTACCTGTTGATCTTCACATGAAAGCCTTGTCTCAGCAACAATGTCAACTCCTCAGAAAGGCCTCCCCTTTCCACCCAAATGAAAGTCTTCCTATTGTGTTATCTTCAAAGCATTTCTGGCTAGGTAAAGCTATTTTCTATATGGATTGTTTAATTCTTTATGGCCTGTATCCCTCTTTTGACATGTTATTTCCCCAAAGCCAGGGACTTTGACTGTCTAGTGTAGTTGGAGGACTCAAGCTTGCTGAGGCAGAATTTCTACTTCTCCAGAATAAAAAAGCAAGGAATGAGTACAGATGCTTTTCTTGGAAGGAGAAAGGGAGCATCAAATACTATACCTAACAGTCTCTATTTTCTTTAAAAAATAAGAAGAAAGGTAGTCTGCTAAATGTGAGCCTGCTGGAGATAAAGTGAATTGAGAATCTGGGAAACCTAGTAAGGATTTAAAGGATTTAACTGAAAAGGATTTAACTTTTCAATCCAGGCATTAGAAACAAGATGAGATGTAACTTAATAACATTTGCATAAATTTAAATAAATCAAAACTTTTCTTCATAAACACTACATATTATGCAAGAATACATACAAAGGACATTAAATACTTTAGAATGGTTACATATGGGGGAGTTAGAGATAAACAAGGAATAGATAAAACAAGAGAAGGACCTTGCACGGACATATAATGATAATGTGCCATGAAATGAGAAACAGAATTCAGCATCCTCCACCTGAGGTTAGGTAGGTCTGGGACTGCCCAGCCCATGTCTCCAGATGGGAGACCCAGAGTCAGAGGCTTACCTCTTTCCCATAGAAATCTCCAACCATTCCAACCTTACAGGGCTTGGGTGGGATGGGGAAGAGTTAAATTCATACAGAGCTACTTATAAATATTAAAAGCCTTTTTTACTACTACTAGCATTTGTCATTAAAAACACAAAAATATTTAACAAATTTTAGGAGAGGCAAAAACTGGACTTTCATATCAAAAGCCTATAAATAGGAGATGGATTAAAGATGGAGAAATAGGAAGGCAAGGTAGAAATGTCCTCCCAAAAACACATAAAAGAGGAAAATACAGCAAATGTAACTAGACCTAAAAATGACCTAAAGACTGCAGAATAGACCCCCTACACCTGAGGAAGAAGAGAGGACCACACAGAAAATCATGAGGCGGCAAAGCCAATATCAAGTGGGACCCAAGCCCTACTCCCACCCCAACCTACAGGGAGGAGAAAGAAGAACAGAGCCAGGACGGGGTAGGAGCCCAGGAGCACTACACACGTGGCCCTGGATATCTGCTCCAGGAGCGTAAGTCCACATTACATTGGGTGTTGGTGATTAGTTGGGCTTGACACCAGAGACAAGTGGAACACTCTGGGAAACTGAGATTGGCCAGTGCGGAAGGCAGGCACACTCCACCAGTCCTGAAACCCAAAGCAGAGGCAGCAGTTTGAAAGACTTGTCAGCAGTGGGAGGGGTGCCAGAGAGGTGAGGTTTAATGGAGCTCTCTCTTCAGGAGAAGGGGCAGGTGGAGGATACCTTCCCAGCCCTTCCTCAGCCCAACAGATCAGGAGCTCACAGAGCCCCAATTGCTCCATCCCCCTTGCTGGCAATGCAGCCCCAAGGCTCCTTCATGTGTGTGCTGCCTAGAAACAACACACTTGGTCCAGCAGTATCAGACTTTGCTGCCTAGCAGGCAGAGGGAGACTCTCCCGGCTTCCTTGGCTCCATTTCGGCCCAACCAGGGAGGTGCTTGCAGGAGCCAGCCCTAAGAGCTCCTTCCTCTATGAAAATGTCCAAACCCGGTGCTGCAGGTCCATCCAGGGCAGAGCCACACATTGGTCCTCCCAGCTCATTAACCCTAGAGTCCTGCCATTGCTGCAGGCCAGGTAGAGTGTGGCCCTACCCACAGGGAGCTAAGCAGAGATTCCTGAGCTGATCACAAAGGTAGCAGCTCAAGCAAACTTCCCACCCAGACTGAAATGACTACAGATGGAAAACAGATAAGCGGCCCTGCCCTTGGCACATCCATAGCTGGGGCCCCCACAAAACAGAACCAAGCATAGAGAGTAAAGAATCTTGATATTCATGGCAAGCCTTCTTCATAAAGCTATTACTCTTTAGACTAGAAAGCATAGCAGAGACATCTAATACAAAGGAAGAAACCCTGACAAAATGAGGAGGAAGAGGAATATGATCCAAAAAAAACACTACAAGACAGAACCCCAGAAAGAGGGCAATTGAAACAGAGATCACCAATCTTCTTGATGTAGATTTCAAAATAAAAGTCATAAACATGCTCACAGATTTACAGAAAAGTAGTCAAGATCTCAGGGAGGACTTCCAACAAACAGATAGAAAACCTGAAAAGAGCCACTCAGAGTTGAAGAATACACTATTTGAAATGAAATATACACTGGAGGGATTTAAAAGATTAGAACATGTAGAGGAGGTGGTAAGTGAAGTGGAAATTAGAGAACAGGAAAACAAAGAAGCTGAGGAACACAGAGAAAAAAGGATCTCTAGAAACAAAAGAATGATAAGAGAGCTATGTGACAAATCCAAACTAAATAATATTTGCATAACAGGGGTACCAGAAGGAGAAGAGAAGGACAAGGGGATAGAAAGTCTCTTTAAGGAAATAATTATTGAAATCTTCCCTAATCTGGGGAAGGAAATAGACACTCAGGTCATGGATGCATAGAGATCCCCTAACAAAAGGAACTCCAGAAAGACAATACCAAGTCATATAATAATTAAAATCACAAAGCTCAATGATAAGGAGAGAGTATTGAAATCAGCCAGAGAGAGAAAAAAAGATTACTTATAAAGGATATCCCATCAGGCTATCAGCAGGCTATCGACAGAAACTCTACAGGCCAGAAGGGAGAGGCATGATATAATTAACATAATGAAACAGAAGGACCTCAAACCAAAAATCCTCTATCTGGCAAGATCATCATTTAAATTTGAAGCAGGGGAGTGACTTCTGGGAAGATGGCGACGTGAGCCGGGCAGCCCAAATCTCCTCCAAACATTATATTTATTCATGAAAACACAGCAAATACAACTATTCCTAAAAGGAGACCAGAATACACAGGAAAGCGCAGAGCGTGCATTACACCTGAGAGGACTCGGCACCCGTGAGGCGGTCATAAAGAGCCCAGCTGACATATGTGGCAACTACCAGCAACCACTTCTATAGCCATGAAAACACAGCGGAATATGGTACAGACAAAGCTTCAGACCCAGACAACCCCACAGAGGGAACATGAAGGGATGTACATGCACAGTATTCCTGAAAAAGAATTCAGAATAAAAGTCATAACCATGCTGACGGATCTACAGAGAAATGTGCAAGAGCTGAGGGAGGAAGTGAGGGAAGTGAGGAAAGACTATGTAGAAATCAGACAAGCCATCGATGGGCTTAACAGCAGACTGGAGGAGGTGCAAGAGACTGTTAATGGAATAGAAATCAGAGAACAGGAATACAGACAAGCTGAGGCAGAGAGAGATAAAAGGATCTCTAGGAATGAAAGAATATTAAGAGAACTGTGTGACCAATCCAAACGGAACAATATTCGCACTATAGGAGTACCAGAAGAAGAAGAGAGAGAAAAAGAGATAGAAAGTGTCTTTGAAGAAATAATTACTGAAAACATTCCCACAGTGGGGAAGGAAATAGTCTTTCAGTCCATGGAAGCCCACAGATCTCACAACACAAGGGACCCAAGGAAGACAACACCAAGACACATAATAATTAAAATGGCAAAGATCAAAGATAAAGACAGAGTATTAAAGGCAGCTAGAGAGAGAAAACAGATCACCTACAAAGGAAAACCCATCAGACTATCATCAGACTTCTCAACAGAAACCTTACAGGCCAGAAGAGAATGGCATGATATATTTAACGTAATGAAACAGAAGGGCCTTGAACCAAGAATATGGTATCCAGCACGATTATCATTTAAATATGATGGAGGGATTAAACAATTTCCAGAAAAACGAAAGTTGAGAGAGTTTGCCTTTCATAAACCACCACTACAGGATATCTTAAACGGACTGCTCTAGAGGGAAGCACCCCTAAGGCTAAAAAGATGTCACCAGAGAAAATAAAATCATAGCAAAGAAAGCAGACCATCCAAATACTAACTAAAGGCAAAGAATAAAACACCCAATATATAAAGAATGGAGGAGGAAGAATAGGAAGGGAGAGATAAAGAAACATCAGACGGTGTTCACAATAACTTAACAAGAAAGTTAAGTTAGATTCTTAGATAGTAAAGAAGCAACCCTTGAACCTTTGGTAACCACGAATCTAAAGCCAGCAATGGCAATAAGTACATATCTATCAATAATCACCCTAAATGTAAATGGACTGAATGCACCAATCAAAAGACACAGAGTAACAGAGTGGATAAAAAAGCAAGACCCATCTATATGCTGCTTACAAGAGACTCACCTCAAACCCAGAGATATACACAGACTAAAACTGAAGGGATGGAAAAAGATATTTCATGCAAACAACAAAGAGAAAAAAGCAGGTGTTGCAGTACTTGTATCAGACAAAATAGACTTCAAAAGGAAGAAAGTAGCAAGAGATAATGAAGGACATTACATAATGATAAAGGGGTCAGTCCAACATGAAGATATAACCATTATAAATATATATGTACCCAACACTGCAGCACCAGCATATGTGAAACAAATATGAACAGAATTGAAGGAGGAAATAGACAGCAATGCATTCATTTTAGGAGACTTCAACATACCACTCACTCCAAAGGACAGATCAACCAGACAGAGAATAAGTAAAGACACAGAGGCACTGAACAACACACTAGAACAGATGGACCTAACAGATATCTACAGAACTCTGCACCCAAAAGAAGCAGGATACACATTCTTCTGAAGTGCACATGAAACTTTTTCCAGAATAGACCACATACTAGGCCACAAAAAGAAACTCAGTAAATTCAAAAATATTGAAACTCTATAAACCAACTTTTCAGATCACAAAGGTATAAAACTAGAAATAAATTTTAGAAAGAAATCAAAAAGGCTCACAAACACAAGGAGACTTAATAACATTCTCCTAATTAATAAATGGGTTAACGACCAAATCAAAACAGAAATCAAAGAATATATGGAGACTAATGACAACAACAACAGAAAGCCACAACTTCTGTGGGACGCAGCAAAGGCAGTTTTAGAGGAACATTTATTGCAATCCAGGCCTATTTAAAGAAGGAAGAGCATTCCCAAATGAACAGTCTGAAGACACAATTACTGAAATTGGAAAAAGAAGAACAAAGGAGGCCCAAAGTCACCAGAAGGAGAGACATAATAAAGATCAGAGAAGAAATAAATAAAATTGAGAAGAATAAAACAATAGAAAAAATCAATGAAACCAAGAGCTGGTTCTTTGAAAAAATAAACAAAATAGATAAACCCCTAGCCAGACTCATTAAGAGAAAAAGAGAATCTACACACATAAACAGAATCAGAAATGAGAAAGGAAAAATAATGACGGACCCCACAGAAATACAAAGAATTATAAGAGAATATTATGAGCATCTACATGGTAACAAGCTGCAAAACCTAGAAGAAATGGACAACTTCTTAGAAAAATACAACCTTCCAAGACTGACCAAACAAGAAACAGAAAAACAAACAGACCACACCAACAACGAAATTGAATCGGTAATCAAAAACCTACCCAAGAACAAAACCTCCGGACCTGATGGATTCACCTCTGAATTCTACCAGACATATAGAGAAGAAATAACACCCATTCTCCTTAAAGTTTTCCAAAAAATAGAAGAGGAGGGAATACTTCCAAACTCTTTCTATGAAGCCAGCATCACTCTAATACCAAAACCGGGCAAAGACCTCACCAAAAAGAGAATTACAGACCAATATCTCTGATGAACGTAGAGGTAAAAATACTCAACAAGATATTAGCAAACCGAATTCAAAAATACATCAAGAGGATCACACACCATGATCAAGTGGGATTCATCATAGGGATGCAAGGATGGTACAACATTTGAAAATCCATCAACATCATCCACCACATCAACAAAAAGAACAAAAACCACATGATCATCTCCATAGATGCTGAAAAAGCATTTGACAAAATTCAGCATCCATTCCTGATTAAAACTCTCAACAAAATGGGTATACACAGCAAGCACCTCGACATTATAAAAGCTATATATGACAAACCCACAGCCAACATCATACTTAACACCATGAAGCTGAAAGCTTTTCATCTAAGATTGGGAACAAGACAGGGATGCCCACTCTCTCCACTGTTATTCAACATAGTACTGGAGGTCCTAGCAATGCAATCAGACAAAACAAAGACATACAAGGCATCAAGATTGGTAAAGAAGAAGTCAAATTGTCACTATTTGCAGATGACATGATACTGTACACAAAAAAACCTAAACACTCCACTCCAAAACTACTAGAACTAATATCTGAATTCAGCAAAGTTGCAGGATACAAAATTAACACACAGATATCTGTTGCTTTCCTATACACTAATGATGAGCTATCAGAAAGAGAAATCAGAAAAACAATTCCATTCACAATTGCATCTAAAAGAATAAAATACCTAGGAATAAACCTAACAAAGGAAGTGAAAGACTATACTCTGAAAACTATAAGACACTCCTAAGAGAAATTAAAGAGGACACTAACAAATGGAAATGCATCCCATGCTCTTGGCTAGGAAGAATAAATATTGTCAAAATGGCTATACTACCTAAAGCAATCTACAGATTCAACACAATCCCTATCAAACTACCAACAGCTTTCTTCAATGAACTGGATCAAATAATTCTAAAATTCATATGGAACCAGAAAAGACCCCAAATAGCCAAAGCAATCCTGAGAAGGAGGAATCACACAGGGGGAATTACGCTCCCTGACTTCAAGCTCTACTACAAAGCCACAGTAATCAAGACAATTTGGTATTGGCACAGAAACAGACCCACAGACCAGTGGTACAGAATAGAAAATCCAAACATTAACCCAAATATATACAGTCAATTAATATTTGATAAAGGAGCCTTGGATATACAATGGGGAGATGACAGCCTCTTCAGCAGCTGGTGTTGGAAAAACTGGACAGCTACATGTAAGAGAATGAATCTGGACTACTGTCTACCCCCATACACAAAGGTAAACTCAAGGTGGATCAAAGACCTGAATGTAAGTCATGAAACCATAAAACTCTTAGAAAAAAACATAGGCAAAAATGTCTTGGACATAAACATGAGCGACTTCTTCATGAATATATCTCCCCGGGCAAGGGAAACAATAGCAAAAATGAACAAGTGGGACTATATCAAGCTGAAAATCTTCTGTACAGCAAAGGACACCATCAGTAGAACAAAAAGACATCCTACAGTATGGGAAAATATATTCATAAATGACGTATCTGATAAAGGGTTGACATCCAAAATATATAAAGAACTCACACACCTTAACAAACAAAAAGCAAATAATCCAATTAAGAAATGGGCAGAGGACATGAATAGACACTTCTCTAAAGAAGAAATTCAGATGGCCAACAGGCGCATGAAAAGATGCTCCACATCACTGGCCATCAGAGAAATGCAGATTAAAACCACAATGAGATATCACCTCACACCAGTGAGGATGGCCAACATCCCAAACACAAACAACAACAAATGTTTGCGAGGATGTGGAGAAAAGGAAACCCTCCTACACTGCTGGTGGGAATGCAAATTAGTTCAACCATTGTGGAAAGCAGTATGGAGGTTCCTCAAAAAACTCAAAATAGAAATACGATTTGACCCAGGAATTTACCCTAAGAATGCAGCAGCCCAGTTTCAAAAAGACAGATGCACCCCTATGTTTATTGCAGCACTATTTACAATAGCCAAGAAATGGAAGCAACCTAAGTGTCCATCAGTAGATGAATGGATTAAGAATATGTGGTACATATACACAATGGAATATTATTCAGCCATAAGAAGAAAACAAATCCTACCATTTGCAACAACATGGATGGAGCTATAGGGTATTATGCTCAGTGAAATAAGCCAAGCCGAAAAAGACAAGTATCAAATGATTTCACTCATATGTGGAGTATAAGAACAAAGAAAAAAGAAACTGAAGGAACAAAACATCAGCAGACTCACAGAACCCAAGAACGGACTAATAGTTACCAAAGGGAAAGGGACTGGGGAAGATGGGTGTGAAGGGAGGGATAAGGGGGAAAAAAGGGCATTACGATTAGCAGATGTAATGTTGGTGGGGCACGGGGAGGGCTGTACAATTCAGAGAAGACAGGGAGTGACTCTATAGCATCTCACTATGCTGATGGACAGTGACTGTAATGGGGTTGGTGGTGGGGACCTGATGAAGGGGGTAGTTTAATCACCATGGTATTGCACATGTAATTGTAGATTAATGATACCAAAATAAATTATAACAAACAAACAAACAAATAAATAAATAAAATGCAAAAAAAAAAAAAAAAAGAACTCTTGCCATTTGCAACAACATGGATGGATCCAGAGGGGATTATGCTCAGAAAAATAAGCCAGGCAGAGAAAGACAAATACCATATGATTTCACTTATTTGTGGAATATAAAAACAAAACAAAACAGAAGGCACAAAACAGCAGTAGATTCATAGACACTGAGAAGTGACTAGTAGTTACCAAGGGGGAGGGGTTGGGGCCAGTGTGGCATGGGGGAAGGAGGAGGATACAAAGGTACAATAATTCACAATCACAATATCAGTTGAACCACTGTGAGGTACGTTTGAAGCCACATAAGATTGTATATTAATGATCAGTTTTAAAAAAGCCTATAAATAAAAACATTATGTACTTTGGTGGTTCTCATACTTGGAAATGACTCTCAAATACACTTTCATTTATTAGGAATGAACAGCTCTGCAACATGGCCCAGGGATATGAAAAGAGAGTGCGTGTGTATGTGTTAGTGTATGTTTTAAAAGCAACCCCAGGAAGATTTTCATGACTAGTCACATTTGGGAGGCATTGCATTGCCACTCAATAAGTGCCAGTTTTCTAGTGAAACATAGAAGGGAGAGACAATCCAGGCATGGACAGTGACAATGCAGCATGGAAAGGCCTGGAGGATTCTGGGAAAAGTCATCTACTAGATCTCAGGTTTGTGGAGATCAATGGTGGAAGTAGATGCAATAGAGTCTGACTCTAGAGGTTCTGGGAATCAAGGCTGAGAGTACTACACCTCACTCTGGAGACAACAGGGGTTATCTCCAGGCTGTTAAGCAGTTGGTGTCTTGATCAGGTGGTGGCTAGAAGATTAACTCTGGCAGCTATGAAGAATGGACTGCAGGGTGGAGGGATTGGTGCATGTGCTAAGTAAAAAAGGAAGGGGGAGGGCAGGGGCATGGACTTTCTGCTTAACAGATGACTGAGGTGCAGGATGATTCTGAAGTTTCTATCATTAGAAATTAGGCAGAAGGTGAAGTTAGTAACATTAAATCCCAGATTAGTAATTCCCCTGCCTAATTTACAAATTGTTCATACAGAAGGTCAGGAAGAACCAGGCAGCTGAGCCACCCTAGAAACGAATCCTCTCCCCTTTTTGAGTTATAGGCAAACCAGAATGTGTATGTTTGAACTGTTGTGTTCATTTCATCCTGACTCTATCCTTAGGTATTGCAGCTTAATTATTCCAAATAAAAATGCTGTGCATAAGCAGCTCAGCTTGCTAGGTCTCATGTTTGATAATCTAATTTAGCCTTCTGGCACCCTAGCCCTGTCTGGCCTCAGTGTAATTGCTTAGCAAACCTGCCACTCTTGAAGCCTTGAATAAGCCCAGTAAATATTATTGACCAGCAGAGTATAGATTGTCATGCTGGTTTTGAGTATCTCTATCCTTCATGTTTTAATACCTCTCCCTTTTATCCAGTCATTCCCTTTTCATCTGCCTTGTTAGATTTTTTCTCTCTGCTTCAATCTTGCTGGATGATTATAAAAGCAACAGTTGTAATTTCTTATATAAACTATTATTCTAATTAGTATGTTACAGTTCAGCTTAGAATACTCCACAGTGGTAGTTGAGGAATTCCCACTGAGAAGCTGTACAATAATCCAGGAAAGAGATGACACAGACGTGAACAAGGAGGTGTCAGGGAAATAAGAAGCCAAAGAAGTCATATGGGGACTGCAAATAAATTTATGGAGGGGAGAGACAAAAGATACTTAAAAGTTTAGGGATCACTATTCAGGAAAGAATATGTAACAAAAGATTAAAAAATAATCTTTGGGAGCAAAGATGTGGGTAAAGCAGATATTTTCACCCAAATCTAATACGGTAGAAACAGGCAACATCTCTGAAAACTTGAAAACATTTAAAAAGAAACAACTCCTTCTAGGAACAATTCAGCCTATGTTAGCTTCTGTAAAGAATTTCATCTGGTTTACTGACACACAGCAAACTCCATATAAATTGCTCTCGTGTTTGGGATCCCACACTGTCTGGCCTCCCCTCCTAAGACCTCTACCTCCTGTTTCTTGTGCTCCTTATGGTTTCCAAACACTACATATCTTGCATTCATACACTTGAACATGTGCATAACTGAAATTCTCCTAAACTTTTCAGAATACTATATCATGCCAACTCATTTTTTGAGAGTGTTCCATGAGCTGAGCACACCAAGTATGTTAACAGAACTTCTCTTATTTAATGATCATGACTTAGGGAGATGGGCTGGTTCAACAAGATGGGACCATATCTGTGGATTAATATTTGGCAAAAGTACACGCCCACAATTAGAGAGGGTTTGAACTGTCATGGAGTCTGGGTGCTTTAGTTAGCAAAAAAATTGTATAAAAGCCCTCTCACAGTAAGTCTACCAAGTTCAGAGCAGGTGACTTTGACTTATAAACGTAAGAAAAATAAGTCTTTCAAACATCAGATAGGATATGCATTTTTTCAGGAATGGAGTTACAAATTTTGCTATTCTTACAGGTTGACAGGAAAATGCGAGTCCCCTGAAGGAAGTTAAGTGAGTTAATGATCACTTAAGAGGTAAGAGGACGGGCCAACTAGGATGTCCAGGAACGGGTTTTCAGGAAATGCACCAATTGATCAAAATGCTGTGAGTTTTAGGCCCTTTCACAGCTTTCCTAAAGCTCGCTTTATGCACCTCTGTAACCCCAGGGGGAGGGGGCTTATTGCCCAGGGCAAGTTCACTACAAACAGTTGAGACTGAAGCAAGGCAAGAGCAAGAAGTTGGAATGAAAGGGTTTATTCTCACAGCTCAGTTTCTCTTTGCTCACACTGGTCACTCTCTCTGGCACTTCTTGGGACCCCCTTGCATACAGCCTCCAAGCTCCCAGCTTCCCAGCTCCTGGCTCCCAAGCTCTTTCTCTGCTGCACTCCCCACTCTGAACCCCGGCTGCTCTGCTTTCTCTCTCCCACACACTAGGCCCCCCTCCTACATGGGGAGGAACTCTGTAAGCAGGTCTCTGGATGCCTGAACCAATACATACCAGGAACAGAAGAGAGGAGAGAATGGGTATTTCCTCTTCACCCTACCCTGGACTGGCAATCCTATGACTGTGAACATGCTCTTATATACACAATGGGTGCTATTAAGGCCAGGTGGAAATCCTGGTCAGAAAGTTCCATTTTCCCCACAACCTCCCAAGTGACAATAATTGAACAAATTTCCAGAATATTAATCTACATGACATGCAAAAAATACAAAAAGTACAGCAATAGGAGGGAAATTGAATCAATGAGGGTTAACATCATTATGGTTAAAACCAGACTCATAGAACTTTGTCCAAATCTAGCACAGCTTTTTGTCACATTTATAAAAGGTTTTGATTAGTGCATTTTTCCCCCCATCTAGGTTATGGATTCTACATGCTCTAATTGAACTGGTGTGGGGATGATATAATTGGCCTACTGCTAGGCATAGACGGAGATGGATTATGGACCTGCAGACTGCTGGATGCAGACGTGATTCTAGTGCTCGACCTACTGCTGGGAGAATGAAGCCAGGTATGAACCCATTTACACCAAGAATATTCTGTTGTTATTTCTTGGTCTCATGGAATCCATAATGAACTTTCCTGAGGCTAAAACCCTCAAGCAAGACAATTTGGTATACTGTGTTCTATATAAACTCGATATAACTGTACCTAGCAAAGAAAAGACTCTCAAAACATATTTGATAATGAAAAGTGGTTTGTTTTCTTGACAAACCGATAATAAAGGAACTTCTCAACTAGAAAAAAATATTCTTAAAGACTTTTTAGAGACTCAAGAGACTTAAACAATTTGTGGGTCTATATACTCTATTCCTGTCTCAAAAAGAGTGGGCCTACTCAAGTATCTTACTATATCCGGCCTGTATGATCGAGTTGCAGAGAAATTTCCCTGGTGCACTCCCAATTTACACCATATCCCCTACTTCTACTGCCAAACCCCAGCTCTCCAGACTCTGGGCTCCATACTTCTGACTCTGATAGATGCTCTGGACTCCTTCAGGTTCAATGACCAACAAAATTTCCCCTCTGGTTCACAGAACTTCTGCCTCCCACATGGCTTTTGTCCTTGCTTGCTTCCCAATGACTGTGATTCTATTAGGCTCCAGAAATACCCTCGGGATAATCGTATCAGCTCTCAGAGGGCTAAGTGGAAATGGCAATAAATACATCATGAGTTAAATTAATAGGGACACCTGTCATCACTTGAGTAAATGACACTCTTCAGTAGTTCTATCTTGGCTGTTCAAGGGAATCACCTCAGGAAATCTAAAACTTGACTTCTGGTTCCCACCCTCATGGATTTTGATATAGTTGGTCTAGGGTGAGATCTGAGCAACAGGACTTTTTAAAAGCTCCAGTAGATTTCTGTGTAAGATTTTTAAATCTCTGCTTTAGGTGGAAAACCAAACTTGTGCCATTTTCCCCCCATATTTCAGAGAACAGATGTTACTAAATGAAAATGAAACAATTTTTTAGCTTTGTATTCTATTCTCTTGTCTGAGTATACCACAACATCTATATAAATATTACTAGATGAATGTAGGTTGGCTTAGATAATGTTAAAAATTGCCCTTCAAGTAAAATGAGTGACATTGGATGGTTAGGTTTCAAACTTGTTAAAACAAACCAAATTCCAAAATGTAAATGCCATAATGATTGATTCTTTTGTCTGAAGTGAGAACCAAGCTGAATGTTCTTCACATTTCCTATTTGTCTTGACTGAGGGTTTCAGCCACAGGAAAGTTCACTATGGATTCAGAGAGACCGAGAAATGACAGTGGAAAGTTCTTGGGGTAAATGGGTTTATACCCAGCTTTATTCTCCCAGTGATAGGTTTTGTACTAGAATCACATCTGATCCAGCAGTCTGCAGGTCCATAATCCACCTCCATCTCTCCCTCCGCCCAGAGCACTGAGCAGAGCTCCTTATATTGGGACTCAGTCAATAATAGCTCATTGACTACATGTGGGGAAGCATAAGCCTAGCAGTAGGCCAATTATATCATCAAGTAGTTTAGAGTCGGATAAGGATCCTGGCCATAGGAACTTCCATTTCCCCCATACTATCTTAATGAAAGCTGAAAAGCTGTCTGTCAAATGTGGACCACTAACCCCCTGCCCCACAGAATTAAGAAGGGTTGGCATTCTCTGACTGGACCTCTCACTTGCAGGTCATTTGCTGAGGTATTAGCTGTTAAGAGATACTTGTCTGGAGAGATATGAGTCCTAGCTCTTAATTGATGGGACAGATGCCAGCCTTTGGGTCTGACTCAGGAGCATGCAGGCTTCCCTCCTTAGCTGTCTTTGAAGACCTAACAAGGAAGCCTCCCTTCCAGATGCAACAGCTGAGGAATAGTGCCAACTAAGCTTCTGTTCCCAAGACTGAATAGATAAGGGCTTTGCCCAGCTCTGGGTGCTGACATCTTCAGTCTTAACTCCTATGTGCTGTTTATCCCTCTCTCTAGCTATAAGGGCCAGCTCATCCTTGGTGCCAAAAGCAAAAGCTTCAATTTCTAGGAGAAGGGAAAATTATTTTATTTTCTAAATTGAAAAGAAAACAAAGCTGTGAAAATTATACTATGTGCAGCTTAAATAAGCTTAAACAAACTTCACATGGTATATTAATCTCCTTTCATCAAGTCCATTATTATAGTCCTCTTTGGATACTCCTCAGAATCTTCTACCTGGATAGTCCTGGTCCAAGGCCTGTTTTAGAGCTGGGAGAAGAGTGGTCACTAACTGTTCAAATTTGCACCATCCCTAAAATGAGATTCCAAAGGGAATTTGCCACAGCCTAGTTTTTATAACCCCTAGAGGGTTCGGCATTGTCATTTAAGGACACTCCCGGCTCTTCTCCAAGGCACATTTGGACAGACACTGTGATTGCCTGTCTACTTGCTAGTAGAAGGGAGAGGGGTTAGGATGTCCATTATTGGTCAGAGCCACAACTTTAGCAGAATCAGAAACAAACAAAAATAAGCAAGCAGGCAGAGAAGGTCGACATACTCTCTGTTTACAGGACTAAGTTACAGAAGAGCAAGAGAAAGCTCACAGCAGGCAGACTCCTCCGTATCTCAAGCAACATGCCCCAGCCTGCCTGCCTTGTCTGTGGAGAGAGGATGAACTGGTCTCCTTGGCAATGGAGGCACTGTTACTCACCAGGGCCACCAGGCAGGCACCTGCAAGCCTGCTGGGAGTGTTACTGGTCCTACCTTTCTTGTTAATGCTCACACCGTCCAGATACAAATCCTCCCACTCCTCTTCATTGCTGTCACCTACTGTCTTCAAGTCACTCTCTGTCACTGAGCAAAATACCTTCTACTCCAAATCCTGAGATTTCAGTCTCTATGAAAACGGCCAGTGAGCAATTTTATTTCACAATTTCTGAATCTCTGCAGCACTGCATTTCAGTCTCTTAATCCAAGGAGCCTATCCTGGATCTTAATACCCTGGAAATGCCCCGACTCAGAAATTCTAAATTCCAATTGTCTATTATCAAATCACCTCCTATCTTTCCTGCTCTTTATACCTTCATACCCACTGTACCTGTTCACAAACACCCTCTGAGTCCTTGACCTGTTCTTTCATTATGGTCTAGCAGGACCCTCTTGCCTCTCTTCTTCCATTACTCTCAGCCCAGGCCGCCTTGTTCTAAAGTATCTCACCAGAAAAATCAAAACCCCTGATGAATCCTACAATCTACCCAATCTGATTCTAACCTTTATTGCTGCTGCTGCAATTGCACAAGGACATGTGACTAATAGGCACTTTGTGGTTCCAACCTTTACTGAGTTCATCAACATTTCTATTTGCTACTGATCACTTTCTTCATCCCATCTCCTCGGTGGCTCTCAGTTGATCTCTCTACTTCCTACTTCACAAGACTGGCAGCAGCAGCAGGTAGCCAACACCATGCTTCATTTCACTCATACGCACTACAAACCTGCTCTCCCTCTGCCCCAGTCTCGCGGACAAGGCCCTCCTCCCCCAGGGCCTTGTCCCATCCGCCTCCTGCTCCTTCGGAAGTGGCTTCCTCAGTTCTTCTCTTGTGTTTCTTTACTTCCAACATCTCCCTTCTCCAACGGCGCCTCCCCTCGGGTCTACAGACACTCTCATGTTCCTCTCGACCCAGCACTCCATCTCTTGACCCAGCATACTGCATCAGGGGTTTGGCTAGCTGTGGCCCAAACGTAGCCTATCTTTGTAACTAAGGTTTAAGTGGAATACAGCCACACTCATCTGTTTATATATTGTCTATAGATACTTTCAAGATACCACAGCAGAGTAGCTGAGTAATTGTGATAGAGATCATATGGCCCACAAAGCCATCTGCTCTATGGCTCTTTACAGAAAAGACATTGCCTGCTCCTCCCTGCTTCCCACCCTACCCTTTCCCTCCTGGCCGCCCCTCAGTCCGAGGTAATTGCCATCTTGCTTTTGTGCCTTACCACCTTCTTAATCTTCACTCAGGTCACTCGGGTGACTCACAATTTTCTAATTGAAGGCAGGAGAGATTTTCTCATTCATTATTCATTCCTCTGCTCCATTGGACATCTGTTGACCATACCCTTCTTGAAATTCTAGGGAAAAATCCCAAATTCAAATGTCCAAAGAAGACAAATGGGCCATGTCAATGAATGAAGAAGGCCGTATCAAAACATGGGCGTGTGGGGGTCTGGAAAGCCTGTCTCCACAGCAAAAGGGCAGCCCCTGAGCTGCTGTGAGGAATGCAAGCCTTACATAGTCAGATTTTCCATGCTTCAAGAGAAGCTAGAAATGCAGAATTTATGTGACATCTCTCAACTCTTAAATTTTGGCAACTGTTTAAAAAATATTGTGAACAGTAATGAGACAAAATCAAACTTTTGACCAATTTGGCCTAAAGACTGTGAATTAGTCCCCCTTGGGTCCCATGCCTAAACTTCCTGGTTCTCTTGGGGAAATCTCTGAGTTTTGTTGCTGAAGGTTCTGTTCTCTGTTTGCAAACCTGCCTCTGCCTTCCTAGGTGTTGGTCCCCAGCCCATTGCCTTTTCCTGCTATACAGTCTCTGTGGGTGAAATCCCAAATTTATATCTCACTCCCTAACTTAGGCTCCTGCTTCTGACTCCCATTCCCAATACCTGCTGGAGCACTCCACCTGGAAATCCTACAGACACTTCAAAATCCATATCAGCCCTCCAACATCCTCAGCATCCACCTTTTGAGTAGCCAACGCCTACTTATCATTTAAGACTCAATTCTCCCCAAACCAAGCTGAACTGCTCTCCAATTCCATCAGTATTGGGGTGCATTTCTCCTTGTCTTCATAATATTCTGATTACTATACTTTCTACCAAATACTATAATTATCTGTCTTTGTGTCTATCTTACCCTCCTAGAATGTGGTCCTTCAATAGATAGGGACTGTATTTCATTAATCTCTGTATTCAGAGTGCTGGCATATAAGAGGCACCTTATCAATGCCTGGCAAATTAATACAGAAACAAACAAATAAATGACAGAGTTGCATTAAAAAAATTTAATTGTCTATTTCCTATGTCTACAGAATACTTTTATTCACATTATTTTGATTTTGTGGTATCTTTGATACATAATTAGTATCATTGTTAACATAGTATTTTAGCATTTTATCAGAAAAAATGTAATTTTCCCTTAAATGTCATTTTTAAAGGCATTTTTTTCATGATAAAGTAAAATTTTATTATACCCAGCAATAAAAAATGGTAAAATTTAATAAATTGAAGTCACTGTATAAAGTAAGATTTGCCAAATAAATATATCATTAAGCAAAACATAGTGAGAACACATCTCTCCTCTAAGAATTGTGAGATTTACTGGGAGCATTTGCTACCATGCAGAACAGAAAAAGTAGTTTATTGATCTTAAAAGCTTGTTACATGGAATAATAGGTAATAATGAAACAACAAAAGTTTCTCTCAAGCCAATGTAGATGGCAGTGATTCCAGCTTTCTGGAGGGAATTATAATACTGTATCATGAATTTGATTTTGTGGCATACTTTTAAGAATCTTATAAGATAAACCTCTGGTGGAGAGGCTGTAGAGGGCGGGACGGAGTGAAAATGCTATCATTTTATTTCGTCCATGGTTAAATGCCTGGAACTTCCATTAAGACTTAACAGATAAAACTTTGAAATAAAGTTCTCTTTCTCTACCAATAGGTGGCAGTAGTGCTTTGAGACAAAAGGTAAAGGACGCATGATAACAATAACACACTACAGTGTCATTTTTAAAAGATTCCTAGTTCTATGTTTTATCTTTATTTCATCCCTAAACTCCAGGCCTCAGAGTGCCCAATACAAATAACATTGGAATAAACAAGGCATGAATGTGGTATTTGAAGAAAATTGAAGACGGCTCACCAATATCACCCCTTCATTCAGAGCCTTGCCTTGGAGGAAATGCACACTGAATCCTCTGCCCCACAGAAAGACTTCTTTCCTGTCAAGTAAACTTAGATTAAAGTGATTAAGGCAGAAATATAGGCCCATGTTGCAAGTGGTAAATTGGCTTCTCTGAGAACCTCCAGAGTAGGTTACATCCAATTAACTAATCAGCTCCCCAGCCTGGCAAGATTCTACTCTGAACATATATTCACATAAGTATTTTTCACACTGATTGTTGAGACAGAACTGGAGTCAGGTTTACCAATTTGTTGATGCTGTCATAATTTTTTTTAAATGTGTGCATGTACAGGTGCCCATGTAACCATCACAATGATTAACATACCGAACACTTCCAGCACCTCAGAATGTACCATATGCCCTCTTAATTTTTAAAATCAGGAAATGTATTTTATTTATCAAGTAGTGTGTTTCAAACAAAAGCAAACAAAAAACTCATGAAGCTGTAGAGTTGGGGAGAGGGAGTGCCCTACTTTATTCATCGATCCAGGTCACTGTGTAGCCTTGAATGGGAATTCTCTGGTAGATGCCTTTTGGAAGGTGCATTCAGTGCACAGATGGGATGGAAGATACCAAGTCACAGTGAGGATGTGGAGCAACTGGAACTCCTGGGCATCAGTGGTGGGTGTACAAATAGATGCAATCACTTGGGAAAACTGTTTAGTGGTATCTACAAATGCATCCTATGACTCACTCTACTCCTACACACAAATGCAACAAAAATGCATACATAACTTTCACCAAAAGGTGTATACTAGAATGTCCAAAGTAGCAAATGGCCCATTAACAATAAAATGCATAACTAGATCATGGTATATTCAGACCAAGAGTGAATCATCCACAAATACATATAAAAGTATGGATGAATCTCACAGACCTAATATTAGGGGAAGGAAGTTAGATACAAAGGAATACATATGTTATGATTCCACTTGCATAAAGTTCAAAATAAATCCATGCCCCGAAGTGTGGCTCATAGTTAACCTTGGGTTGGAATAGTGACAAGAGAAAGGGTTTCTGGGGTGCTGGTAATATTGTGAAACTTCATCAAGCTGTATACTTACATTCAGATAAGTTTGTAAGCATGTAAGGAAGTATATATAAATTATACTTCAAATTAAAGTTTTTAAAAATTAAACTAGCCAAGTGTAGATAAAAGTCACTTCTACCCAGAATGACACTGAGACTGAAGGAAGGAAATCACATTTCAGCTAGGCTTTCAAAGGCAAGCCTTCCTGGGCAGAGATGGAGAATGGACATGAAAAAGGAATGGTATAAGCAAAAGCATGGAGATTGGAAAGAGTGAGGAACATTTGGAAAATGACAAAATTGGCCAAAGAATAAAGTTGATTAAAGAAAGAAGCAGGAGGACTTCCGGGAAGATGGAGACGTGAACAGGGTGGCAGAAATCTCCGCCCAACACTATATTTATCTATGAAAATACAGTAAATACAACTATTCCTAAAAGAGATACCAGAATACACAGGAAAGCACACAGCGTGTAGCTACAACTGAGAGGACTTGGCATCTCGCAAGGCGGGTAAGATACGGAACTGCGATCCGTCGGGACCCGAGCACTCCCCCATCCCAGCGCACCAGCGGGAGGAGAGGATTCAGAGCTGGGAGGGAGTGGAAGTACAGGCCCGCGAAATAACCAGCCCCAGTGATCTGCGTGAGGAGTGCTGACACACATCGCGCCATGTAGCGGAGATTGGAGAGACAACAGGTGCAGGGTCTGAGCAGGGAACGCGCCAGGTTGCTTGCAGCCGGCTCCCGGGTAGGAAAAAAAAAAGAGAAGAAAAGCGCACGCTTTTTTCAGCGGTCTTAAAGAGACAGGAGCCCAGCGGAGGACCGGATCGCCCCGGCACACTCAGCCAGCAGGCTGGGAGTCCTGGGGAGTTTCGGACCCCTTAGCTGGTGACTGGGAAAGGGTGGCCATGCTTAGACTTTCCACAGAGATCAACAGCCTCCCATTCATTCCCACCCAGGCCAGAGCTATAAAGGGCCCTGCGGAGCGGCGAGGCCATGGCTCTGGAATAGTGGAGCAACAGCATCACCTACAGCATCCCCACAGAATCCACTACCAGTGGCCGGTTTTTTTGTTTTTTTGTTTTGTTTTTTGTTTTTTCTTCTCTTTGTTTTTTCTTTTCTTTTTTTTTCTTTCTTTCTTTCTTTTTTTTTTCTCCTTTTTTTTTTTCCTTTTTAAAGTCATAAAGAACCCACCTGACATACATGGCAACTACCAGCAACCACTTCTATAGCCAGGAAAAGACAGAGGAATATGGTCCAGACTAAAATCAACCACCAGACAACCCCAGAGAGGGAGCCTGAAGGGATGGACATGCACAGTCTTCCTGAAAAAGAATTCAGAATAAAAGTCATAGCCATGCTGACAGATCTACAGAGAAATGTGCAAGAGCTGAGGGAGGAAGTGAGGGAAGTGAGGAAAGACTATGCAGAAATCAGACAAGCCATCAACGGGCTTAACAGCAGACTGGATGAGATGCAAGAGACTCTTAATGGAATAGAAATCAGAGAACAGGAATGCAGAGAAGTTGAGGCAGAGAGAGATAAAAGGATCTCTAGGAATGAAAGAATATTAAGAGAACTGTGTGACCAATCCAAACGGAACAATATTCGCACTATAGGAGTACCAGAAGAAGAAGAGAGAGAAAAAGAGATAGAAAGTGTCTTTGAAGAAATAATTACTGAAAACATTCCCACAGTGGGGAAGGAAATAGTCTTTCAGTCCATGGAAGCCCACAGATCTCACAACACAAGGGACCCAAGGAAGACAACACCAAGACACATAATAATTAAAATGGCAAAGATCAAAGATAAAGACAGAGTATTAAAGGCAGCTAGAGAGAGAAAACAGATCACCTACAAAGGAAAACCCATCAGACTATCATCAGACTTCTCAACAGAAACCTTACAGGCCAGAAGAGAATGGCATGATATATTTAACGTAATGAAACAGAAGGGCCTCGAACCAAGAATATGGTATCCAGCACAATTATCATTTAAATATGATGGAGGGATCAAACAATTTCCAGAAAAACGAAAGTTGAGAGAGTTTGCCTCTCATAAACCACCATTACAGGATATCTTAAACGGACTGCTCTAGAGGGAAGCACCCCTAAAGCTAAAATGATGTCACCAGAGAAAATAAAATCATAGCAAAGAAAGCAGACCATCCAAATACTAACTAAAGGCAAAGAATAAAATACCCAATATATAAAGAATGGAGGAGGAAGAATAGGAAGGGAGAGATAAAGAAACATCACACGGTGTTCACAATAATTTAACAAGAAAGTTAAGTTAGATTCTTAGATAGTAAAGAAGCAACCCTTGAACCTTTGGTAACCACGAATCTAAAGCCAGCAATGGCAATAAGTACATATCTATCAATAATCACCCTAAATGTAAATGGACTGAATGCACCAATCAAAAGACACAGAGTAACACAGTGGATAAGAAAGCAAGAACCATCTATATGCTGCTTACAAGAGACTCACCTCAAACCCAAAGATATACACAGACTAAAAGTGAAGGGATGGAAAAAGATATTTCATGCAAACAACAAAGAGAAAAAAGCAGGTGTTGCAGTACTTGTATCAGACAAAATAGACTTCAAAACGAAGAAAGTAGCAAGAGATAAAGAAGGATATTACATAATGATAAAAGGGTCTGTCCAACAAGAAGATATAACCATTATAAATATATATGCACCCAACACAGGAGCAACAGCATATGTGAAACAAATACTAACAGATTTAAAGGAGTAAATAGACAGCAATGCATTCATTTTAGGAGACTTCAACACACCACTCACTCCAAAGGACAGATCAACCAGACAGAGAATAAGTAAAGACACAGAGGTACTGAACAACACACTAGAACAGATGGACCTAACAGATATCTACAGAACTCTGCACACAAAAGCAGCAGGATACACATTCTCTCAAGTGCACATGGAACATTTTCCAGAATAGACCACATACTAGACCACATAAAGAACCTCAGTAAATTCAAAAATATTGAAATCCTACCAACCAACTTCTCAGATCACAAAGGTAAAAAACTAGAAATAAATTTTAGAAAGAAATCAAAAAGGCTCACAAACACATGGAGACTTAACAACATTCCCCTAATGAATCAATGGGTTAACGACCAAATCAAAACAGAAATCAAAGAATATATGGAGACTAATGACAACAACAACACAAAGCCACAACTTCTGTGGGACGCAGCAAAGGCAGTTTTAAGAGGAAAGTATATTGAAATCCAGGCCCATTTAAAGAAGGAAGAACATTCCCAAATGAATAGTCTAAAGACACAATTACTGAAATTGGAAAAAGAAGAACAAATGAGGCCAGAAGTCACCAGAAGGAGGGACATAATAAAGATCAGAGAAGAAATGAATAAAATTGAGAAGAATAAAACCATAGAAAAAATCAGTGAAACCAAGAGCTGGTTCTTTGAAAAAATAAACAAAATAGATAAACCCCTAGCCAAACTCATTGAGAGAAAAAGAGAATCTACACACATAAACAGAATCAGAAATGAGAAAGGAAAAATAATGACGGACCCCACAGAAATACAAAGAATTATAAGAGAATATTATGAGAATCTATATGTTAACAAGCTGGAAAACCTAGAAGAAATGGACAACTTCTTAGAAAAATACAACCTTCCAAGACTGACCAAGCAAGAAACAGAAAAACTAAACAGACCAATCACCAGCAATGAAATTGAAGCAGTAATCAAAAAACTACCCAAGAACAAAACCCTGGACTTGATGGATTCACCTCTGAATTCTACCAGACATATAGAGAAGAAATAACACCCATTCTCCTTAACGTTTTCCAAAAAATAGAAGAGGAGGGAATACTTCCAAACTCATTCTATGAAGCCAGCATCACTCTAATACCCAAACCGGGCAAAGACCTCACCAAAAAAGAAAATTACAGACCAATATCCTTGATGAACGTAGATGCAAAAATACTCAACAAAATATTAGCAAACTGAATTCAAAAATACATCAAGAGGATCATACACCATGATCAAGTGGGATTCATCCCAGGGATGCAAGGATGGTACAACATTCGAAAATCCATCAACGTCATTCATCACATCAATAAAAAGAAGAACAAAAAACCACATGATCATCTCCATAGATGCTGAAAAAGCATTTGACAAAATTCAGCATCCATTCATGATTAAAACTCTCAACAAAATGGGTATAGATGGCAAGTACCTCAAATCATAAAGGCCATATATGACAAACCCACAGCTAACATCATACTTAATAGCGAGAAGCTGAAAGCTTTTCATCTAAGATCGGGAACAAGACAGGGATGCCCACTCTCTTCACTGTTATTCAACATAGTACTGGAGGTCCTAGCCATGGCAATCAGACAAAACAAAGACATACAAGGCATCCAGATTGGTAAAGAAGAAGTCAAATTGTCACTATTTGCAGATGACATGATACTGTACATAAAAAACCCTAAAGACTCCACTCCAAAACCTCTAGAACTAATATCTGAATTCAGCAAAGTTGCAGGATACAAAATTAACACAGAGAAATATGTTGCTTTCTTATACTCTAATGGTGAACTAACAGAAAGAGAAATCAGAAAAACAATTCCATTCACAATTGCATCCAAAAGAATAAAATACCTAGGAATAAACCTAATGAAGGAAGTGAAAGACCTGCACTCTGAAAACTACAAGACACTCCTGGGGGAAATTAAAGAGGACACTAACAAATGGAAATGCATCTCATGCTCTTGGCTAGGAAGAATAAATATTGTCAAAATGGCTATACTACCTAAAGCAATCTACAGATTCAACACAATCCCTATCAAACTACCAACAGCTTTCTTCAATGAACTGGAACAAATAATTCTAAAATTCGTATGGAACCAGAAAAGACCCCGAATAGCCAAAGCAATTCTGAGAAGGAGGAATCAAACAGGGGGAATTAAGCTCCCTGACTTCAAGCTCTACTACAAAGCCACAGTAATCAAGACAATTTGGTATTGGCGTAGAAACAGACCCACAGACCAGTGGTACAGAATAGAAAATCCAAACATTAACCCAAACATATACAGTCAATTAATATTTGATAAAGGAGCCTTGGATATACAATGGGGAGATGACAGCCTCTTCAGCAGCTGGTGTTGGAAAAACTGGACAGCTACATGTAAGAAAATGAAACTGGACTACTGTCTACCCCCATACACAAAGGCAAACTCAAGGTGGATCAAAGACCTGAATGTAAGTCATGAAACCATAAAACTCTTAGAAAAAAACATAGGCAAAAATCTCATGGACATAAACATGAGCGACTTCTTTATGAACATATCCCCCTGGGCAAGGGAAACAAATGCAAAAATGAACAGGTGGGACTATATCAAGGTTTAAACCTTCTGTACAGCAAAGGCCACCATCAGTAGAACAAAAAGACATCCTACAGTATGGGAGAATATATTCATAAATGATGTATCTGATAAGGGGTTGACATCCAAAATATATAAAGAACTCACGCACCTTAACAAATAAAAAGCAAATAATCCGATTAAGAAAAGGGCAGAGGGCATGAATAGACACTTCTCTAAAGAAGAAATTCAGATGGCCAACAGGCACATGAAAAGATGCTCCACATCGCTAATCATCAGAGAGATGCAGATTAAAACCACAATAAGATATCACCTCACACCAGTGAGGATGGCCAACATCCCAAACACAAACAACAACAAATGTTTGCGAGGATGTGGAGAAAAGGGAACCCTCCTACACTGCTGGTGGGAATGCAAATTAGTTCAACCATTGTGGAAAGCAGTATGGAGGTTCCTCAAAAAACTCAAAATAGAAATTCCATTTGACCCAGGAATCCCACTCCTAGGAATTTACCCTAAGAATGCAGCAGCCCAGTTTGAAAAAGACAGATGCACCCCTATGTTTATTGCAGGACTATTTACAATAGCCAAGAAATGGAAGCAACCTAAGTGTCCATCAGTAGATGAATGGATAAAGAATATGTGGTACATATATACAATGAATATTATTCAGCCATAAGAAGAAAACAAATCCTATCATTTGCAACAACACGGATGGAGCTAGAGGGTATTATGCTCAGTGAAATAAACCAAGCCGAAAAAGACAAGTATCAAATGATTTCACTCATATGTGGAGTATAAGAACAAGGAAAAAAAAAACTGAAGGAACAAAACAGCAGCAGACTCACAGAACCCAAGCT
>JAQQAC010008880.1:21416852-21450369 GCA_029783875.1 Phataginus tricuspis
AAAAAAAAAAGAGAAGAAAAGCGCACGCTTTTTTCAGCGGTCTTAAAGAGACAGGAGCCCAGCGGAGGACCGGATCGCCCCGGCACACTCAGCCAGCAGGCTGGGAGTCCTGGGGAGTTTCGGACCCCTTAGCTGGTGACTGGGAAAGGGTGGCCATGCTTAGACTTTCCACAGAGATCAACAGCCTCCCATTCATTCCCACCCAGGCCAGAGCTATAAAGGGCCCTGCGGAGCGGCGAGGCCATGGCTCTGGAATAGTGGAGCAACAGCATCACCTACAGCATCCCCACAGAATCCACTACCAGTGGCCGGTTTTTTTGTTTTTTTGTTTTGTTTTTTGTTTTTTCTTCTCTTTGTTTTTTCTTTTCTTTTTTTTTCTTTCTTTCTTTCTTTTTTTTTTCTCCTTTTTTTTTTTCCTTTTTAAAGTCATAAAGAACCCACCTGACATACATGGCAACTACCAGCAACCACTTCTATAGCCAGGAAAAGACAGAGGAATATGGTCCAGACTAAAATCAACCACCAGACAACCCCAGAGAGGGAGCCTGAAGGGATGGACATGCACAGTCTTCCTGAAAAAGAATTCAGAATAAAAGTCATAGCCATGCTGACAGATCTACAGAGAAATGTGCAAGAGCTGAGGGAGGAAGTGAGGGAAGTGAGGAAAGACTATGCAGAAATCAGACAAGCCATCAACGGGCTTAACAGCAGACTGGATGAGATGCAAGAGACTCTTAATGGAATAGAAATCAGAGAACAGGAATGCAGAGAAGTTGAGGCAGAGAGAGATAAAAGGATCTCTAGGAATGAAAGAATATTAAGAGAACTGTGTGACCAATCCAAACGGAACAATATTCGCACTATAGGAGTACCAGAAGAAGAAGAGAGAGAAAAAGGGATAGAAAGTGTCTTTGAAGAAATAATTACTGAAAACATTCCCACAATGGGGAAGGAAATAGTCTTTCAGTCCACGGAAGCCCACAGATCTCACAACACAAGGGACCCAAGGAAGACAACACCAAGACACATAATAATTAAAATGGCAAAGATCAAAGATAAAGACAGAGTATTAAAGGCAGCTAGAGAGAGAAAACAGATCACCTACAAAGGAAAACCCATCAGACTATCATCAGACTTCTCAACAGAAACCTTACAGGCCAGAAGAGAATGGCATGATATATTTAACGTAATGAAACAGAAGGGCCTCGAACCAAGAATATGGTATCCAGCACAATTATCATTTAAATATGATGGAGGGATCAAACAATTTCCAGAAAAACGAAAGTTGAGAGAGTTTGCCTCTCATAAACCACCATTACAGGATATCTTAAACGGACTGCTCTAGAGGGAAGCACCCCTAAAGCTAAAATGATGTCACCAGAGAAAATAAAATCATAGCAAAGAAAGCAGACCATCCAAATACTAACTAAAGGCAAAGAATAAAATACCCAATATATAAAGAATGGAGGAGGAAGAATAGGAAGGGAGAGATAAAGAAACATCACACGGTGTTCACAATAATTTAACAAGAAAGTTAAGTTAGATTCTTAGATAGTAAAGAAGCAACCCTTGAACCTTTGGTAACCACGAATCTAAAGCCAGCAATGGCAATAAGTACATATCTATCAATAATCACCCTAAATGTAAATGGACTGAATGCACCAATCAAAAGACACAGAGTAACACAGTGGATAAGAAAGCAAGAACCATCTATATGCTGCTTACAAGAGACTCACCTCAAACCCAAAGATATACACAGACTAAAAGTGAAGGGATGGAAAAAGATATTTCATGCAAACAACAAAGAGAAAAAAGCAGGTGTTGCAGTACTTGTATCAGACAAAATAGACTTCAAAACGAAGAAAGTAGCAAGAGATAAAGAAGGATATTACATAATGATAAAAGGGTCTGTCCAACAAGAAGATATAACCATTATAAATATATATGCACCCAACACAGGAGCAACAGCATATGTGAAACAAATACTAACAGATTTAAAGGAGTAAATAGACAGCAATGCATTCATTTTAGGAGACTTCAACACACCACTCACTCCAAAGGACAGATCAACCAGACAGAGAATAAGTAAAGACACAGAGGTACTGAACAACACACTAGAACAGATGGACCTAACAGATATCTACAGAACTCTGCACACAAAAGCAGCAGGATACACATTCTCTCAAGTGCACATGGAACATTTTCCAGAATAGACCACATACTAGACCACATAAAGAACCTCAGTAAATTCAAAAATATTGAAATCCTACCAACCAACTTCTCAGATCACAAAGGTAAAAAACTAGAAATAAATTTTAGAAAGAAATCAAAAAGGCTCACAAACACATGGAGACTTAACAACATTCCCCTAATGAATCAATGGGTTAACGACCAAATCAAAACAGAAATCAAAGAATATATGGAGACTAATGACAACAACAACACAAAGCCACAACTTCTGTGGGACGCAGCAAAGGCAGTTTTAAGAGGAAAGTATATTGAAATCCAGGCCCATTTAAAGAAGGAAGAACATTCCCAAATGAATAGTCTAAAGACACAATTACTGAAATTGGAAAAAGAAGAACAAATGAGGCCAGAAGTCACCAGAAGGAGGGACATAATAAAGATCAGAGAAGAAATGAATAAAATTGAGAAGAATAAAACCATAGAAAAAATCAGTGAAACCAAGAGCTGGTTCTTTGAAAAAATAAACAAAATAGATAAACCCCTAGCCAAACTCATTGAGAGAAAAAGAGAATCTACACACATAAACAGAATCAGAAATGAGAAAGGAAAAATAATGACGGACCCCACAGAAATACAAAGAATTATAAGAGAATATTATGAGAATCTATATGTTAACAAGCTGGAAAACCTAGAAGAAATGGACAACTTCTTAGAAAAATACAACCTTCCAAGACTGACCAAGCAAGAAACAGAAAAACTAAACAGACCAATCACCAGCAATGAAATTGAAGCAGTAATCAAAAAACTACCCAAGAACAAAACCCTGGACTTGATGGATTCACCTCTGAATTCTACCAGACATATAGAGAAGAAATAACACCCATTCTCCTTAACGTTTTCCAAAAAATAGAAGAGGAGGGAATACTTCCAAACTCATTCTATGAAGCCAGCATCACTCTAATACCCAAACCGGGCAAAGACCTCACCAAAAAAGAAAATTACAGACCAATATCCTTGATGAACGTAGATGCAAAAATACTCAACAAAATATTAGCAAACTGAATTCAAAAATACATCAAGAGGATCATACACCATGATCAAGTGGGATTCATCCCAGGGATGCAAGGATGGTACAACATTCGAAAATCCATCAACGTCATTCATCACATCAATAAAAAGAAGAACAAAAAACCACATGATCATCTCCATAGATGCTGAAAAAGCATTTGACAAAATTCAGCATCCATTCATGATTAAAACTCTCAACAAAATGGGTATAGATGGCAAGTACCTCAAATCATAAAGGCCATATATGACAAACCCACAGCTAACATCATACTTAATAGCGAGAAGCTGAAAGCTTTTCATCTAAGATCGGGAACAAGACAGGGATGCCCACTCTCTTCACTGTTATTCAACATAGTACTGGAGGTCCTAGCCATGGCAATCAGACAAAACAAAGACATACAAGGCATCCAGATTGGTAAAGAAGAAGTCAAATTGTCACTATTTGCAGATGACATGATACTGTACATAAAAAACCCTAAAGACTCCACTCCAAAACCTCTAGAACTAATATCTGAATTCAGCAAAGTTGCAGGATACAAAATTAACACAGAGAAATATGTTGCTTTCTTATACTCTAATGGTGAACTAACAGAAAGAGAAATCAGAAAAACAATTCCATTCACAATTGCATCCAAAAGAATAAAATACCTAGGAATAAACCTAATGAAGGAAGTGAAAGACCTGCACTCTGAAAACTACAAGACACTCCTGGGGGAAATTAAAGAGGACACTAACAAATGGAAATGCATCTCATGCTCTTGGCTAGGAAGAATAAATATTGTCAAAATGGCTATACTACCTAAAGCAATCTACAGATTCAACACAATCCCTATCAAACTACCAACAGCTTTCTTCAATGAACTGGAACAAATAATTCTAAAATTCGTATGGAACCAGAAAAGACCCCGAATAGCCAAAGCAATTCTGAGAAGGAGGAATCAAACAGGGGGAATTAAGCTCCCTGACTTCAAGCTCTACTACAAAGCCACAGTAATCAAGACAATTTGGTATTGGCATAGAAACAGACCCACAGACCAGTGGTACAGAATAGAAAATCCAAACATTAACCCAAACATATACAGTCAATTAATATTTGATAAAGGAGCCTTGGATATACAATGGGGAGATGACAGCCTCTTCAGCAGCTGGTGTTGGAAAAACTGGACAGCTACATGTAAGAAAATGAAACTGGACTACTGTCTACCCCCATACACAAAGGCAAACTCAAGGTGGATCAAAGACCTGAATGTAAGTCATGAAACCATAAAACTCTTAGAAAAAAACATAGGCAAAAATCTCATGGACATAAACATGAGCGACTTCTTTATGAACATATCCCCCTGGGCAAGGGAAACAAATGCAAAAATGAACAGGTGGGACTATATCAAGGTTTAAACCTTCTGTACAGCAAAGGCCACCATCAGTAGAACAAAAAGACATCCTACAGTATGGGAGAATATATTCATAAATGATGTATCTGATAAGGGGTTGACATCCAAAATATATAAAGAACTCACGCACCTTAACAAATAAAAAGCAAATAATCCGATTAAGAAAAGGGCAGAGGGCATGAATAGACACTTCTCTAAAGAAGAAATTCAGATGGCCAACAGGCACATGAAAAGATGCTCCACATCGCTAATCATCAGAGAGATGCAGATTAAAACCACAATAAGATATCACCTCACACCAGTGAGGATGGCCAACATCCCAAACACAAACAACAACAAATGTTTGCGAGGATGTGGAGAAAAGGGAACCCTCCTACACTGCTGGTGGGAATGCAAATTAGTTTAACCATTGTGGAAAGCAGTATGGAGGTTCCTCAAAAAACTCAAAATAGAAATTCCATTTGACCCAGGAATCCCACTCCTAGGAATTTACCCTAAGAATGCAGCAGCCCAGTTTGAAAAAGACAGATGCACCCCTATGTTTATTGCAGGACTATTTACAATAGCCAAGAAATGGAAGCAACCTAAGTGTCCATCAGTAGATGAATGGATAAAGAATATGTGGTACATATATACAATGAATATTATTCAGCCATAAGAAGAAAACAAATCCTATCATTTGCAACAACACGGATGGAGCTAGAGGGTATTATGCTCAGTGAAATAAACCAAGCCGAAAAAGACAAGTATCAAATGATTTCACTCATATGTGGAGTATAAGAACAAGGAAAAAAAAAACTGAAGGAACAAAACAGCAGCAGACTCACAGAACCCAAGAACGCACTAATAGTTACCAACGGGAAAGGGACTGGGGAAGGTGGGTGGGAAGGGAGGGATAAGAGGGTAAAAGGGGCATTACGATTAGCAGATGTAATGTTGGGGGGGCATGGGGAGGGCTGTACAACTCAGAGAAGACAAGTAGTGATCCTATAGCATCTCATTAGGCTGATGTACAGTGACTGTAATGGGGTAGGTGGGGGGGACCTGATGAAGGGGGTAGTTTAATCACCATAATATTGCACGTGTAATTGTAGATTAATGATACCAAAATAAATTATAAATAAAAAAAAGAAAGAAACAGGAGAAAAATCTCAAATTAGACTGAGAGGATCTAAAGGATTTGGTCTTTATTCGTTAGGAAACTTGGAGCTAGTGAAGTTTTTCTTTTGTTTTTTTTTTTTAAGTGAGAAGCAAAATGATCAGATCTGCACTTTGGGAAGATCAATATCTGGCATGCAGTGGAGGAATGAGGGGCTGCCAGTTGGGTGGGGGTAGCATACAGATGACAAGAGTCCCTGTGATCTGGGCCCTGCCCCACCCCCTCTTCAACCTTTCAAGTCTTTCACAACCCCCTCCCCCCAGCTACAAGCCAGTCATCCAACCACTTGCAGTTCCTCAGCCAAACCCAGCCCTTCTGGCTTTGCACAGGGGGCTCATGTTCTTGGAAGACCCTTTCCCTGCTCCCCCACTAGGCTTACACTGGAAAAGAGCTATCTCCCCTCCCTAAAGCACTCCTGGGAGCTTTACCATAAAATAGCAGTCTTGCAAGTTGTGGATAAAATGAAGGTTCCTATGGCCAGGATTCTCACCTGGCCCTGGTTGGCTAGCTCACTACACATGTATGGGCAATACATTCTTATTGACTGTGGGGAAGTTGGGGTTCCTATGGCCGGGATCCTCACTGAACTTAACTACTTGATGATGTAACTGGCCTGCTGCTAGGCTACCACTTCTACACCTTTAGGCAATAAGCTACTATTGCACTACACAGAGAGCTCGGCCCAGTGTTCTGGGTGGAGGTAGAGACGCTAGTGCTCAACCTACCGCCGGGAGAACAAGCCAGGTAATAAAACCTTTCACCCCAAAGAAATGTTCTACTGTCATTTATTTGGTCACACTGAATCCATAGCGAACTTGCCGGGGGCTGAAACCCATTGGCAAGACACTTACTCTATATAAAGAGCCCCTCCCAGTGGTTTGGGTGACAAAGTGGCACAGCTGCAAGGCTGCAGGAGAGCAGAGCAGAGGCTGGAGTTGTGGCAGTGCCAAGGACAGAGACTGAGACATCTGTGGGGGCAGAGAGGCCCAGAGGCAGAGACCGGCTTGCTGCATGCAGACTTGCTCTGAGTGAACGGAATTTTTAGTGATGGACCTGCCACTGTGGAAATAAAGTTTGGTATAACCCTTTCACCCCAAGAACGTTCTACTGTCATTTGTTTGGTCACACTGAATCCATAGTGAACTTGCCCAGGGCTGAAACCCATTGGCAAGACATACTACCAACCAGAAAGATGCTTCCTGGTTAGTGACAAGAAATTAGAAATTGGGTATTGTGTCACTGGACTTATATTTATAGGCTCAAATTGAAAAACATTTGGGGAAAATAAATGAGGCAAAAGCAAATATAATCTATACATTTTCCAAGGCTCAAAAAAAAAAAAGAAATCAAAAAACAAAAAAAAGGAAACAGGAAAACTCAAGTAATTCATATCCTGTACATCTTTAAATAAAACACACCATTAAGCATTAAATGCCATACTCCACAAATGAAAATATTGGCCAAGGTGACACATATGCCAGGCAGCAACAAATATTTGTAGAGGCGTTTCAGTGCCAGGATCCAACTCTGGTGAAGAGGAAGAATGGAAACCAGGTGATGCCTCTTGGAGCAGGTGAGACAGCAGCTAGCTGGCTGGACGAATAAGCTGACTAAGCGGCCCAGGGTTTCCAAATGACGGGGCAGGAAAGGACTTGCTTATCTGGAATCCCTCAGGACAAAGCTCGTTGCTGAAATCAGTATTTTAAAAGCTTAAAAATACTGATGCTCAGCTCCTGTCCTCAAATTTAATTGGCCTAGGGAGGGTCCCGTGTGGGGATTTTCCAGGTGATTTGAAGGTGTAGCAAAGTTTAAGAACCACTGCAAGAGCAGGAAGGCCAGGGAGTTACGCCTGTGGGGTGAGTTCAGGGTGCAATACTTCCCTGATGAGAACTCAGTCCACCCCGTCCCTTTCTACCCAACCCCACCTCACCTCATTTTGATGTCTTCCAAGTCAGACCCCTGGAAGACTCCCTCTTTCACCCACAAATCCCAACCCTCAGCCCAGCACAATTCTCCATCACTCACTCAATCAATCAATCACCAAGCTCTATTCTGCACCTTAACTCTCAAATCTGCCCTTTCCTTTCCATCTCCATAGTTGCTACATTATTCTGGATATTTGTTTGGTCCACAAAAAGTTACTGAGTGCCAACTACCTTTTAGCTGTAGGGGATGTACACTGTATTGGTAAATAAAACAGACATTGTCCCTGCCCAACTGTAAGGCTTACATTTAATTGGGAAGAAAGAAAGAAAGAACAAATAAGTTTAAGATATAAATGTAAGTACTGAGAAGGAAACAAGCAGGGTGCAAGGAAAGAGCATAAAGGGAGATACAGGGAAACTCATTAGACAGGGAGGCCAGGAGGGACTTCTAGGAGGGCCACCCAATTAGTTTCTAAACTCTCAGCATTATAAATAATCTCTTTCTCATTCCCTTCCAATCTGCCCCATATGCAACCACCGGAGTGATTTTTGTAAAAGCCCAGACACCTTAGTAAGGCTCATAGTCTCCTCATGACCCAGCTCCCACCTTTCAACCTAGGATCACGTGCCCCTGGGGCTCTTACTGCTTGGGTCGCCAGAGGCTGCAGAATCAACATGATCTTTCAAACCCAGTACATACACCTTTGCTCTGCCTAGAGTGCCTTTCCATGTCCGCCATCTGGCTTATTCCTATTTGTCTTTCAGAACACAACTTATCTCATCTCCTATGAGAAGCCTCATTGAACCCTCCCTAGTTTGAGGTGCGGCTGCCACTTTTCTGGAATTCCAGGGCACTCCATGTTTACATGAAACATCTCCTGCTGTAATGTGAATAAAGTTGCCCTGGTCTGACCCTTCTCTGACTCAGAGAATCTTCAGGAGAGGGTCTATATCTTTTTCCTCTTTGTTTGCCATTTCTGGTACAGTTCTGGGCACATTAAGGCATAGCAATTTGATTGTCTGGAAGGTCCTTTGAATGCTTTTGGGCTCTTAGCTGATCCTTCTAGGTCTTAAGAAATATAGGGTCACCGACTCTCCCAGTTTGCTCCCAAACACTAAAGCCAGGAGTTGAAACCATCTTCTATCTCCAAGGCCCATGTTTTTCCACATGATAATGTCACAATTTTCTTCATACTGCTGTTAAAAATCATTGATACTACTTAATTTACATAGCTAATAAATATACAATCATGTTAGAAAAATTTGAAAAATATAAACAAAAAGAAAAGTCACTCAAATCCCATCTCCCACCACAATCACTGTTAACACTGTGGCACCCCTCCAGGCCCTTTCCCACACAAAGCCATCATATACAAACATGTCCATGTTGTACCGGGCTTAAAGGTATTTATGTGCAGGCATTGTTCTCTCTATAGTTCCAGTGCCATTACTGACATATCTCATGCAACAGGGACTCTTTCTTGCTCAGAATTCAAAAACTGTGGTTCAAACACAGTTGGGTTTTTAATACTTCACCAGTTGCTTAAAAAAAGACGTATTGCTTTTGGACCATGTATTCTGTACCTTTGTTATACCCCCAGATTTTTCAAGTACTCTGTGATGAATCTCCAAACCACTGCAGTCTTTTTCTGAGCAAAGCCCACCCGGAGTCCTCAATCCTCCTGCTCCAGAGTGGGCTGGATAGTCTGTAGACATGCTGCCTAGCAGTCATCCTGGGATTTTACTTCCCTGTGGCTTGTATCCCCCACCTTCCTCTTCTTAGATTATACTCTCTTATTACTGAAATCCATCCTCAAGCAACTTTTTAAGAAAAGGTGTGTTGGAGAAAAAAATTTCTAATCCTCAAATATTTGAAAATGCTTTTGTCCCCCTCAAAACCAATTGATAGTTTGGCTAAGCATAGCAATCTGGATTTAAAATTATTTTCCCCAGAACTCTGAAAGCTTTGCTCCATATTTCTCTTAGCATCTCATGGTGCTAATAAGAAGTTTGATGCAGTTAAAGGTAATTGCCCTTTGCAAGTCTTCTGTTCTCCCTCTCATTTCTGGTTTTAAGATGTGTGAGTTGTGTTTATGTTGTAATTGCTGAGTAAAAGGGTATGTATATTTTACTTAGGAATACAGAATAATAGAGAATAATGCTCCCTATCCCCTTCAGAGATGTCCATGCCCTGATTCTCAGAACCTGTGAATTGGTCCCTTTATGTAGCAAAAGGTCTTGGCAGACATGGTTAAGGTTACAGACGTGTAAATGGGGAGATTATCCTGGATTATCTGGGTGAGCCCAATCTAATCACATGAGTCCTTAAAAGTGGAGAGTCTTTTCTGAGTCAGAGCTGGAACAGAAGAAGGAAGAGAGGTGAAGTTTCAGAATGACTTGAGCTGTCATTGCTGGTTTTGAGACTGGAGGAAGGGGACCATGAGCCCAAGACTGAACTGGATCTAGAAGCTGGATCTGTCCTCAGTTGACAGCCAGCAAGAAAATGAGAATCTCAGATTTACATCTGCTGGGAACTGAATCTGTCAACAACATGATTAAGCTGCAAGTGGATACCCCGCTAGAGCTTCCAGAAAGGGACACAGTCCTTATGATGCCTTGATTTTAATCCAGGGAGACCCAGACTGGAGTATGACCTACAGAGTTTAAGTTAATACATTTGTGTGTGTATATTTTAAATACGTGTTGTTTAAAGCCACTAAAGTTTGAGGTGATTTGTTACAGCAATGACAGAAAACCGATACATCTATATTTTGGTAAATGCTGCCAAAATTTTATCCCCAAGGGCTGAATTTATTTATACTTAATCAACAGTCAATAAGAAAACTTTCTCAAAACCTTTACCAACATGGAATATTTTCACTATCTTAATTTTTCCAAGATGATCCTGAAAAATATTTCATTCTTTTCATCTGTAGTCCTCTAATTTTTTAAGCAAGGTTAAGCATTTTTTCTTTCATCTGTTAAACATGTTTTGTTCGGAGTATTTTTAAATTTCTAGATTTCTAAAATTTCAAACTGTTATGACTGTGTCTATAAAAATGTATCTTGTTATATAGTTAGATGCTTTTAATTTAATGATTTGTATCTCCCTTTTGCCCTTGAAACTATATTGCATATTATACCACATGGCAGAATCTGTTAGCTATTTATGTCAGTATTAATACCATCCTCCTTAGTAAGAGTATCCTGATTTTTATCTGATCATATTGCTGTCTGGAACAAATTTCCTAGCTGTCCTTGCAGCTAGGTTTGGTAAAGGAGGTGTAAGCAGAATTATGGGAAAACTGCTTAAAGATAGTTGCCACAGCTTGGAAGACTCCCTCCAACCCACACGCCCCCTTTTTTTTTCTTTTTTGGTTCTTCTTACTTCTTTTTAACCTGGGTTCAGACATACGACTGCAGTTCTGGTGGTCATCTTGGACTACAAAGTGGCCTTGTGAATGGGAATCACTACTGGATGGCAGAACGGGAAGGAACAGCCCAGCGCTCCTGCTGGCTCACTGGTCACCACACTACCTCAGAACTGGGCTCCTTCTTTAATGGAGTGAGAAACTTCTATCTTGTCAATTTCTGATTCTTTTATAGTTTTCTACTGTATGATCGCCAAAAGTGACCCTAACACAGAATCCCAGCACTGATCTGCTGTCTTTTCTCTCATCTTTCCAATCTCTCTTCTTTTGTTCTATTTTCTACATAAGTTTCTTAGAAGACTTCATCTTTAAAACTTTCTATTTTTTTAAATTTATGCAATCATAATTTTATTTTATAAGCATTCTTTCTATGTCATAGGACACAGTTTATTGTTTTATATATGCCATAGCTTTTGATGTCTCAGAAGCTACGATTCAGAAAATTTCTCCTATTTTGAAGTGTACTTCTGTTTCCTGAATTATTTCTCTCTTTTTTATTATTGGTTTATTTGGGGTTTTCCTTTTTGTTTTGGAGACTCTTGTCTGATATCTATTGATCATTGGTTGCTGTTCACATTGAGAATGAAGCAATAATGGGACAAATTAACATCATATACTTCGTGATAAGATGTACTAAGAAGAACATCTACTTTTGTGGTATTCTGCCAAATATATAATCTGAACTTAATCATGAGGAAACATTAGACAAACCCCAAAAGAGTGACATTCTACAAAATAATTGAAGAATAGTTTTAAATGTCAATACCATGAACCAAAAGACTAAGGGATTGGTCTCCATTAAAAGAGATTAAAAAAAACTGAATGCAACATGATCTGGAAATTTTTTTTGCTAAAAAATTTTTTTTAAATGATAGGAAAAATCTGAATAAGATCTACAATTAGATAATAGTATTATATCAATGTTACTTTTTTTGATTTTGATAATTTTTCTGTGCTTATATAAAAGAATGTGTTAAAGAAATATACACTGAAATATTTGTTTAAAGAGGCATAATGTCTACAACTAACCTAACTAGTTCATAAAAATTAACATATATGTATATCTACCTATTTGTTTGTCAAGAAAGAGAGTGAAAGGAATAAAGCAAATATATTAAAATTTTAATATTGCAGGAACCTGAGTATAGTGTATATGGGAATTCTTTGTACTATTCCTCCAACTTCTCTGTACATCTAAAAGTATATCAAAATAAAAAGATTTTTTTTTAAAAAAAAGAATATAGCAATAGAATGACTCTCTGGGAACTGTATGTACACAGGCTGGTTAATGGCAGGCTTCAATAGAGTCCATGCGGGCATGAAACCAGCTATAACTGTGGGAACCCTCAAATGCCAGAATACAGAGGCATTTACCCTGGGCATGTTTTCCCTAGTCATCTGCCCTAGTTTTTCCTAGGAATTTTCCTGAGACTATTTAAATCCTTCATTTTTTGGTCTGGGGTAAATGACAATCTACAGATCCTTTCAATCCAGTTTCTCAGGGTGATTCCCTATTGTATCTGCTGTGTCAAAGTCTAGAGCCTGTCTGGTGCTCTACCAGACAGTCAATTTCATGGTGTGTTCTTGGCGATGGCTTCCTCTACTCTGCTTCATCGATCAATATTCATTAGTCTATTTTGATTCTTCCAGAAATTCATTGAAATCTCTTGTCTACTAATGACCTTTCCCATTACTTTCATTGTGTTTTCATTTTTTATGTTTTTTATTCCTGAGCATGTACATCATCAACCATCTTAAACCAGAATTCTTCAGACATTTAATATTAATTTTAATCTATAATTTATCACTCAAGAAACACACCCATTTTCTACTTTTTTTGGCATATATGACAATCCTTCAGCTCTTCAATATTCCATATTGTCATAAACTTTTTCAGATCACTATAGGTCATATTGAATTTTCATCCCTTAGTACTTTTTGTTATACAATTTATTTGGCCACTTAGTAAAGTTGTATTATTTAATTATTTAATGTGCATTGTCTCCTACAGCTTCACATTATAGATTTGGGCTTGCTAAGACCAAACTCAATTTCTTCCTTTCTTTATATTTTATCTGAAGTAAGGGTTTGCCCAGAAGAATAGGGCAGCCCATTACATCACATGCTACCTCTCTTCCCAGCCACGGCTGATTGGACCAGGTATATGCCTCAAATTAGCAGCCAATCCATTGGCTGACTAGAGAACTTTGATTGGCTGACCAGAGACAGATGATCTGGGCCATCAGATTCCTCCCATTATGAATTCAAAGTATAAAATGCAGAGTTTGTTGCCACTCAGGGGTGGGCATTGGAATGACAGTCACGTTAGCCTAGTTGTTGAGACAGCCATTTGCAAGATGGTAAGTAAGCAAATGAAACTGACCTTCAGAGAAATGAAAATGGTATACATGTTGAAAAGAAGCTGAGATTAGTGAGAAAGAGGGAGAGATTTTATCTTGGTTATGAAGAGTTTTCTAGTTTGTGTGAGGCCCAACTGCACAGAATTCTGTGATATATCTGTAACATTGAAATAAATCTTCCTTTCTAATAATTAAGCTAGTTTGAATGGGTATCTATTTCTTGCAACCAAAAACACAAAAAGCCTTAACTTTATTATTTTAATTTCCTGAAATTTTTTTAAAAAAAGAACAATTTATTAACAAAGCTCTGTATAAAAATAAACATCTATATCAATGAGTACACAAATTAAAATGTCAGAGAATTGGGAATTTTTTTAATCCTCCTAGAAAATACAGAGTCTTCCACACTGATTTGGGTTTTTGTTTTTTTTTTTAGTCAATTTAACCTAATCTTAGCACTAGAGTAAACATTTCTTTTGGGGAAATTCAGTTTTGTTGTTTAAAGAGTTAAGGTTTAGGCATGAATTTTCCATTGTAAGCTTTCCTATTAGAGTTCCTGCCAACCACTGATTAAGGAAACCTAATGCTTCCTCTGTTTCCTCCATTTGTCCTTCATCTTTCTCTAAATGCAATAGGAAAAGGCCCAGTGCCTTTAGTGTGTTTCCATATTTGCTATCGTGAAATTATGTCTTACTGTAGTACTATCCTCTACATGCATCTTGATCTTTAAAGCTAGAGTTCCTTCTTGTTTTTATATCAGATGTTTCAGATATACCACGGGTTTTGCAAAGAATGTATAGGGTAGTAAGAATATTCAACCAGAATAAAATTACTTGAACACACTTAAACACATCCTAATTTCAAAAGAGTTATAAAAGAATTTTACAATAGTCTTCCAAAATGAGTTCCTCAAGGCAGGGGCAATGTCTTTTAATTCCTTTCTACATTCCCTCCAAAGAGAAAAAAATAGGTCAAGAGTTATGTAACTTTTGGCTGTCCAATAAATGTAGTTGAATCAACTCATTTCAATTACCAGAAGAAAATTTTATTAAACCTTTGTGCCAAATTTCAAAATGAAAATATGCTTATTAAAAAAAAGAAAGAAAATTTGTTTAAAGCAACACTAGGAAATGACACGAAAAATTTTGAGTTGCAAAAGTCAACAGTGAAGAGTACTGTTCCAAAATAAGCAGTGCCCCCCTCTGGTGAGTAAGAAGTTTATTTTGGCAACCGAAGGACTTTGTCTTGGGTGGATTCAAAATGATCCCATGCCATTAATGTTCTCTTCCAGACCAGTTAGATTTATTTCTTATTCAGTTATCTAACTGATTACTAAAGCTAAAATGAATATGTTTCATATCATCTCTAAACAATTTTTTCCACTTTAAGATAGTGTATGCTCATAAAAAATGTTCTGAAAAATTTGGTGACGTTGGAAAAATAACTTATCCAGAATTCCATCATCTCAACAGATCTATTCTTAATCTATTCTTTTAGTTTCTTTCTGCTCATAGGCCAAAAAATATATATCTTTAATTGCTTTTGCATAAGATAACACACTAATCTGCATGAAATCCTGAAAAATGTATTATCTAAATTATAGTATACCACTTATCCATGAATTCTCCCAGATTTACTTTTGTGCTATGTGTCAAAGTTGGCCTGCTGGAGGCAACACTTTGTGCCCAATCACAGTATATTCAGAAGGTACATGTGTGTTGAAGAACAGAAGCCTTAGAAAACAGTGCTTCTCAAACTTGACTGTGCATAGGAATCATCTGTCAAATCTTGTCAAAGAGTAGAGTTGGTATTTTTAACAAGCTCCCAGGTGATACAGAAGCTGCTGGCACATGGGCACACTTTTAGCAGCAACATCCTAACATGAACTGGAACATAAGAGAATTGATAGAAGAAATGTTTGCCTTCACACAATAGCTATCTACCATTAAGCCATTGCCACATCTCTGACCCATTTCTGGGAAGACATGGGACTATTTCTCACACTTGGAAAGTTTTCCACAGGCTAAGGGTGGAGTAAGGACTTATTTATTGCAAGGCAAGTGAAAATATTGAGCAACTGTAAGTCTCTTCTCTGCATCTCATTTCCTGTGGTAGCACTATTCATGATATCTGGGCTCAGGTTTCTTAGAATAAAGGCTACATTTCACAGCTTCCCTTGCAGCTGAATGTGGCCATTTTACCAACTTCGAGTGAATGGGATCTAAGCAAAAGTATATGTGCAAGCCATGTCTTAAGAATGACAATTAAATGAAGTAAAATTGAGATACTTTATTTTGTACTATTTAGGATAAGATACAACCAAGGGGCAGGCAGCTAAAATTTTAATTGAAAGTGCATACTCCAGAGGTTGCCGTTAATGTTCCAATTGAGAAACCCATATCCTGGAAGGACTAAGTGTTTCTGTCATCAATATCTATATCAACACCAGACTCTTTGCTAATGTTCTCAGTGAATTTCAGAAATGGGGTTTTAAGGATAAAAATAGCAGTCTACTAACTAGCATAAACAATGCTAGAAAGGAACTCTCATTGGTTGGCTTAAAGACAGTTAAAATACAAGATACGCTACAATCTTTTAGAGACACCCACCCCTGCTTGAATAGAGTAGAAGCATCCAGTGAGACCTGGAGTCTGCACCTTTAGGAATGATGCCTGAGGCTTCATCTCTAAATGATCCTGGGTCAAGCTTTTCATTTCAAGCTGCCTTATGTCTACTACATAGATAACAGATTGCTGCTTCTGGAATGTTATCATACCTGCTTTGACTGTCACTCAGGTGAGATTGGAGGAGATTGGAATTGAGACTTCATAGAATTGAACAAATAGATAATATAAACTATTATTGTACTTGCTTATATATAAAAGTTTTGTTAATGATTTTGTGGCAGAATTTGTTCTGATGCTTGCTTTTCATATCACTGAATAGCAAAGCTGGGGAAGCACCTCATGTCTACTGTTCCATACCAAAAATACCCTAAGAATTGTGTGGGACCCAATTAGCTTGTGTCAGTTCACAATAAAGAGCAAGAAGGATAGAAAGACTTCCAAAGTCCATGGAGCCACCACAGAGCTCTGGACCTCTCTCCTCCATACATGTTTTTATAACAGAGAGAAATACATTTCCAAACTGTGGCAGACATGAACATCTTGCATTTTCTATTAGTCACAGCAGAACCTATCCTGATAGTCCCAAATGCCCCTGTCACCATCCCAGGATAACTGTTCCGAGGGACAGCTTTTACGATTTAACCTCCCCTTCTTCATGCTCTTCTCTAATGCATTACCACTACCACCCTCTCCTCTCCACTTTTAGATACTTTGAGCTCCCCTTTAATCCCTTCTGAGAGTTAACAGACATATTTACTCTCCCAGGGAAGGGTCTTCTATGACATTGCTGATGTGGTAGGGACTTAATCACTCACATTTACCATTTCAAGGGAAAAAAATATTAACTACTTTCCAATAACAGATACATGATAAGACAGGCTCTTCACATCTTAGCACATACGGGTGTAAAAATAAAATAATTGTTCAGGATCAAATATGATCTAAAGTTCATATAACATGGTTTGGAATTTCTTTCCATTTTTCAGTTATTTTCTTTATCTCACCCTTTGCATTAATTTCACAAACTTAAAGATAAAGAAAAAGTTTTTCAAGATTACAAATGCTCAGGACTACATATTATTCAAGATTACAAACCATGGCTTTGGCAGTTAGAATGTTTTTCAGCCCTATTGCCATTCTTTATCACTCCCTTCACATTTCCCTTCCCACTTCTTCAGTAAAATAGGAAAGGAACTGAATAAAGATCTTCCCACTTCTAAAATCTCTCTTTAACTTTCTGCACAGGAGAGTTCCATAATTTGGATTCTTTGGAATTTACTTTTCGTGCAAAGTCCAGTCCATGATGAAAGCAGTACAGTATATTGATTTAGCATAGGTGCTATAATCAGCTTTCGTTCAAATCCTGACACTAGCCATGTGCCCTTAGACAGATAACTTAATCATTCTGTGCATTTGTTTCCTTCTCTAAAAAATGGAAATAATAATGTCTACCTCACAAGGTAGTTGTAAGGATTAAACAAGATAATAAATTTAAAGGGTTTAGTATAATGTTTGCCATGTCATCAGCATTTAATAGTATTCATTTATTCAACAAATAATTACTCAATGTATGCTATAAGCAAAGGAATATTTAAGATTGCAAAGAATTGGAAACTGATACAGATTGGGTTCCTACCTTTAGGAAATTTGCAATCCAGGGGGAGAAATAAAACATGAAAACTAGGTGACTATAATAGAAATGAATATATGTTAAGATGTTCAGTTAATTATTTATTGCAATATGTTAAAGATGGTTGAAAATTCTTTGTTATTCTTGCTATCAAGTTTAATTCCCTTTGCCTTAAATCTGGACTGGCGTTGTAACTTTCTTACCTAGCAGTGTTAATAGAAGTGATGTTTTAGGATTTCCACCCAGGTCTTTTAGGGTTCTTGCTCTGAGGGCAGCCAGTCATCATATAAGAAGTCCAAGTGTCTGGAACCATCACACTGCAAGGAAGCCCAAGATAATTGACCTGGTGAATGTGCATAGACAGAGCACTAAGCCTGGCTGTTCCAGCTATCCCAGCCCAATAATCAAACATGAGTGAGGAAGCCATCCTGGCAGCATCTCGGAAGCCCCAATAACTACAATATGGAGCAGAACTGAGGGTCCTACTAACAGCCAGAACATGGTCCAAGTTAAGCCATTCCAGCCAACTAAACAGATATGACTTTAGTGAGTCATGTGTACTGTCCTTGTTACAGTTTCCTCATTTCAGTAGGTTTGTGATGGTTGTCTTCCCTATGTCTCTATTTATGCTGGAGTGAAGAAAATACTGTGTATAGATAAGAGTTAGCATAACAGGCCTGCTATGGTTTACTTGCAAGATTGGCCCTTGGCTGGCATCTGGGAACTTGGCTGCTAAACAGTGCTCAACACCAATATAATATAAAATTTTCCAAATGACAAGGGTGGCTCATTATGGCTAGACTATGCAAGCAGTATGGTTTGTGCTGAACACCTGCTTTCCCTCTGGGAGTTTGGAATTTTGTATGTGGTAGGCAGAGAGTGCCTATTTCGACAGCTCTCAGTGAAAGCCTTGAGCACGAAGTCACCCATGAGCTGCCTCAGTAGACAACACTTTGCATGTGTTGTCACAACTCATTAAACCACTCCACTGTGAGGGTTCTTAGAAGCTTGAGCCTGCTTTCCTCCCAACTTTGCCCACGTACCTTTTCCTTTTTCTGGTTTTGCTTTGTATCTTTACATGGTGGTATAGCATAGCCATGAGTACAAACAGATGCTGAACTGTGTGAGACCTTCTATCAAATTAGTGGACTGCAGGCAGGGGGTGATCTTGGGGATCCCAAATACACAGTATTTTAAAAATTGTGAGAGAAATATTGGAGAGGTCTTCAACTTTCTTTTCATAAAAAGAGGTATCCCTCCTAACTTTCTCATGCTCTTTCTCTCTTCTCCCTCCTTCCCAGGATATGTACATTGAACTTCCTTCCTACCTAAGTCCAAAGTGGTGTGTAGACATAAACACATGGTTGGAAATGACACGTTTAGTTCTTCAGCCCTAGATAAACTGTATAACTTCTATCTTGCGTACAAGTATAGCAGTGGTTGTCTGAATTTTATTTTTTATCCAATTATGTTTGCCTTATGTGGGTGTAGTATAATATCTTTGATCTCATTGGGTGAAGACATCATTGAAATTTTTTAAAATATTTACCCAAAGACTAAACTGGTGATAAGAAGTATTTTCTTTGCAATTATATAGCAAGACTTCATAGATATATGGCCATCACTGAAGAACTGGCACCACGATATCAGAAGGAATTTTTATCTGCCACATATAATCTATGCAGCATATCCTGCTATGCATTATATCTGTCTCACATTGTGTAATATGCATGACTTATTTTCAGATAGTTTTCCTTATAAACTTAGAGATTATATTTTGACAGAGCTGAATATTATTCCTTTAAATTCAGAGAATGACAAGAGCTTAAGCACTGTGACAAGCAAAGTTCTTGGATTTAGCTCTAAAAATTAACTGAGCACAATATACTTTAAGAATTTACAATAAGCCAGTGAACTATTGAATATTATGTGCTAAGCACTTTAAATCATGTTGCAGAAAAAGGACTGAGAGTTAGAAGACCAAGTTTTAACCCAGTCTATGTCCTAAATATATGACCTTGATGAATAATTTATCCTTACTGGACCAGCTAGAAAACGAAAGGGCTCAAATGAGCAATGTTTTTTATCACAAACATTCAATGACTCAGTGATATGAAGCATGGGGTAAGTGCCATATGAGAGGGCATAAATGTATTGTAGGAGAGAGATTCCTGGAGACTAAAATGGGAAATGGTAATTGACCAGATAAGAAAGGGAGAGGCACTCCTCTTGGGAGAGGGATCTTGGGTGAAGGTATAGAGATGGAATCCATTCTCAGGAAACTGAAGAAAATTTCAATGTGAACTAATAATGATATTAATGATAGATACCATTATTGAGTATTTACTAAGGTAATACATATTATCTAATTTAATTCCCATAACAACTCTAGCTACTGTTATTGTTCCTGTTTTACAGAAGAGAAAATTGAGGCAAAGAAAGATTCAGAATTCCTATGAGGTCACATAGCAAGTGGTAGAACCCAGACGTGAAGCAATTTGATATTCCAGAGAATAGCCTCTAGTTGCTGTTACGGCAATCACCATGTGAAAGCCAGCGATCAAATTTTCCATAGAAGCCCTCAAGTTTAGATGCAATTGACTGGAAAGCCAGCATAAACAGAAAATAATAGGCCATCATCAAGAAGAAGAATGATAGTTACCTTTCCTGGAGTCCCATTTGTGTGCTTTTCCTTTATTAGCTCTAACCTTCACAGATGTTTTTGTTTTTACTTTTGTTTTAAGTTACTTTTTTTACATTTAAGAAATTTGGGATCAGCAGGTTCAACTTTTAACAGATCAAGAGCTATTAGGTAGAAGGGTTAGGATTCAACCCTGAGTTTGTCTGACTTCAAAGACCCTACTTTTTCCAGTATGCCATGCTGGATTCTTGGTGAGAAAAAAACTATCTGCCAATATTAAAAATAGCTGTATCCTACTGTATTCTATTATTTACATGAAATTCTAGAACAGGGAAACTAGTTTATGGAAACAGAAAGCAGACCAGTGGTTACTTGGGGCAGGAGGATTGGGGATTGACTACAAGGGGACACAAAGGAAATTTTTGGAATAATGGAAAGATTTTATATTTTGATTATGCTATTGATTACATTTACATTATACTTGTCAAAACTCATTAAACTGCACTTAAAATAGGTGCATTCTATTATATGCAAATTAAATATCAATAAAGTTGATTTTTTAAAACTCCAGCTGAATCTAGTATTTGGTCCTCTAGACAGAAGCTGGTGCCAGGGGCATAATGTGACTTCTCATATGCATGGGATCATCATGGTGGATATGAAACACTAGCTCTTAGCAACCATTCCAACCACCTTCTGTGGTACCTTCTTGTATTGCAAAGACTGAAAAGCTCAAAATCATATTTTTCTGTTTCTTTCACAGCTATTGTTCAGATTATGAGTTAAATACATTCAGGAGATTTGGAAGGCAGGAGTGAATCCAGGGCCACTTGCCTGCTATGATGGTGTTGCTACTGGTAAGTAGGATCATATAAGCACTGGGTTTTCTGCAACAGCATTCCCACGTCCAGCAGCTTCATGAGCATTATGAGTTAGTGGCTGCAAGAATCACAGTGTCTTCATTACCCTCAGGTTGCAACTATGACAGTGTGTGCAAGATCCAAAAGTTTTTCTGACAAACTCTTGATTTCACACATTCGTGACTGTCACAGGGGAGATAGCTCTGCAGCAAATCAGTTTGATAGTTATCTCTTTGGGAGTTATTTCTGGAGACTCAGTTTAGACACTGTTCCTCCAGCTCTCCAGTGATTTTTCAAGCACCTAGTTACCTGTATTAAATCCCTTTCTACTTATAACTCCTGGAATGATTTGTGTTCCTCTGGAACTATACACTGACATCACCATGAAAGATGGTATGAGTTTCTTCAGTCATAATGGTAACTAAAATAATTACTAGCATCATCAGATGAATAGCAAGTTTTACTGAGTATTGACTTTCTGCCAGGATGAACTCAGTGAGGTACATGCAGAGAACAGCTTTATTCCTTTCCCCATCCTACTCAAATTCTATGGGTAGATTTGACCACTACTCCATGAATAAAATGAGGCAGTTCTCCTCACTTTTTAGTCATCCTCAGATCACAAAATATCCTCCAGTTCATTTTAGTCCCCAAAATGGTCTTATTTCAGCTATTAAAATCCAACCCAGGGTCATTAGCATGTAACCAATTCTCATCTAGTTTAAAGCTTATTTTCACCCCCAGCTTGAGCTTCCTTTGGGTTGGAAAGCTTGTCATATTAAGAAAAAGGACATGGTTGACTTCTGCTCCGTTTCTCTGTAGGATGGTTCTCCATTTCCCTTCTCCTTCCCATGTCCCCTCCCTCTCTATACTCCTTTGGATCCTTTGGGGTTGGAATGTGGTTGGGAAGAGATAAATCTAGTCTCTAAAAGTCTCCAAATAATTTTCGATATAATCTGGCATTGGACCCAGCCGGGTATGGCAGATTCCCAATGCTGATTCTCTCTCTGCTGTAGTCCTGCATAGCTTCCTCACAGAAAAAGCTTCCTGCAGCCTGCCAACTTCCAATCAGCTTCTTTTGAGGATGCCCAATGATGAATGCTCCTCGGTTTCTGCACCTGATGGTATACTCCAACTTCTTTTTGCTGAGGTCCAGTCTGGCAGGAAGACTTCTTGGACTAACTTTTCAAGATGAGGCCACTGGGCACACAGGGAAACTCCCCACTTCATTTGTCTTCTGCTAATGGGAGAGCATCTGGGCCTCTGCAGTCACCAGAAGGCAACTTCAGCCATAGCTTTCCACATTTAATCTCCCAAGGCATGAGTCAAACATCAGCTCCTACTTCCAGCAAGCTCTCTGAAGGATCCATCACCTGATGATGTGAAAGGGAAGCACTCCTCTCCCCAGCTTACATGAGGAGCAGGAAAGCAACTCTCTAAAAAACTTACGTTCTTTTTGGCCTTATCAGCCTTGACTCCTTTATCAGTAGAAGATAAAGATTGTATATACCAGCTCAAATAGTCTAAAATTCGATAAGCATTTCTTACATAGGTGACTTAGTTACTCATTTTAGAATGTGGAGGTACTTTGCAATTATTTATTTTATTTTTGGTCTTTGAAGACATGAAACCTGGTATTTATGGCTTATTAATTATTAATTAATGAATAAGTATTAATCATGTTCAATTATTAATTATAAATATTAATTATTATTTATCACAACCCTATAAGGTAATGATTAATGCTACCATTTTATAGACAAAGAAACAGGTTCAAATTGCAGAAAATGGGATTCCAGCACAAATGAGTTGAAGGTCTTGGTTTTTAACCATTATTATTATATGTTTGATACTGCAAACATTGATGACTGTTACAGGTTGAATTATCTCCCCCAAAATTCATACATTGAACTCTTAAACCCTAGTACCTCAGAATATGAGCTTACTTGTAAATAGGGTTTTTACAGATGTAATTAGTTAAAATGAGGTCATAGGGTGGGCCTCTAACATGACTGATGTCCTCGTAAAAAAGGGAGAATCTGGGCACAGACATGTACACAGGGCGACTGGAGTTAAGCTGCCACAAGCCAAGGACCTACCAGAAGCTAGGAGAGAAGCCTAGAACAGTGTTCTCAAGCGCTTTCAGAGGGAGCATGGTCCTGCTGGTACCTTGAGCTTGCACTGCAAGCCTCCAGGCTGTGAGACAATAAATTTCTGTTTTTTAAGCACTTTTTATGGCAGTCCTAGAGAAGTAATAAAACAAGTATATGAGAGCCATAGAAATATGACAGTAATTCCAGTTGAAATAAGGACTGTGTGAGAAAACACCTGAACTGCTAGAGAAGAAAAGGTATTGAAGCAGCAAGAGTAGGGCCTCGTATGTGTCCATGTTTGATGACAGAAAATTGGGTTGGTTATTAGGAACCTTTGGACAGCCTAAGTAGAAAGCTTCTAAATTGACTTTACTTCCTTAACAACAGAGAAAGATTACTAAATTTACCTCAAAAATCTTAAGGAAACAAAACCAGAATTGCACAGTTGTTTCTGTGAAAACCTGAAGAAATTTGGAAGTGGGCCTAACAGGAAATTGTACCTGTACCTGAATGTACAGAACTGAGAGTAAATGAAAGGGGAACAATAGTATAAGCTTATAGTTAATCTTAAATATTCTTGCTGGCCTTGAGAATAGGAGTGCTAAGATACTAGAATATTGCAATAAAATTTGTTTATACATTCATGGGCCCTCTAAACATAAAAGCAATTATAAAGATTTTCAAATTGTAATTCACGCAGAATAGGAATTCATTTGCATGTCCTAAACAAGGCACACACACACATTATTTACAGATTTTAGGTTTTAGGTTTTAATTTCCAAAAATATTGGCCTAAGTAGTATAGATACGCAATTAAATATTAATAAAATTATCTCAAAATCTCAGTGGCTTAGCACAATAAATGCTTATATTTCACTAATATCACAGTCCACTGTGGGACAGATGGCCCCCTGCAGCTTGTAGCTATGCCATCTGGAATGTCTGGTGTCCACTGATGGTGTAGAAGGATAGAGAAGGCATACTCTTCTTAATTGCATCAGTCCAGAAGAAACATACCTCACTCTGTTCATAGATTATTGGCCAGAACAAGCCACATGACACAACCTAATTGCAGATGAGACTGGGGAATATAGGAGAGCACCTGAAATATTTGGGGAACACGGTCTTTGCCATAAAACTATACAGGGAATAAGTATAAAATGCATTAATCCCAAAAGTGAGATGCTTGTTACATGATAAATCCAATGAGAATCTGGTCTCATTATTCATCACAAGGGGACACTCTGAAGCCTTCCTATCCATATGAAAATTATAACTGCATGACTTGAGTGCTGAAATTTTATGCTGCTCAAGAGTCCCCCCATTACTTCCGGTAGTTCCCAGAAGAGTGCCTCACATGGGACCCCTCCCCACCAAACTAAATTGCTCTACACATAAAACAAAAAGGAAGTAGGAGTTTTCAGGGGCAGCCTGGAAAGAGAGACAGCAGCAAGATTTCCATGACTGGAAGAGAAGTAAAAAGATTGGGGAAAGGGTCTTAACAGAGAGGAGGCCCAGTCAGGCAACAGCTGGAAGGAGCCCTGGAGGAAAGGGCAGCCGGTGATACATTGCCCAAGTCAAGACAATGACATCTAATATTCAAGTTAAAATTGTTCTCAAGTCTTCCCTGATCTGTAGTCCTGCCTGAAAGCTTACATCACACTGAGAGTACACTCTCCCAGAGAAAGGGCCTGGCCTTCAGGATTAAGGGGGTTTGGAATAACTGTAGGCACTTTGGTCCCACATGGTCTAGGGTAAACCTACTATCTCGTTCTGTTATTTCAAAAAAAATTTACTTCTCAGATCATGTATCCCATTTTTTTTCCCAAAAAAAACTCACCCCATTTTCTCTGTAGAAATCATCCGTGTAGGAAAATGGAAACAAAAGGATTTTTCTGGGCAGGGGGGAAGGCCCCATAGAGAGCAGATGTCAGCACAGATTTGAAAGCAGGTCCAGGCAGCATATTTTCATAGCTCTTGCCAGCAGCGTTCAACAGAAAAAAATTTTCTGGATGTTCATTGTATTCTATCAACCTAAACAAATCCTAGAAAGATATCAAAGAAGCTACTAAAATAAAGCTACTTGGGATGGGGAAAGAGGGGAACTAGAGCAGACAAGGGTCAGGGCAGGAGTGAGAATTTTCACTATATACCCTTTTATATTATTTGATTCTACTCAAAACTGTAAAAACAATTAGGGGAAAAAAATGTCTTCCAACCACCACAGGCTTGTGTTCAAGGTGCTTTGGGAGAACAAAATAGAAGCCGAATCTACCAAGAGTAAAGAAGTGTAGAAAGTAGACAGTAGCCACAGGCAGAATGACACGGTCAGCACAAGCAGGAAACGGGAGCATGAGGTGACTAAGGGAGCTGGGGGCCCCTCTTCAACGCCTCATTCCTTAAAGCTCTAGAGATATTTGGGGAAAGGACATAAGGAAGAAGAGAGATATGCTGGGGTTCCCATACAATGTGGAATGGGAGCTGGGCACTTTGAAAAATCTGATTATAAGAGGACAGGGTGAATTGGACACATTCAGGTGGCAGACACTTTGATTATACCAGCATGACATTCAAGGCCCTTGACAACCTGACCTGTCTTTTCTGGGTCTCCCTTCTCTCCTTTACTGGAGCACTTCTCTCATGAAAGATGCCTAGGCTAAGTGTTGGGAACAGTGGGTGAATAAAAAATTAAGAAGCTCACAGTCTGGTTGATAAAAACTGACTTACAAGCAAGTGTTACTGATGTTCTCCTAGGAAAGTGTACAGTTTCAGTGGGGGGAAAAGTGACGAGGGGTCAACTGAACCTGTGAGCGACCAGGTAATGAAGCTTCATAGTCAAGGTAAAGCTTCAGATAAGGCCCAGAATGTGAATGGGTGTGCTGGGAGGTGCAGGAGACAAGAAGGGCATCCCTGGCCATGCAATCTGTGCAAAGGCTTGGAGGGATGACACAGATGGGGTTTCAATTCTGTGAAGTGCAGGTGATTCTACATGTAAAAAGAGAAAGGAGGTGCAGGGAGATGAAGCTGGAGAAGCAAGAAGAATGGACTTGTATGCCCTACACTTTATCCTACAGACAGCAGGGTGGTCATAAGAGTAAGTCAAAGATTCTGTGGACATTTGATAATACTGGCTTCAGTAGTGAGAGCTCATTGGACCTACTGGAGGGACATGGGACTTGAAGTGGGTGAGATGAGTGAGAGGACCACTGCCATAGAAGAAGGCTGGAGGAAACCCGAAATGAAGCTTTTACATTACACCTCACTATTCTGCTGTGACTGTGCTACCTGTGAGGCCTTGAGCAAGTGACTTAATACCTCTGACGTTCAGCCTTTTCATATGCCAGATTACCAGCTTTACAGGATTACCATGAGGATCAAACAAAACAGCATATGTAAAGTACCAGGTACATAGAAAGTACTTGATTAATGTAAACACTGTTATTCCCTAAACACACCATAAGTCCAGGACCTCAATACCCTCACTTCTTCTGGGAAGCGATAGTGTATTGTGGGTTTTTCAGTCACCAACTGATTCATAGTAATAAATTACCCCCAAAACGTAGTGGTTTTAAAGGAGAACCATAATTCTATGGCTTGCCTGGGTAGTTCTTATGCTGGTCTTCCTAGAGCGCCTTCATATCTCCACATTCAGCTGGTGGCTAGGCCTGCTGGGAGTTCTAAGGTGATGGTTTTACCCCCATGACTGGGCCTTGGCAGGGATAGTTGGAAGATGGGGACTTAACTTTCTCCCCATGGGCTCTTATTATTCCATTATCTAATACAAGCTTTATATATGGTGGCTGACTTCTAAGACAGCAAAAATGGGAGCCACAAGGCCTCTTATGTGCCAAGGATTTATTATTATGAAAGAAACCATCCCAAAACAACTCAACCATTTACTTGATTTACTTGCTCATGATTCTGCAATTTGGGTAGATTGGCAATTTAACTCTGCTCCAAATGGTATTGGCTGGGACAGCCCAACAAAAGCTACAGGATCCAGGGCTCCCAGTTTCATTGACTGACACCCAAGCTGGGGTGACCAAATGGTGGTAGACTGGCTGGGTTCTTCTTTCTCCACTCCCTCTCTCATCATTCAGTAATCTAGTTTCAGCTTCTTTACATAGAGACAGATCCCAAAGGGTCAAAAAAGGAATACGTGAGGCTTCCTAAGTTCTGGGCTGAAAGTCATACTGCATCATTTTCAACACATTCTATTGGTCAAACCAAGTCACAGGGCTTGTCCAAATTCACAGTAAAGGAAATAGACATCATCTCCTGATGGGGGGATGGGAGAAGCCGTATTGCAAAAGGGCAAGTGTTATGTGAGAGGTTAGTTGGCTCTCTGGGAATGATCTACTCCAGTGGGAAAGCACTACCTGGGAGGAAGATTTACATACTTGGACACAGATTCTTGTTCCAGTACTCATTAGCCATTTTCTTGCAAATTTAGTGAACTTTGAATGACTACCCAATATGTCATTGTAAGTATAGGGTAGCCCCCACTGTGAGCACAATCTTCTAAGACCCTAGATACTTCTAAGACACTAGATTTGAACACCTTAATGAAAAAGATTCTGTGGTCATTATCCCTCTACATTCTGAATTTAGCATGATGCCTGGCACTTAGTGTGCAAAGCAATCGGTAAGTGTGTGTGCTGAATTAATAAATAAGTGATTATAAATAAATATGTAAGCAACAATATTAGTAATTTACTGGGCACCTCCCCATATACCAGGAACTGTTCTGAACACTTTAGATATACTGATGATTCATTTTTAAACATGACAACCCTATGAGGTAGGCACTAGTATTTTCCAATTTCAGATTAGGAATCTGAAGCACAAAAAACTAGTTTCCTCAATATTACACAGTATGTGGTGGCTCTGGATCTAGATTTCTACTTGATCTGGCTCCAGAACCTGGCTCTGAATCACTGGATTTTGCTGCCTTCATGAAAGTGTAAACCATGGCAGTGAAGACAGGATTGAGAATGGAAGCACTAGTGGACTTGGAAAGGTATAATCAAACGAGGCATGAATCATATAGAAGCATTATAGCACTCTGGTTAAGAGTAGAGAGTCTTGAGTCAGATTTTGATTTAAAGCTCAGTTCCACCAAGTACTACTCTATTACTTTGGGTGGGATGCTCTCCAAGTCTTAGTTTTCTCATCTGAAAAATAAACAGAAGAACAGTACCTATCTCATAGGACTGGGGTGATGATCCCAGGAGAAAGGGCAAGTACAGGCCTTGTCTCAGTGCTCATACATAATGAAGGCTCAGTACATATTTGCCATTAATCACGCAGATAAGGAATAGGGAAGGGAAATGGTAAGGCCATGTGTAAATGAAAAAAAAATTATCTACATGATAAAATTCCCCTATTTTTTAAAACTTTTTTTTTAAATACAAAGAAACCTAAGAAGTTGGAAAAGGAAAAACAATTAAAACTCTTTATTAGAAAATCAAGAAAAGCTTGAACATTAAATGTCATTCTTTTATCAAGAATGCTGCCTTGACCTTTTGGAAGGGGTAAATTATCAAGGAAGTTTTTAAATGGCTACTGCAAGCAGAAAAAAAGACTAAGTAAAATAGGAAAGCGCTATAAATCTCAAGAGCCAAAAGGATGACCCAAAGAGCAAAACACAGAAAATGACTGACCTCTATAAGAAAGGGAACTCCAGCATGCTAAAAAGCTAATGCCAGTTTTCAAATGAAAGTTCAAGAACACCTTAAAGAAAATCAATATGTAAACACTGGGTGATGAAAGGTTTGGAGCCTATTGACACAGGTTTTATTAAAAGAAGTTCATGCTAGCTGAGTCGAATAAGGCTGTGATTGATATTTGATGAAAGAAAAGTCACAGATGTGGCCACTGGGTTTGTCTAAATAATTTTTTTTTGCACATCAATGAAGCTTTCATTAGAAAATTAGCAAACAACTGCTGTAGAAATAGAAAATGATGCATCTTAAATTTCACTGGCGAAGATAACAGTAGAGAGAATCTGTAATCCTTCTTCAACCTACTGTGACTTGCCCTTCTCCTTTGCCCCTCATTTCTTCACTCTCCCAGGAGAGAGAGGGTAGTGGGAAGGAGAATTTGAGCAACAGCAGTGGTGGTAGGGGGAGGTGGGTGGAAACTTCTGAGGCTACTGCTTCCTTGTTTCTATCACATATAACAACAACCAAAACAGGGTTTGTTTTTCATGTAGAAACTCGACATTTTTTTGTTTGTTTCAGATTACAAATACAAATTGAAGTAGAAGATTACACAACTGCATAGATCTTTCATAAGAGGACTTTCATAAAAGAATTGGCTCTACAAGGTTCTAGAAAACTAGAGACTCCAAGGTGTACAGTGTTCCTTTTTTCCTTCACATGTTCATTATGCAGCTCTGTGGACTATAAATGATGTGACATTACAAGCTCTTTTTGGAAAAGAGGCAGAAGAGGCAGTATTTATTTTAGGTGTAAAAGCATAACAGTACTTTAGAAAAGAGAAGAAATATGCAAGTCTAGTTGGTTTTCATTGACTAAAACAATGGGATTCATTTAATCATTCATTCAACAAATATTTGTGAAATACATAATATGTCCCAGGCACTTTCTAGACACTGGGGAGACAGCAATAAACACAACAAAGTTTCCACTTTCTTGAACCTTGTATTCTAATGGAGCAAAATAGACAAAGAGACATATAAAAAAATGATTCAGACATATAAAAAAATAAACAGACATATAAAAAATGATTCAGGGTAAAGCAAGGAGGTGAGAGGTTATGAACTTCTTTAGGTTTTGTCCTCCCGCTTTCCAAGGTCTAATCTCAGCCCAAGAACCTGACATACACTAAGTATTCCATAAATCTTTGTTGAATGACTACCAGAGCTGTCAATGGTCTCTGGTAAGGAGTCTTCAGGGTGTTTGCTGGTGAGCTTGCTAGAGTGTGACAGGTGACAGGGACCAGTGGAATTGTAGAACCTATAAAGGAAACATGACACTTCTGGGGTCCTCCTCATTCGGTTTCTGCCTGGTGAAGACATCCCTCTACCCCCACATGTGACCCCAGGAACATGGGGCTTGGCAGGCTCCTCATTTGGCCACACATAGGGCATGAAGCAATACTCACTCACAGACGTTCTTTTCATTGTGCATAAATCCTGACACTTCCTGGGCCTCAACTAATTCCCCAGATACCCGACTTCCTCTCCTTTAGGCCCTTTGGTACAAAAGAGCTCCTGTTGAGACAGGGACCATGGGTGTAGTCAGAGTAGGGTGAGGGTCTCCAGAAAAAAGCAAGGCAGGATATTTACAGTCAAAGCAATAAAACAATGTAAAGTCCCTATGGAAACTCTGTGTTCAGCATTATGCAAAGTCAAGGTCACCCTAATTCTCTAGGGTAAAGATACCAGACTAGGAATATAGACATCTTCCGTGAGATCAGTTAAAGGTCAAAAGGCCAGGAGTAACTTCACCTAGAATGTTTGAGTGTTCCGCAAGGGTATCTCAGCATAACCCAGGACTTCACTGTAAACAGCCCCAGCAAACAGACAATAACCCAGCTCACCTTGAGGGCACGGCAGGTGGTACAAGCCCACACTCTAAGCCCTCAGTTCCCAAAAATCCTCAACTGCCTATAAATCCCCTAGACAACGCACCACCTGGGGCTCTCTTGTCCCCTCCTGGTGTGAGCCAGGAGCTCTATTCTTCTCACTGTATCACTGTATCTCTAAATAAAAGCCTCTCCCTGGCTCTTCTACCTTGGGTGTTTGCTAAGTTCATTCTTCGACTCTGCAACCAAGAACCCCGGCATCATTATTTCTCTGAAAAACAGTATGATACTACCCATTGAGAAAGGGCCCAGTACTTAGAAAATCTGTTTTATCCTCCCTTGGGGATAAAAGGTCCCCACATTTACAAACTTTGAAAGACAAACACCTTCTTTCATCCTCTCTCAACACTGAGAGAGAGAGAGAGAGAGAGAGAGAGGGAGAGAGAGAGTGTGTGTGTGTGTGTGTGTGTGTGTGCGTGTGTGAATACCTACCATTCCTCTTCTAGAGTCACCTGCCCCTCCATCAGTGGGCCACCACCTTGCTAATCCTGTTATTTGTCATGGGGGAAATTGAAAGTGTTGGAAATCAAAGTGATATAATTAAATCAGGTTTTTTCATACAAATAATGAAAGAAGACTTGTTTTTTGACCAGGGGCCTAAGGAATGATCAGGAAGACCATGTTTAATCAATTACAAATTATATAGCTATGTCATAGAAGTGTATATATCCAGATAAAAGCTTGTAATGACAAATATAATATGTTAGTTTCTTGGAACTTTCATGTTAGTTGAAGGCTACAATGTAAATGGGCTTTTTACTAATTAAAGATTCAATCATTTCTATTTTGAAAAACAGATACTATTATTAAAATTGTGACTGCACTAAAACATATGTTTAATTCATGTTTCTTCTGAGAGAAATATGGAGACAGAAGTGCCACATTTATTTATTAGAAAGGGCAAAATGAATTGACTGAATTGTTACAATCAGCAAAGGTGAAACATGGACGACCAAGAAACAAGGGCATTTCTGGGTTCAGACACCAACTCAACTTAATTAAAGGTAATCAAACAAGCTAATGGTTAAGTAATAAATAAATCAGAAAGTGAGTCAAGACCAAGGATCAAGAAACAAACGGTTCTGAGAAAAGTAACTGCCTAAGGAGGAATACAAAATGCAATAGCAGGGGCTCATTTACATAACAGCATCAACTATCATCTCTGCTATTTAAATATGGCAATAAAACAAACCTCAAGTCACTGTTACATATATCAGTTTGTAGCCTTTGAACTGCAATAGTAAAATGAAAAGAAGAAAGAAAAGGTGTAATTTTAAACTCATGCAAATTTAAATATACAAAATATAGGTGGAAACAAACATATGAGGGTATCTGCTTTATACCAGGCATATCCATTATCCTATTTCATCTTCCTCAAAACCACTGAGATGGGCATTAACTTATCCATTTTACATATACTAAAATTGTCCCACAGAGAGGTCTTGTAAAGGATCCAAGTCATAAAACCAGCAAGTAGTGGTATTAGGATTTGAAGTCAGGTCTGCCTAAATCTAAAACCTTTGTTTATTCTACCCCATGACCCAGCCTCTTGGATGATCCCAATTAAATGGACTTTGGTAAGTGAGATGTAGCTAAGAGTTCTGGGATCCTGGGTGTGGAGTGGAACAGGACCAAAATTTGTGCTACAGAGGCAATTAAATAACAAGAACAGTGACAATAACAACAACAATAATAACAATAATATACTAGGCACCAAGTCAAAATAAAGAACCAAGAACACAGTCCAAAATCTATCAAAAAGATGCCAGCCAGCATTCTAAGATATTATGGGCTTTTGTTGAACACTTTTCCTCTCAAGAAAAAACTGAGAAAAGGGGTCTTTAACATCCAGAGACATGAGGTGGTGTAGAGGAAAAGCCACCATCACTTTTCAGAGTAGACAGTGGTGAAACCTATCATACAAATGACCACATGAAGCCAGGGTTGGGAAGAACTGGGGCCCTTACATTGTGCCTGTGAGATAACAGTAGTAATGAGCAGTGATAATAATACCAACAGCAGCTAACAGAGGCCTGACTGTCAATATCTATGCTAAGCAATTTGCATACATTACATAATTCAATCAGGATATCTCGCTAAGGTGGGTGTTTTAAATATTCCCATTTAATAGATAAGGGAACTGAGGCTGTGGAGCGATCTGGTCCCAGAGTTTTTAACCACTACAGTATAACTTCTTAACTACTGTATTACAGATTTCCTACAGAAATACCCTAGACTCAGTAGGGAAACTTCTACTTTTAACATAAATTTCACTCTATTTCTTGATAAATATTATATTTATCAAGATTACATTATTATGCTGAGATTTATTATCCTGAAATTTTTTTTTCCCCCCCAACTATTTAAAATTCAAGAACCTTCCTAACTGGTGGTTCTTACAAAAAAACAGATGGTGGACGGAGTTGTCAATCTCTGCTTTGGAGCAAAGATCATGACTATTATTGCAAGTAATTCATACCATATTCAGTGTGTGTGTGTGTGTGTGTGTGTGTGTGTGTGTGTGTGTGTGTGTG
>JAQQAC010008880.1:21450379-21509202 GCA_029783875.1 Phataginus tricuspis
TGTGTGTGTGTGTGTGTGTGTGTGTGTGTGTGTGTGTGTGTGTGTGTATATGTTCCTCTCTAACATAAAAGCACTCCTTTTGGTTTGGCTATATTAAAAAATAGTTTGATGTTTTTTGATGGTACTTACCAGTTTTGCAACCCTGAGGAGTGATACTAATAGTAATATAGCAAACATTTATGAAGGGATTGATATATGTCAAGCTCTGTACTAAAATGATGTTTATGCATTATCTCATGATAATCTCACAACAATCCTTAGAGATGTAAAATAATTTTCTTAAATGACTCAGTTGCTTGTGACAGAGCTGGAAATTGAAGTCAAGCACCACCAAGTCTACCACCAGAACTTTATCACTACTGGTAAAATTTTTAATTAATCCTATAATCTAAGACTAATCCATTTGCACTACTTCAATAATGAGATATACAAATACATGTTATTATTCAAACTAAATAACTCTGGCCCCTATCTCTCTAGCTTTCAAGTAAGTTTTTTTCCTCCCCAAGGAGGATTCTTACTTAGGATTGAGGATACATATGACATAAGAAAACCTGAAAATCTGCTCTGTCAGCAGAAGCCTTTCTATTTGTGATCTTATTTGCTTTTGCATCACGTATGGTACTGTCATGTCCAACAGAGCTGGGAGGCCCTGCCCATAGCAATGCCTAAGTGACACAGTGACAAAAGGCACTGTGTAGCACAGGGCAAACCCAATGGCTACCTGTGACATTGGGCAGTACAGGCACAGTGCTCAGGCCTACGAGCATTTCAAGGGGCTATAAAATGGTTTAACATCTGAAAAAGGGAAAAAGAAGTGTATTAGGCCCACAGTAAAAAGGAGAAAAAGTGGAAAGAATTAACTATAGGTAGCATCAAGTCAAGTGGTCAATTGTTGCTAAACATTCATTTGGTTATACGGAAATGTCTTTAGTGAGAAATGGTGCCTTTATTATGTTTGATATGATGAGGAATGGAGCCAACCAAGGAAGAAGGTCTGAATGGTGCTGCTCTGACTCAGCCTCCAAGATGCCAGTCTGGTGCTGCAGTGCACGGCTTCTCCAGACTTCTCCAGACCCAGGCCATGCTCTTGCCCAGAGTCCTGATCTTTAAAACCACACCCATTTAGCTCCATTTTACTTACTCATAGCAACTTCCCTCAGCACACAGCAATTCTTTCCCTTTCTCGTTTCCTCTTATTTCTCCCATCCAAGGAAAAACCCCATCTGATGACACTGCCTCCAGGTTTCAGGAGTTACTAAGGAGCTGTAATTAACCATACCTTGGCAAGTTTAAGATTTATATCAACCAAATATAAAGGGAGAACATAAATTAGAGATAGACAAAAGTTACACTATATATGAATGACACTGGATGAACTGATATCATGCAATACTCAGGAAAACAAAATGTAAGTAAACATTAAAGTTTACATTTCCATTGATATAAGATACACTTTAAAGATTTTTCCTGTGCTTAGTTCTATACTTATTGATAAGGAAAGATGATCATAATATACTTAGTGAAAGGCTACTAATCATATCAAAATATGATATGATTCCAGTTTTGTATTAAACACCAGTGTACATTTGTTCAAAGCATGAAAAAGCCTAAAAAAGTGAAGATAAAAAATGTAACCGATAATAACTTTGTTTGGATGATAGAATTATAGGTAAAATTTTTTTTCTAATTTTTCTGTAATAAATTGTAGTTGTAAATTTTAAAAGTTAATGGAAGAGAAAAGTTACGGACCAGTCTTCAAGAAATATTTTACTATTTTATACAGAGAACAAGATAGTTTATTTGGAGGAAAAAATGAATGCTATTTAAAGGTTCTACTATGTCAATGAATGAGTTTTCAAAGAGAACCTCAGCAGCATCAGAAAACTCTGAATCCATTTCCTGGCTCATCCACAGGCCACTTCTGCACCTTGGACAGTCACTCTGAGATGCAGCTTATCCATCTCCATCTAAAAAAATTTTCCCAGAACTAACTTTCTTTGACTTCACAATCCTTGCTCTCTGGTAACTACTAAAATGAATGGCCCTTTCCTTTTCCTAACCAGGTATATCCTGGAATGCATAAATTTATTCTTTAAACCATGTATCCATACATCTCTCCAGTTGTTCAAATAACATTTATTGGCAGGCTGTCATGTACTTGGAACTTAGCTGAAGCATGGTCTTGGTTGTCTGAAGCTTGTTTTCCAGGTAGATTACTCAAGAAACAATATTCCATGAATTCTTGCACATTCACAACTGCTTTCTATTTCTGTAGCTTTTATACTTAAAGGCAAGCTTGGGTGTATATAAAAATCACTGTTTCATATTATATATCCTTGAGTATCTTAAATATGTTGCTCTATTGTCTTATGCTGTAAATCAATATGATGAAAACCTGGTTTTATTTTTTCTTTATATATAGTGACTTGGTCTTTATGCCTGGCTGTCCAAAGAGCTTTTCCTTTACTGTCCAGTTTACTAGAATATGCTTTGGTGTTGACAATTCTGGGTTCATTTTCTAAGGTTCATGGTGTGCTTTTTCAATGTACATGTTCACTATTTTTAAAGAAAATTTTCTTGCATTATGGATTTTTGTATTTGTTGTAATGTTCCAACATTAATATAATTCTTTTCTTGTCTTCTATATCTCTCATTTTTCTCTTGAAACTTTTCCTTCTTTCTTTCCCTTCCCCTTCCCTTCCCTTTCCTTTCCTTTCTCCTTTCCTTTCCCTCCCTCTCCTCTCCTCTCCTCTCCTATCCTCTCCTCCCTTCCTTCCTTCCTTCCTTCCTTTTCTTCCTTCCTTCTTCCCTCCCTCCCTCCTTTCCTTCCTCCCTCTCTCCCTCCCTCCCTCCCTTCCTTCTTCTTTTCTTTTTCTCTCTCTTTCTTTCCCTCTGTCTTTTTTCTTTTAACCCCTTTGTAAATTATATTTACCAAGTTCTATTTCTGATATTGGTGGAATAGTTTTCAGAACAATGTAAGGTATCTGAAGAATTCTCACTCAGGCAGTGAGGATTCATGGGGATTTGATCTAGCATTTTAGGGAATCTCAGAGAGCTGAACCAGGCATGTGGCATAGCTTTTACCCTTGAGGCATTTGCCTATTTGAGAATAGTGGTTAAAAAGATGAGAATTTGAGCAAAACTTTTATAGATTCAAGAAGTTGGGGAAAAAAATGGAGTTCACAGCCATGCAGAGAAGAGGGGAATCTATAAATCTCAAAACTGGAACCAAAAAGGGTCACACTTCATGAGTAAGGCTAAACTATAAATAGACCAACCCTCATAGTGACTTAAGCCCCGTTCTGAATCATATCAATTCTCAATTGATGTTTAGCCATCTCATTTCTGAGTTTCCTAATTCTTATATTATTTCTTTATAGTTTTTATTGTTTTTTTAAGTTCTTATAGATAATTGTTACATTATTTAGTTTTCATCTACTTTTTGATTATATATTTTCTGGAATGCATTAATTATCCATTGTTTCATCATTTAGTCCATTTTTTTAATAATAGTATACTTGACGTTCAATAATATTCTTTTTTGTTGTTCAGGTATAAACAAATTTGAGTGTTCTGTGCCTGTAGGAAGTGGTTCCCTTGTAGGCGTTTGAGATACACTATGGAAACTTTCCTATCCTCACCACTTGAGATCTCTTATCTATTGTTATTACAAAGAACATAGTTAAATCAATAAATATGCAAATATAGATGCAAATAACTGCTGTGTAGTCATACCCACATTCTGAGATCTGCCTTCTTTGGAGTCCTACCTCTTCCCAGTGTTTGATCCTTTTCTCTCCTTTGCCCTCAAAGTTCCTGTCCTGCTCAATTTGAATTCTCTTCACAGCAGCATTTGTTTTAGGAAGGAAGTTTTATATTTCTGAGTTCTTTGAGCACTTGAGCCACTGCAGGACCTCCTGAGCTCTCCATAGTCCCTTAGTGTGTAGCTGTGCTGTCTTTTCTTCCACTCACCCAAAATTGGAGTCTGGAACCCTCTCCTTTTCAGTGTTATTCTCACAATATTCAACTTGCTGAGAAATCCATTCAAGAAAGAACTCTCTCTTTTTGGGTATTTGCTGGCAATTGCTGCACAGGTTTCTCCTGCTACCCAAAAGTAGAGCATACTATGAAATCTTTTGTAAGCCAAAAAGGCAGAGAGCAAAGAAGCAATTGCCATCAACTTATATGGAAAAATTTTTGTGTTCTCAGACCCAAAAAATAGCTTCTCTTAGGCTTTTCTGATATCTTAAGATACATCTTGCTAATGCATGCACAAAATAAATTGAGATAAAGCACAGATGCTCACAGACAACAGCTCAAAGCTACTGTGGCTTGATCCTGAGATGCTGAGTGTAGATCTCGGGGAAGGAGCTTGGCGACGCCACTCTCACTGCTCCGGGTGCATGTTGCCCACAAACGCTGAATGATATTTCTTCTTTTTGCCTTTATTCATAACATTAAAAAATTCTCTTTTATTTTAACTGAAAGAATAGTGAAAACAGGTACTAACGTAGGTCTTTTGTAAAACTGAAGTAGGATAACGTGAACTTTCAAAAAGCAAGGGGGACACCTGTATTGCAGTGTTCATAGAATCATTTAAACTCTCTTTCTCTCTCTTCCACTACCTCTGCATAGATGCTAAACCTAGCCATGGCCTGTATGGGTCCTGAATTGTCTGTGGTTTGGGTGAGGCAACACCTACTGGTATCCTGAGATTCATGGGCATATTTGTCAGTTAGTTTTCTTGAGAATGTTGTGAGTAGAATTTTTCTTTTGCTTTTCTAGTTATTTTAGGAAGGGATTGGAGAAGTTCAAGAACTATGCATAATCTTTCTCTGATCTGAAGTCAAGATGGGCTTATTTTTTAAACCTTGAGCCTATCAATTAAGGCAGTACAGTGATGTTACCTCACTCCATTATCTTGACTGGCTTCTAAGATTATAGCTACCTCCACTATAGTTTCTGTTCAACTTAGTTAAGTGTTCACTAGCTTCCCTAAAGATTCTCTATTGAAGTACTATCAGCCTCTAAGAGTTGCCCACATTTTGATATTGCTTTCATTTTCCTCACCAACTTTCTTCAATTTTATAGCTTCCTTCATTAGCTAGCCTCAGTTAGGGTCTGTACTTATACATTCTGAACAATTTCTTCAATCAATGAGACTCTTTCCTTTAAAATCAGACTTAATTTGAGAATTTTCTTATGCTAAAATTGCTATATTTTCCTGCTAGGCATATTTCAAATTGTTCTTTATATTTCAGGAGCCTCAGTAAGAATGCTTCCTTTAATGATCAGAGGACTCACTAAAATGAAAATGGTTTCCTCAAGTTAATATTGCATTAAGTTTGCAGTGCATTCCTTCCAAAGGAAAATTGGCAGATTCAAGACTGTTATCCTTACACTGCTAAAGCTAACATATTTCTATGATGAATAAAGGAAAATTACTATGCCTCTCTGCAATTTCATAGAGGTCCCCTTGACTCTTTAGAACTTGGTAGTTTGCCCCCTCCCCTTTCTCTAAAGAAATTAAATTAATAGGGGGAAAAGGGAAGTGGTGATAGTGGTCTCTGAACTCCAGTGATCTGCAGGATTCTGTACATGACCCTGTTTGGTTTAATTCAATCAACATTCCAACCTTCCATAAGTTCCTCTTATGTGCTAAGTTTTGTGCTGAATAGAAAAGATAAATAAGAAATCATCCTCCAAGGGGGCACTGGAGTTAGATGTGAGTTGGACTCCTCATCCATTGGTCACTAGCAGGTGACTTGAGTTAGCTACTTGATTACTCTGAGCCTCAATTTCCATATCTGAGTGTAAAAATTCCTACATGATACAGCTTTTATGAAATGTATACATATATGTTATTTTTTATATATAGGTTAAGTATGTAGTAGGCAGTACTCAATAAATGTTTGTTCCTTTTGGATAGCATTACAATCTACTTGTAATTTGATAACATTTCTTCACTTTTTTCCCCTCCAGCCATACAAAATGGCTGTTATATAGCCTATTGATTTTCTTAGCTAAATACATTTAAATTGGTTAGGTTTTAATATACTCCTCCTATCTCAAATTGTGGGACATTAATGAAATGTGTTGAGACAACCAGCAGGGTTCTTGATCTGAGGTCATAAACTCTTAAGGGGTTCAAGGAGTTTTGGAACCTTATGAAATTGTATACAAATTGGGTACATTTGTGAGTTAGGTATTTTTGGAGGGAGACAATTCATTATCATCAGATTTTTAATGGGACTGAGAAACAAAAAAATGCTGAGAATCATGATGGTGTTAATAAAACCACAACTGGGACTGACAATAGACTGTGCGCTTTTGGAAACAGACACTGTCTATGTAATTTCCTTTTTATAATGTTAGCACAGAGCCAGAAATAGTTAAGAAACAAACTTTCCTTTAAAGAAAGTAGTTATGACATTCTTTTAGGAATAGGTATAAAAATGAGAACTGAATAAAAAAGGAAGAGATGGAAAGGAAGTAGGCCAAATACTGAGAGCAGTAAAAAATCAGGAAGCAAGGAAAAAGGAGAGAAAAAACACACCACCCTCCAGCCCCTACACACAAACAGAAGAGGAGGAGGTAGAGGAGGAAAGAAATGTATTGGAAGAGAAGTAGAAATGAAGAGCAGAAGAGAAAGAAAGAAAAGGAAAGAGATGTGTTTGTGGGACTGGTAGTTTATTCCCTTCTCTCCTGCCCTCCTCCCTAACAATCTCTTCAAGGCAGAGTCTCCTTAGAGATCCAGTACAAAGTTTTACAGACTGAATTAAGGTGCATGAAATTCTTATTTTAGCTTAATTTGATTGTGGTGCCTTTGGCAATTCACTGTTTTACAACCTGAATTTTCTTTATCTGCAACATCTATATAGTTAATGTTAGTAAATTAGAAAAAAATTCCCTGTCTCCATGTGAGGTGTATTCCAAAAATTCATTTTAAGGTGATTCAATTCAAAGAAAGAATACATTTTCCTATATAGTGTTTCCTATAAGTAGTGTTAAAACAGTATCACAATTCATTAAAAAAATATTTAATATATAATGGAACAAAAAAACTGGCCTTTCAGTCATCTCTTCTCATTGCCTTTCTCACACTCTAGGGAGCTTTGTATTCACCCGTGTTGATAAATTAGGGGATGTGTCTGTACTTCAAAGATAAAAGGCATCAACACCATAAATGGCCATTTCTACATGAGAAGCTCAACTAGTTAAATTTCCTACTCCTTATTCTTTCCTTCAACTCTTTCCTGCCCCAGATGTGGATTCGTCTGGCCCCTAATACCACTCCACATTTTATATTGAGTACAAATTCCATTATTCTCATAGTACTGAACTCTGGTTCTTCTGAACTCTGAAAGTTTCTTTCTATTCTGTTTCTGTATACCATCTTCACCTTCCATCTAGATCTTTCAGGATTCAACTATAAAGTGTTACCTCCCTGCTCATGAGCCTCTGCCATGAGCCCTTTAACCCCTAAACCCTGCTGCTAACCCCTGCCATCATTTATATCTTTGACAAAAGTCTAATGTATAAGGGGATAGGTAATGTCATTTTGATTGACAGTGCTCTAATATGTATATTAAATGTCTGAAGTAGAGCAGGGAGAGAGATAAAATGCTACCCTGTTTCTCATGGGAAAGGTCAGACTCCCTCTAAGGCAGGAAGTGAAAATGGACATAGATTTAGAAGGGGAGGAGAATGAGAATGGCCCTGTGGGTCTTGTAGCCTGGATCCAATCAGTAAAAGAGAAGGCAAGTCCAGCTCAAAGTAAAGGTAAAGCTTAATTCCAAATTGGTTCTAAAGATTGACATATATGTACAACTCATTCTAGAGTAAAAGGATGAAATAGAGGGCATGTTTCCAAGAATATGCCCAAAGATGTAAAGTGGTTGCAGGAATTGTATCAGAGAAACCAGCCCCTGGGAACAATGTTAACAGATGACAAGGAAAGCAGAATTCTTCCCTTTTGTTTGGACACAACTGCCCCCATATACAAATACAGCAGTACTCAGCGGAAGTAATTACTATTGAAAGAAAAATAATGAGCTGTAATATATAATCAATTTAAGTAGAATTTAAGTAACTATTAGTCTAGGGCAAAATAACAGACAGTCACTTCCATATTTATAATAATTTAATAATTACTGACTACTTCTGTAATGAAGGCATTTTGTACAAACAATGGTATATAGATTCAGAGTCTGAATTATTTGCAAGTTTACTATAAGTCAAAAGAACTAGATTCTGTCGACATGCAGCCACCCTCAACAAAGAGACAAATTCCAGAAATAGTTGTTTCTATTTTTGGAAGGTCATCCTAATCCATAGACTCATGAAACTTTTACTGCTGGGAGAAATAATTTCTAAATCACTTAGTCCAACTCTTTCACTTAAGAGATAATGGCCTCTTGGACAAAAACTGCATATGTACATTTTATTTTTATTTTTATTTTTTTATTTTTTATAATTTATTTTGGTATCATTAATCTACAATTACATGTGCAATATTATGGTTATTAAGCTACCCCCTTCATCAGGTCTCCCCCACCAACCCGATTACAGTCACTGTCCATCAGCGTAGTGAGATGCTATAGAATCACTACTTGTCTTCTCTGAGTTGTACAGCCCTCCCCGCGCCCCCCCAACATTACATCTGCTATTCGTAATGTCCCTTTTTCCCCCTTATACCTCCCTTCCCACCCATCTTCCCCAGTCCCTTTCCCTTTGGTAACTATAACTCCATTCTTGGGTCCTGTGAGTCTGCTGCTGTTTTGTTCCTTTAGTTTTTTTCTTTGTTCTTATATTCCACATATGAGTGAAATCATTTGATACTTCTCTTTTTTGGCTTGGCTTATTTCACTGAGCATAATACCCTCGAGCTCCATCCATGTTGTTGCAAATGGTAGGATTTGTTTTCTTCTTATGGCTGAATAATATTCCATTGTATATATGTACCACCTCTTCTTTATCCATTCATCTACTGATGGACACTTAGGTTGCTTCCATTTCTTGGCTATTGTAAATAGTGCTGCGATAAACACAGGGGTGCATATGTCTTTTTCAAACTGAGCTGCTACATTCTTAGGGCAAATTCCTAGGAGTCAAATTCCTGGGTCAAATAGTATTTCTATTTTCAGTTTTTTGAGGAACCTCCATACTGCTTTCCACAAAGGTTGCACTAATTTGCATTCCCACCAGCAGTGTAGGAGGGTTCCCTTTCCTCCACATCCTTGCCTACATTTGTTGTTGTTTATGTTTTGGATGTTGGCCATCCTCACTGGTGTGAGGTGATATCTCATTGTGGTTTTAATCTGCATTTCTCTGATGACCAGCGATGTGGAGCACCTTTTCATGTGCCTGTTGGCCATCTGAATTTCTTCTTTAGAGAAGTGTCTATTCATGTCCTCTGCCCATTTCTGAATTGGATTATTTGCTTTTTGTTTGTTAAGGTGCGTGAGTTCTTTATATATTTTGAATGTCAACCCCTTCTCAGATGCGTCATTTATGAATATATTCTCCCATACTGTAGGATGTCTTTTTGTTCTACTGATGGTGTCCTTTGCTGTACAGAAGCTTTTCAACTTGATATAGTCCCACTTGTTCATTTTTGCTTTTGTTTCCCTTGCCTGGGGAGATATGTTCATAAAGAAGTCACTCATGTTTATGTCCAAGACATTTTTGGCTATGTTTTTTTCTAAGAGTTTTATGGTTTCATGACTTACATTCAGGCCTTTGATCCACCTTGAGTTTGCCTTTGTGTATGGGGCTAGACAGTAGTCCAGTTTCATTCTCCTACATGTAGCTGTCCAGTTTTTCCAACACCAGCTGCTGAAGAGGCTGTCATCTCCCCATTGTATATCCAGGGCTCCTTTATCAGATATTAATTGACTGTAAATGTTGGGTTAATGTTTGGATTTTCTATTCTGTTCCACTGGTCTGTGGGTCTGTTTTTGTGCCAGTACCAAATTGTCTTGATTACTGTGGCTTTGTAGTAGAGCTTGAAGTCAGGGAGCATAATTCCCCCTGTTTGATTCCTCCTTCTCAGGATTGCTTTGGCTATTCGTGGTCTTTTCTGGTTCCATATGAATTTTAGAATTCTTTGTTCCAGTTCATTGAAGAAAGCTGTTGGTAGTTTGATAGGGATTGTGTTGAATCTGTAGATTGCTTTAGGTAGTATAGCCATTTTGACAATATTTATTCTTCCTAGCCAAGAGCATGGGATGCATTTCCATTTGTTAGTGTCCTCTTTAATTTCTCCTAGGTGTGTGTTGTAGTTTTCAGAGTGCAGGTCTTTCACTTCCTTCATTAGGTTTATTCCTAGGTATTTTATTCTTTTAGATGCAATTGTGAATGGAATTGTTTTTCTGATTTCTCTTTCTGTTAGTTCATCATTAGTGTATAGGAAAGCAACAGATTTCTGTGTGTTAATTTTGTATCCTGCAACTTTGCTGAATTCAGATATTAGTTCTAGTAGTTTTGGAGTGGAGTCTTTAGGGTTTTTTATGTACAGTATCATATCATCTGCAAATAGTGACAATTTGACTTCTTCTTTACCAATCTGGATGCCTTGTATGTCTTTGTTTTGTCTGATTGCCATGGCTAGGACCTCCAGTACTATGTTGAATAATAGTGGAGAGAGTGGGCATCCCTGTCTTGTTCCCAATCTTAGATGAAAAGCTTTCAGCTTCATACTGTTAAGTATGATGTTGGCTGTGGGTCTGTCATATATAGCCTTTATGATGTTGAGGTACTTGCTGTCTATACCCATTTTGTTGAGAGTTTTAATCATGAATGGATGCTGAATTTTGTCAAATGCTTTTTCAGCATCTACGGAGATGATCATGTGGTGTTTGTTCTTTTTGTTGATGTGGTGGATGATGTTGATGGATTTTCGAATGTTGTACCATCCTTGCATCCCTAGGATGAATCCCACTTGATCATGGTGTATGATCTTCTTGATGTATTTTTGAATTCGGTTTGCTAATATTTAGTTGAGTATTTTTGCATCTACGTTCATCAGGGATATTGGTCTGTAATTTTCTTTTATGGTGAGGTCTTTGCCCGGTTTTTGTATTAGAGTGATGCTGGCTTCACAGAATGAGTTTAGTTTGGAAGTATTCCCTCCTCTTCTATTTTTTGAAAAACTTTAAGGAGAATCGATGTTATTTCTTCTCTATATGTCTGGCAGAATTCTGAGGTGAATCCATCTGGTCCGGGGGTTTTGTTCTTTGGTAGTTTTTTTATTACGGATTCAATTTCATTGCTGGTGATTGGTCTGTTTAGTTTTTCTGTTTCTTGTTTGGTCAGTCTTGGAAGGTTGTATTTTTCTAAGAAGTTCTCCATTTTTTCTAGGTTTTCCAGCTTGTTAGAATATATATTTTCATAATATTCTTTTATAATTCTTTGTATTTCTGTGGGGCCCGTTGTTATTTTTCCTTTCTCATATCTGATTCTGTTTATGTGTGTAGATTTTCTTTTTTTCTTAATGAGTCTGGCTAGGGGTTTATCTATTTTGTTTATTTTTTCAAAGAACCAGCTCTTGGTTTCATTGATTTTTTCTATTGTTTTATTCTCCATTTTATTTATTTCTTCTCTGATCTGTATTATGTCCCTCATTCTGGTGACTTTGGGCCTCCATTGTTCTGCTTTTTCCAATTTCAGTAATTGTGTCTTTAGACTATTCATTTGGGAATGTTCTTCCTTCTTTAAATAGGCCTGGATTGCAATATACTTTCCTCTTAGACCTGCCTTTGCTGCGTCTCACAGTTGTGGCTTTGTTTTGTTGTTGTCATTAGTCTCCATGTATTCTTTGATTTCTGTTTTGATTTGGTCATTAACCCATTGATTAGTTAGGAGAATGTTGTTAAGTCTCCATGTATTTGTGAGCCTTTTTGATTTCTTTCTAAAATTTATTTCTAGTTTTATACCTTTGTGATCTGAGAAGTTGGTTGGTAGGATTTCAATATTTTTGAAATTACTGAGGTTCTTTTTGTGGCTTGGTATGTGGTCTATTCTGGAAAATGTTCCATGTGCACTTGAGAAGAATGTGTATCCTGTTGCTTTTGGGTGTAGAATTCTGTAGATGTCTGTTAGGTCCATCTGTTCTAGTGTGTTGTTCAGTGCCTCTGTGTCTTTACTCATTTTCTGTCCGGTTGATCTGTCCTTTGGAGTGAGTGGTGTGTTGAAATCTCCTAAAATGAATGCATTGCTTTCTATTTCCTCTTTTGATTTTGTTAGTATTTGTTTCACATATGCTGGTGCTCCTGTGTTGGGTGTGTATATATTTATAATGGTTATATCTTCTTGTTGGACTGACCCCTTTATCATTATGTAATGTCCTTCTATATCTCTTGCTACTTTCTTCGTTTTGAAGTCTATTTTGTCTGATACAAGTACTGCAACACCTGCTTTTTTCTCCTTGTTGTTTGCATGAAATATCTTTTGCCATCCCTTCAGTTTTACTCTGTGTATGTCTTTGGGTTTAAAGTGAGTCTCTTGAAGGCAGCATATAGATGGGTCTTGTTTTTTATCCATTCAGTGACTCTATGTCTTTTGACTGGTGCATTCAGTCCATTTACATTTAGGGTGATTATGGATAGGTATGTACTTTTTGGCATTGCAGGCTTCAGATTCGTGGTTACCAAAGGTTCAAGGTTAACTTCCCTACAATCTAAAAGTCTAACAACTCACTTAATATGCTATTACAAACACAATCTAAAGGTTCTTTTTTTGTTCATTTGTTTGTTTCCTTCCTCCTTTTTCTTCCTCCTCCATTCTTTATATATTAGGTATCATATTCTGTACTGTTTGTCTATCCGTTGATTGACTTTGGGGATAGTTAATTTAATTTTGCATTTTCTTAGTAATTAGCTGTTCTATTTTCTTTACGGTGGTTTTATTACCTCTGGTGACAGCTATTAAACCGTAGGAACACTTCCATCTATAGCAGTCCCTCCAAAATACACTGTAGAGATGGTTTGTGGGAGGCAAATTCTCTCAGCTTTTGCTTATCTTGGGATTGTTTAATCCCTCCTTCAAATTTAAATGATAATCTTGCCGGATAAAGTAATCTTGGTTCAAGGCCCTTCTGCTTCATTGCATTAAATACATCATGCCACTCCCTTCTGGCCTGTAAGATTTCTGCTGGGAAGTATGATGATAGCCTGATGGGTTTTCCTTTGTATGTGATCTTATTTCTCTCTCTGGCTGCTTTTAATAATCTGTTCTTATCCTAGATTTTTGCCATTTTAATTACTATATGTCTTGGTGTTGTCTTCCTTGGGTCCCTTGTGTTGGGAGATCTGCGCACCTCCATGGCCTGAGAGACTATCTCCCTCCCCAGATTGGGGAAGTTTTCAGCAATCACCTCCTCAAAGACACTTTCTATCCCTTTTTCTCTCTCTTCTTCTTCTGGTACCCCTATAATGCAAATATTGTTCCATTTAGATTGGTCACACAGTTCTCTCAATATTCTTTCATTCTTAGAGATCCTTTTTTCTCCCAGTGCCTCAGCTTCTTTGTATTCATCTTCTCTAGTTTCTATTTCATTTATCGTCTCCTCCACCGTATCCAATATGCTTTTAATACCATCCATTGTTCCTCAATGATTGGATCTCCGACCAGAATTCATTCCTGAGTTCTTGAATATTTTTCCATACCTCCATGAGCATGTTAATGATTTTTATTTTGAACTCCCTTTCAGGGAGAGTCATAAGGTCCATATCATTTAAATCTTTCTCAGGAGTTGTATTCATAATTTTACTCTGGACCAGGTTCCTTTGGCATTTCATATTTGTGTATGGCACCCTGTAGTGCCCAGAAGCTCTACTCTCTGGAGCTCCTCAGCCCCTGAAGCAATGTCAGGGATTGTAGGGGAGTGGTATTGGTGCCTTGGGGGAGGAAAGGGCTGTTTCCTGGTGCCTGGCTGCTATGCCTGTCTCCACTGCCTGAACCAGTGGGCTTAGCATGCAGATATAAGCTTCTGTGCTTTGCGTTTTTAGTTGCTGTAGACAGATATTCCCTCTGGCTGGCCTAACACCAGGGGAGGGTTTCCTGGTTTGCAAGCCCCGTGGGGCTGGCCAGGAGAAAGGCGCACTAGTCTGCCTGTCACAGAAGGGGTTCTTGGAGCTGTGTAGGCATCCAGGGAGCTGGTGCACCTGAAGATCGTGAAAACTCAAGCTGCTGGGCAGAGTGCACCCAGGCAATTTTGTCTACCTGTCCTTTCTCCTGAGCAGTAAGCTCTGTGCAATCCTTGCCCCTTTAGCATCCCTCTTGCTATGGGCTTCTTTGTTAGGAAGTCTCTCAGACTGCCAGCCTTTCTTTTGTCCCAGAGCAGCTGGATATGGATCCCTGCTTTCACAAGCAGGTGGAATCTTAGTCTCTCCAGGAATTCTGCCTGTCTTAACTTTCCAACCCAATTACAAGAGTATCATGCAAGCACCATGAAATGTAGGTTTGTGCCCCCAGAGTAGATCTCCAGAGTTAGGTTTTCAGCAGTCCCAGTTCTCCACTCCCTCTCTGCTCTGTTCCTGTTCCTCCTGCCGGTGAGCTGGGGTGGGGGAAGGGCTTGGATCCCGCAGAACCACAGCTTTAGTACGTTACCCTTTTCCGTGAGGGCTGCTCTTGTCTCCAGGTGTATGCAGTTTGTTGCCGTCCTCTTTCCCATTGCTCTTTCAAGAGTAGTTGTAGTAGCTTTATTTTCATATTATATGTGGTTTTAGGAGGAAGCCTCTGTCTCACCTCTCACACCACCATCTTTAATCCCCATTCCCATATGTACATTTTAGTATAGAAATCTTTATAGTGTATATCTCTGCTAATTAGTATTTGCTACTAGGATACTAAAAATGTAACAATAAATTGAAATATTTGTTGAAAAGATATTTTCTTTTAAAATTTTTGGTCAGTTCAATTATTATCATTTATTACACTAGAAAATGTTACCATTCATTGAATACTTGAATATGGTATGCCCTTTGCAAATAGCCTCTCATTTTACCAATATAATCATTTAAAAGATGGGAATCATTATCTCTGCTTTACAGTAGAGGACCATGTGGCTCAGAAAGCAGCTACTAAGCAACAGAACCAGGATTAGAACACATTTTATTTAATATCTAGTGCTCTATCAGGTTGTGTCATCATGGAAACTTTTTAAAGATACCAGAAAGATAGGAAACATTTCTCTAGAATGTGAACTTTCAAGTATCCTTAAAATATGTGTGCAAGTGCATATTCTATTGAGGGTGACCTGAAGGCAAAGATAGTCATAAACAGGTCATAAAGAGGGCTGACATACTGAAAGTATTTCAAAATTCTGATTGAATGTGAAAAATTCAAAAACTTCAGTACTTGTCCAAGTCACCATGAAATGATTATATCCCCATTTGTGGACAGAGAACAAGACTACAGGATGCCTGGGGTCTATTTCTCTTCATTTCTCATGTGGAGCATTGATGTTAATGCATGAAGAGCTAATTCTTGGTAGGCAGAAATCACCCTTTCAAGGGGGCTGAGAAGTAGCTCTCCTCCTTCTTTAGGTTTTGTCATAGATGGGGTTCCCCAGAAAACAAATTATGAAATAGAGATCAACATGCATAAAATTTATTAGGGAGTGCTTTTGAGGTCAATGCCTATGAAAGGGAAGAGAAGGAAATAGGATTGGACAGAGGGAGAACTTAGGCTATGATACAGTCCTAACTAAGGCCTCAGTCAACCCAACGGGAAATCTAACATTGGAATGGCACTAGAAAATATCACAGGTTGAGATTAGGAGGCTAGGTTTCTATATCCCCTGTGTTGATCAGCCTTTGGATGTGGGTGCTCTGAAAATGGGGGTGGTTTTGAGTTGAGGCCAGTGTCTGCACCTGAAGCAGTTCCCTGAGAGCACTGGCAACTGAGGGTTATCTGTTAGCAGCACTCCCAGTAGTTACAGGAATAAACTTTTCAGTCCCAAAGGGGATCAGAACAATGCATCAGAGTGTCCACCTCAGTTCTGCGGCCTTTAATTGTATGTACAGTATAATTTTATTATTGAAGATGTATGGAGTTAGTCATCATAAAATCTTCAAGAAATGGGTCGGGTCAGGCCTGGTGAAGATTAACCTTGCCTGTCACCTTTATTGGCACTTAGGCATTTCTTAGACCTGAGACCATCAGTGGAAGGACTAGACAGTGTTTGGAAAGTTAGAACTTAAAGGGTCAGGCTTGTGTTTTTCTGTGAGCAGGACAAGAAATCATTTGCCAGTGAGAAGATGGCCAGATAACCAAAAAACAGAAGCCCAGTTGGGAAGGAACTCAGACCAGGTTGTCCCCACCCATCTGTGAAAAAGGGTGGTTGTCCTCGTACAAGCAGATCTGGGACTAAGTAAAGCTCTTTTATGGGCTGGATTTACCGAAAATGCTATAGTTTGCTGACACCTGATTTAAAAGGTTGGCATTAAAAACATGGGTCCAGGAATCTGGTTGGCTTCACTGCACTCAACACCACAAGGTTTCTATCTGTGTGACTTTGGGCAAGATCCTCCAGCTCTCTGTCTCAACATCCTCATCTACTAAAAGAGTATCATAATAGTACCTGTCTTATAGGGTTGTTACAAGTAAGCAATATTCCAAGTTAAATATTGAGCAGGTTATTTGGCACTTATCAGATATTCAATTTGGAATTGTTATTTTTGTTCTATTTGTTATAATATTGAGTTAATCGAATATTTTCTGTCAAAGCCGCTAAGCCTAACTTTTGGAGGCAGGAGAATAAGAAGATAGTTCAAATGAGTCATTAAAGTTTTAAAACAATAAGGAGAAAGTTGTATATTCTTTGTACTATTTTTGTAACTTTCCTACAAAGTCTGAAATTATCTCAAGATAAAAACTGATAAAAAAATAAAGCTCTTTGACTTCTTTGCTGGGATTATATGGGGTAGATGCATCGATGAACACTGGCTACTTTTACACTGTTCGATTTTATGTGATTATACCCTTTTAATTGAGCACTTAACTTTTGTGCAATCATCACTCTACTTCAGCCATGCTATGGCAATAAGAAAAAGAGTGTGTGTCCATATTTGGATTACAGAGGAAAGGGGATCACACCCATGGGGTACAGATGAGATGCAAGCAGGGGAAATTAAAGTGAGAAATCTTCAAGAATAAGGTGAAAATGCAGGAAGACAGAGTCTAGAAAGGTACACACTGCTATATTTTTTCTTTTTTTCCTGGAGCTATTTCCCTCTGGGGAAAAATAAATGTATATTTATAAGTATATACTGTGTGCCAGGCACAGTATGAGGTGCTTTCACAAGTTGTCTAATTTATCACTAACAACCCCATGAAAATATATTATTGCCATTTTACAATGAGAAAAACTGAGGCTCAGAGAGAATGATTATTTTTCTCAAGACCACAAATAAGTGACAGAGCTGGGAAGAAAGTGTAGCATGGGTTTAGAGTCAGAAACAACTGAGTTAAATGTCCATCAGTGGGTGAATGGATATACAAATCATAGTACATCCTTATAATGGAATATTCTCAACAACAAAAAGTAATGAATCATTGATAAAGGCAACAGCATGATTTTATTTCAAAATTAAGTATGCTAAATTTAAAAAGCCAGACAAAAAGGAGCACACATTGTGTGATCCCATTTATGTAACTCTAGAAAATGCAAACTAATCTATAGTGACAGAAAGCAGATCAGTGGTTGCTCGGAGATGGGGTGGGGTGTGGCAGGAGAAAACGTGGTGACAGATATGGTCATCATCTTGATGGTAGTGATAGTGACAGAGGTATATACATATGTCAAAACCACATTACAACCTTACATATTTATTGGTTACTGAGTGTCAATTATAGCCCAATAAAGAAGTATGTAAAAAGCTGGGCTGGATCCCTGTTATACTACTGACTACTGTTTAATCTCTTGAGATTAATTTCTTTATCAGTTAAAAGGGTTGATAACACCTTCTCAGAGGGCTGGTGTAATGATTAAAATATATCAGTGAGTTAAGTGTTTAGCATAGTACTTAATACAATAAGGATCAGAGGTTATATAAGAAATCTTAGACTTTTGAGTTCTTCCTTCTTAGAGCTTTCTCTACTTTAATTAATACAGGCATACCTTGTTTCACTGGGCTTTGCTTCATTATGCTTTATAGACAGTGCATATTTTACAAATTGAAGGTGTGTGGCAAACCTGCATCACGCATCTATCGGCACCATTTTCCCAACAGGTTTGCTCACTTCATGTCTCTGTATCACAGTTTCATAATTCTCACAATAGTTCAAACCTTTTCATTATTATTGTATTTGTTATGGTGATCTGTGATCAGTGATTATGACTCACGGAAAGCTTAGATGATGCTTAGCCTTTTTCAGAAATAAAGTGTTTTATATTAAGGTACATACTTGTGTTTTAGACATAATGCTATTGCACACTTAATAGACTAGAGTATAGTAAAAACATAACTTTTTACATGCACTGGGAAACAAAAAATTCATTTGACTCACTTTATTGCAATATTCGCTTTATTGCAGCAGTCTGCAACTGAACCAGCAGTATCTCTGATTGTTAGTCATTGTTATTTTTATTTATAGCTATAATTCAAACACATCAATCTCACACCAAAGCCTAGTACCTTTCCACTAGACCACACTAAATTTTGTGATTTGAGTTCAGGGTATCATCTCTTGATGGGGGACCAGACCCAGAATCTTTGGCATAAAAGCTGTTTTGTCTTTAGCTAACAGTTTGTCCAAGTGTGGCTACTGTACTCTCCAGCTCTACAATTTCTCATTTAGTTACTTTTTATAATTCTATCATTCTTATATCACTTTCCTCGTTTCCCTTGGTTCCCTGTCCTTGTTTGCCATTAGTTCTTTAGACATATTTAAGACAATTATTTTAAAATCTGCCCAATAATTCCATTGTCTGACTTCCTCAGAGATAGTTTCTACCAATTAGTGTTTTTCCTTTGAATGGTCCATACTTTCTTGTTTCTTTGTATGCCTTGTAATTCTTTTTTATGACAACTGGACATGTGGCTAATATGGTAGCTAGAAGTCAGTTTCTCCCCATTTCAGCATTTGCTGTTTTTTGGTTGTTGAAGGCTTTAGCAGTACTTTAATGCCTTTTCCCAACTTTTGCACTGTATTCCTTGTCAATATGATCATTGAAGTCTCTGTTCCTTAGCTAACATTCAGCTAGTGTTTTGACAGAAATTTCCTTGAATGCTAGAACTTCCCAGTCTTTCCAAATTGGCTCTGAGCCAGGGCCCTCCTTCAACTTGCCAGCTTGCACTGTGTGAAGGGATTAGCCCAGGGTGAAAGGTTAGGATCTTCTCAGGTACTCTCTGAGCATGTGTCTTGCCCTGGGTATGCATATGGTTTTATAAATTCCCCTATACACATGGTTGATTTGGAAATCCTAATTTCCCAAAGATACTCCCCAGCTTTTGCCTTAGGCAGTCTATTGCATGCTCAGTCATAATCTCTGCCGCAAGTGTCTGAGAGTTGTTAATTCAGCTGGCAGTGTTTTCAAGCTTTTCCGTCTAAGTTCTGAGTTAGGCAAAACAGAGTAGAACACCTTGTATCTGTCTTTCAGGTTGCCCCTCTGTATCAGTCTGCTTGCGGGGCCATTACAAAATACCACAGACAACAGAAATTTATTTCTCATAGTTCTGGATGATAAAAAGTCCAAAATCAAGGTTCCAGCCAGTTCAGTTTCTGGTGAGGGTTCTTTTTCTGGTTTGCAGACAGCTGCCTTCTGTATCCTCAACTGGAGAAGACAGAGAGCAAGCTCTGGTGTCTCTTCTTATAAGCTTACTAACCCCACTGCATGGGAGTCTCACCCTTATTACCTCATTTAACTTTATCACCTCTTCAACAGGCCCTACAGTCACACCGGGGGTTAGAGTTTCAATCCAGGAATTTGGTGAGAGGTGGGGACACAATTCGGTCCATAACACCCCTCAGACTGATTAGAACTGACATCACAATAATCTGGGAACAAGGTCAGCTTTGCTTCCTCCAGAGCCAGGGAAACAGTTCCACACTGGGAACAGGGGCTGCTGCCATTTTAAGATTGCTGTTACTTCCAGACTGCTGCTTCTTTACAACTGCTGCCCCTGTAAGGCACCAACACTGTAAGACAGGCCCCATGCAGGGGAGAGGGTAGGGGAAAGACAAATAAAACCACCACAAAATCTCCCTACTGTTTTAATGTGCCTTTTTTCTTGATTCTGTATAATCACTATAAGCTTTGAACCATTTTCCACAGTTCTCACAAAACTGGTTCTGACAGTTTCTGCTTGTTTTTCAATGCTTCTGTGGGCAACCAGAGCTTGGAATGCCCTACTCTGCTATTTTGCTCTTTATTCAAAAGACTTAATTTTTGTATGCCTTTCAGAAGCCTATGTCATTCCTCAGACCATAACTTTCAAAATGCTTTTTACTTCTTATAAATGAAATGAATGATTTAGATCACTCTTAAAGGAAATGAGATGTATGAGGAGTATATTTTAAAGAAAAGAAAAATGAACCATTCAAACTAACAACACACAAGAAAAAGTGTAACTTAATATAAGCATACAGTGTAGGGATCCTTGGAACTCAAGAAGAACCAGGCCACTTACGGAATGGGGCCTACAGGAAATCTGTGCGACCCCAACCCCACCCCCACCCCCTCAGCAAGCACTACAGCACAGGGTCACTTTTCTTCTCACATAATCTGCTTCATTTCTCTCTCTTCCTACAGAGTGGATTCTCCTCACCTTGGGCATACACATTTGGATTGTAAGCCCATGTTTGGGTTATAGTTTCAGTGCTCAACAGAGAGCTACTAAGACTTTTCTTCCAATTCCAAATTCCCTGATGAAGTTCCTTCAAGGATCAAACTCTATCCATTCAGCTATGACCAGGAAGGGAGTAGAGTCTTTTCATATGAACATGGCTATGGGAACCCAACCTATATGTGGAAACTGGAAGAAAAGGGAGTTTCTCAATGGATGTTGGACAGAAATCCAACAAAGTTTCTACCACAGTCCATTTTCAGATTTAAATAAATTAAAAAAAAAATTGTGCCACATTATGCAGCTAAAATGTGTCAGACAGTTCAGTCTTTACAATAACAGAGGTAGCATACACATTTATAATTTACTTATAAATCACTTAGGGATATCAAATTAAAGCCATTTTCAACTATTCCATTTACAACAAACATTTTCTCCTTTTGTTGAGCCACCAAGGAAAACAATTAAGGAATATTCTGATTCTTATTCCAGGGAACTAGAGGAACACAGAGTAACCCCCAGGAGCCCAATCTTATAAATTGAGAATATTTTTCTAGATGACACAAGTTCCTCAGTGCATTCGTGGCAGCCTCTGCTTTCCAGCTATTATGTTGTGAGTCATGCTGAGTCCTCTTCACTTGAGGCTAAAAGTATTTCCTAGACTTTCTTTTTTTTCCTTATCTCTTCCTCTGCCCAATTCTCCATCTTTATCCCTTTATGTGTCAGTTAATTCAGAATGTAACACTAGCCTTTCCAACTCTCTCAAAATCTTGGAAGATTTTGTGAAGATGTAGCTGCAAGGAATAAAAACTGGAAACTGTCCATACAGTGAAAAATACTTTATCCTCGCAGGCATTTTCAGTATGAAATCAAGAAGCTCTGTTGAAAAGAATATTATTGTCAGAAAAGGAAACTCTGTCCTTTTTTTTTTTTTACTAGACTTCTTCCTACTCAAGTTAATAAAGATGGTATAAGTAGCAGGGGTCATCTAAAACCACAAATCATCTGATGTCTAGTTAAGCCAATAGTTTCAATTAATTTGGAGTCATAGCAGAATAGCAGAAAGCAGAAAGAACAATTACAGCAAAACCAAGGAGTTTGGATAATTTACCCACTACATGATCAAGACTTGAAACTTACAATAAGGCTCTATCTTACTCATCCTCACTTACTTACCTCTGGGGTTAGCCATACCACCAAACTGGGCGCTGTCAATAATTACATAATCATAATTTACCTATTTACCTCTGATGTTCCATTGTAGAAAACCTTCCCCTGTGTATCCAAGTCCTCCTCTCTAAAAAGGAAACTCTACCATTTATTTTCTTGCTGTTGGGTACAATTTTTCTCTAGAATAAACCCTTAGACTCAAATCAAATTATTGGTTAAACATATGTTTATTACTAAGTATGTTTAACTACGACTGTTGCCATAAAGAGAGGCACACACCCAAACACAATTACAAATTAATTCATGAAAAGAAAAAGAAGCCAGTCATAATGATGTATTTTTTAAAGTGCAATAAATTTTCAACAGGCTAATAAAATAAGATCTGACATATAATAACCTACCATCCTGCCATACTTTTAAATCCTAAATGCTTACTATGAACAACACCAATATTTCACAAGGGTACACAGTAAATTCACTAATAAGTTTCACCTCTTGAAAGAAAAGTCTTCACGGAGTACACACCTTAAATATTTAATGCTTAACTGATTAAAAATAAAATAGGATAGACCTCATGAGCCTAACATAATTAAAAGAATGTTAATGCTTTACAACTACACACACATCATTGACTGACTTTTAAGGCAGATTGGGATTATCTTCCCCAATTTATGGACAAGAAAATTGAGATTTAGAGGACTTAGGTGACTTGCCATGGGCCACTCAGCTAGTCAGTGGCAAAACTGGAAGCATTATTCAAGTCTTAAGGGTTTTATTGCTCTGTTCATTATATGTTTCTTCCATAATAGTCGGAAGTTTAGATCTCAGTAAAAGTCACAACTGATTTTTCTATGATAATGTCAGAAAACCCTATGTTAGGGCGTCAGGGATCAAAGAGAATACCAACACCGTATGTCACTTTTAAAGTAAAAAAGATACATTCTACTTCATTAAATTGTTTATTCATTCAAACAACAAATACTTAAATATCTAAATATGTGCCAGGCATTGTGCTAGGCTCTATTATACCCAACTGTACTAGTTGTCTTCACTGCATAACAAATTATCCCATAATGTCATGGTTTAAAACAACAAATATTTATTACCTCCGTTTTCATGGGCAAGGAATTTGGGAGCACCCTAGCTGGGTGGTTCTGGCTCTGGATCTCGCTTGAGGTTCAGTAAGATTTGATGAGGGAGGTGGTCATCTGAAGGCTTGACTAGGGATGGAGGATCTGCTTCCAGGTTCATTCATATGGCTGTTGTTGGGAGTGTACAGTTCCTCGCTGGCTGTCAGCTGGAAGCCTTAACTACTCATACTGTGGGGCCCTTTATAAGTTGCCAAAGTGTCCTTATCTTTGGCATGACATGACAACTATCTTTCCTCAGCAAGCAATCGCAGAATGAGAACAAGAAAGCTGGCCTATGTTTTATAATCTCACCTAAAAGTCACACTATGTCATTTCTACATTCTGTTCATGAGAACAAGTCACTAGGTATAGTCCAAACTCAAGGTAAGGGGAATTAAGCTCTACCTTTTGAGGGAAGAAGTGTCAAGGAGTTTGTGGACATATTTTAAAACTATTGTACCAATACTGAACACAATTCAATTTACAGAATTTAATCTAATCACTACAAAAAGATGTGTTTAATTGTAATATTTGGATATTTAAAGGGAAAAACTAAGTGCATTAGAGAGCGTTTTTGCTGTTGTTGTTTGTTTCCACATTGTGTCTCCATGTTCATCTCTCCCTATTAAAAAATTCTACCTATAGTGTTAAATAAATGATGACTTATCCTATCTTATTTTGTCAATTAGGAAATGCAGTCTGTGCTTTTAACAGAAAACCCAGACAACAAAACCTTAAATAGGAAGGATTTATTTTCCCTCACACAATGACAAATTCAGAAATGGGTGGTCAAGAGCTGGTAAACTAGTCCTCCAAAGCAATTGTGAACCCACGCAGGGCTGGTTTCCTACATGACTAATAGTCTGTGGGGTTTTTTATTATGGTTAAAATACGGCTGCTCCACCTCCAGCATCATGTCACTGTCCCAAGTAAGGAAAAGGATGGGTGCAATTCCACTGGCTAAAGGGACGTTTCTTCTATCAAGCTCTGAGCCTTCTCTAAACAACAACCACTTTAATTTTGTTGATGGGTCACATGGCCAACCATGGCTTACAGGAATCTGGGGAAGTAAAAATTTTAACTGGACACACTGTTACCCTGAAAAAATCACAGTTCTGGTAGTAAGGAAGAAAAGATACTTGTTTAAACAACTAGCAGTGTCTACTCTACCTTGCTCCAAGGAGCCTGGACATATATTATTCTGCTCCAAGGAGCTTTGGCATATATTACTGAAATGTCAGATAGACAAACATACTGTCCAAAGTTTATCTATGTTTCAACAGGAGAATCTGATTTTTTTTAGTCCTACATACAAAGTAACATTTTTCAAAGCAATCAGTTTCTTTTTCCTAGTTGATAATGTGGAAGAATTCACTGACATTAATGTCATTTTTAGGAATTTGCCCAAGGAGATAACTGCACAGCTGTACAAATATACAAGCATAAGAAGTTCATCAAATAGTTGTTTATAATACCAAAAATTTGGAAGAAAACATGAATGTCAATCAATAGAATGCTGGTTAGATAAATCACAGTACATTCACTTAATGGACACTGAAAGTTTTAAAAATGTTATTCATGATACATTGTTCAGTAAGAACTGTGTATATAAAAATATCCAGTTTATGAAATACTGTATTTATATGTCTTTATGTGTTTTTTATTCTTTATTTCTGGAAGACTGTAACACTCACTTTTAAAAATGATTATCTCTGGATTATGAGAATTTGACAAAAAAATTTTTTTGGTATTTGTTTGAATATATATCATTTCATGAAAATAGAGCTGTTTTAAAAAATACTCAAAAGAGTGGGAGGACTGATTGATCCGGTATTGTTCATATCAACGCTTCTTTCACATACTGTGGCTAAACTTATTCTTGGAAAGGTTTCTTATCTTTGCTCACTGGAAAATGTTATTCCTTACTCATTATAAATTTCAATAAAATGAGGTAAGGAATCTTGAGCTTTTTTGTTTTGTTTCGCTTTCTATTTGGAATACTATGACCTCAGGAAGGGTGTCATAGTGTTTTACAGTGGCTATGGAGGGGAAGGGGTTGAGGCTGGGCAATAACTATACACAGGTTGGGGGAAAGAGAAGAGGATGGAGTTAAGGATGTATGGGAGAGAAGTCTGGAGGCATGGGCCAGGAAAGAGCACTAACCTGGACTTCAGGATACTTGCACTGCTCTTCTAGCATGGGCTTATCAGGGTGACTTTCAGACCTCTGTTTTTTCATCTGAAAAATGAGAGGTTTGGATAAGAGTTACCAGTATTTTAAAATTCTTTTAGAAGATTCTTTTAGATCTGTTAAAGGCAAATAATTGTAAACTACATTAGAGCGGAATCTAAACAAACTAGAGGAACATAAAAACAACTTACACACGTTATTTTTCCCAGGCATTTTAAGTAACTTGCCAAAATTACACAGCTAATAGGCGGAAGGACCAAGATTCCAGCCCAGAGCCCACACTCCTAACAGCTATGCTGAAATGCACTTAAGAATTGCCTGAGGACGGCATTTAAAAGAAGCAGGATAGTTTTCTCACCCTCAAACTAGGCCTTGTAGATGATGGTTAATGCCGATAAAGCGAAGACTTTACCCCCACCTCTTGACTGCTATGGGGTTGCATCAGCGGCCTGCTGCCTCCTCCCTCTAATCCACTAACAGCTTTCTGACTCAAAGTCCTTTTGCCAATTAAATGAGAGTTGAATTTTACAAAGCCTGAGGAAGCTCTTCCTGCCATTGCTTGACAGCACTGAAGTTAACAACAGAACCAAAAACCACGTGTGCCTATAGAAGGCTTTGTGGTATCACTAACTGGGTTTTCAGCCCTTCTTGGTTCACTTATCTGGTTACCCAGCACGTCTGCATACCTCACCTTGCTGTATTTTGTTTCATTAAGGCCAGAGATATACTAAGAGAGTACGTGGGAGAAGCGAGGCGAGGAGAGGATACGGGAAGTAGGCTAGAAGCCAAAGACTCCTGCAGGGTTAGAGCCTGTCCGTCACACAAAGGTTCCTTAGGTACCTCCAGCCTCAGTCCTCAAGGTCCGGAAGCTACTGTTAGACCCTATTACAGCACGACCAGAAAGAAGGACGCCAGCAGCGAGCAGCCGCAACTGGGCTGCGACTATTTCTCTCAGAAAACCAGGCTTCCCAGACCCCTTCGCAGAAGGCGGAGCGTAAGCGCGACAGCCAGTCCCGTGTCCTCACGTCGCCGTAGCCCCGCCCCGCCGTGCCCCTCCACTCCCCCCGCCCTTCCCTGGGGCTGGTGCGGCGGCGGCGACGTCAGCGCTCGGAGACCCCTAGGTGGCGGCTGCGCCGTCGGCGGGCCGTGGCCTGGACACGCTGCGGGAGGGGCGGAGCGAGCGGGCGGGAGCTGAGCCTGTCTCTGCCGCCGCCGCCGCCGCCGGGGAATAATCTGGACGGCGCTGGCGGCCGGGCTAGCGGCCGCGAGCCACTTCTGCGGCTGCTGAGAGGAAGAGAAGGTCTCCGGTCTCGGGTCCTCCCCCTCTCCGCCCCCCAGGCGGGGCGAGAGGGAGCCGCGGCTCATGTCAGGTACGGCCGGCAGAGGCGCCCTTAGGCTGCGGGTCCAAGGTCTCGGCTCCCCTCGCCCTCCCCCCTCGGAGTGTGTGCGGGGAGCGCGGAGGGTGGGACCAAACCGCTAGCGCGGCCAAACAGGTGTCTAGGGGTCGCCGCCGGGGCCGGGAACGTGGGGGGCTCCTGAGGCAGGCGCGGGGCGCTTCCTGTCCCCGGCGCCAGTGCGAACTGCCTTCGGGGCCGCCTGCCTGCCGGGCCGCTATTTTGTTGACCTGTAGTCTTGGTGGTGGGTCCTTCCCTTTCGCCCTGGCGCACTCCTTACCTCGGGCGCGCCGCCTGCCGTCGGGTGGCGAAAGCGAGTCGCGGGCTGCACCCCAGATCGCAGCCGACCCACTTAGCGGTCCTGCCCCGCCGGGCCCTCCCTGCCGCCCTCCTACCTGTGGGTCGGGCGGGACGCGACGCTCAGGTGTGGGCACCTTTCGCGAGAGCCGCGGGGCTTCCGCGCCGCCGGAGCGTCCAGCGAGCAGGCGCCTTCCACAAGTGCCAGGGGACGACTTCCTCGGGGCTTTCTTGGATCATCAGGTTTGTCTGTGACTGATTTATTTTTTATAATTCCCTGCCTCTGGCCAAATAAGCAAACCAAGTGTGTTTGGGGCACTTGATGCGTGGGAGTAGTTTTTCTTCTCCATTTCACCCCCAAAGTGTGATGTGAGTAGTAGGTGCTGACAATTGGCCGTACAGCCTTGAATTTGAAGAAATTGTATGCTCCTAAAAGATAAACGTAATTTAGGCATGGGGATTTATTCTTACCTAGCTTTTATGCTCTGGACAATTTGAGTAGATTTACACTAGTTCTCTAAATTCGTTATAGACACTGTGCTATATCCTTTTAACGCTTCAAACTGGAAACTTACGCTAATCATGAATTGATTTCATTATGAATTTAAAAGTTAATTATTAAGTTAGGACTTCAATGCATCACAGTGACGAGGCCAATGTGTAAGGGACAGAAGTATGTTCATTTACCAAAAGTTGGGGGTAGAACCCAGCTCCTGGATGCCAGGAAAAAATGTGCATGATTACAGCTGTTTAATTCTGGGGTAAGGTTAAACAGTGAAAAACAGGTTTTTAGGAGGTATTTAGACAACTTTGCCCACCCTTATGAGATAAATGTCAAATGAGCCTTATGCACACGATGGTATATATATATAGCAAACAGTATTTTCTGTCAGCCTTAGTATATATTGATTGGCAATATAAGTGAATATAAAGTTTCACGTTAACTCTTTTTACCATATGTTAGGTAAAACAATGATTTAGTAAGGAAAGTATGACTCATTTAAAATTCTTTACAGGAGAAAAGTATGGTTTTTCTGTGCGAGTGGAGAATTATTAAGTGTGTCTTAAATTTGCCAGGATTTGTGTTCTTCTCTATTTTATTTACTTACGATGCAGCATTTTTTAAATACTTTGTGGTTACCACCCATTTAAAGGTAGATATGGTTTTTCTTAAATGATTTGTGTGTGTGTATGTATAGATTATACTAGTCTGTATTTTCTGAGTAAATTCAATATCCAGAAATTCTTAGAATTTTATCACAAACTTATTTAGGAGTACATAAATGAATTAATGTTCACCTAGTCATAGAAATACGAAAATGGTGGTACTGCTTGTATATTCGTTCTAAGATGAAAATTGCATCACACAGCTTATAAACTTTATGTATTTAAAATAATCTTCGGTGAATTCATTGATTGTAATTCTTTTGACAGTACAACTCTTAACACATAAATGGAAAATGGGCAGTTTGATGCTGATACTCAATTCATTTTTACCTAAAATTTTAAGCTTTCCAATATAACCATGTTACTTTTCGAAGACTTGTTTAAGCCTGAGTAAAGAGGCTAGTGTAAAACTATTGCAAGGTGGAAAGAAAGGTATGACAGAACTTTTTTTACCTGGAATTCAATGGGATTAAGGTCATTCTTTAAAAGAAGGAATTAATAAACAAAAGCAAAACACAGAATTGTTTCATAGAAGAAAAGTTAGTATTTTATCTTAAAAGCTAAATGTGTACTTAGGTTTTCATTTTGTAACTTATTAAAATGTCCAAGGGTAAAATACATGCCCAAATCTGCAATGTGTGAAAACTGGAGAAAAGAAAAAGAAAGAAACCACTATTTGTGAAATAGGGAAGCCCATAAGAAGGTAAGAGGAATCTAAGAGAAAATCTGAATAAATTATCTAGAACCTGTAGTATAAGCCTTGCACACTGAAGGGACAGATACTGAGGGCAGGGAGAGGGAATATTAAATTGGGAAGATTCTGAAACAGGAAACCTGATTAGCTTACAATGAAAGCTATGTATTAAAACATTTAAACTGGTAGAAGTTGGATAATAGGCAAAATTTGAAATTGTATGCAGCTTGTTGTAGTCATTTGCATTCTTGGTCATTGTATTAGTTTCCTAGGACTGCCCAAACAAATACAACAATCTGGGTGATTGAAAACAACAGAAATGTATTGCCTCATAGTTCTAGAGACTAGAAGTCTGAAGTCAGGATGTTTGCAGCCCACACGCTCTACGTTTTAGGGGAGAATCTCTTCATGCCACTCAGCATTTTGCACTGCTGGCAATCCTTAGCACTCGTGGCATGCAGCACTATCACTCCAGTCTCTCCCTCTGTGGTCACATGGCACCCCCCTGTGTGTGTCTGTCTTCATGTGGTGGTCTCCCCTCATAAGGATACTAGTTACATTGGATTAGGTTCCACCCTGATGACCTTAACTTGATTACATCTGCAAAGACCCTATTTCCAAATAAGGTCACATTCACAGGTACTGGGGTTAGAGTTCAACCCCAGTCTTTTGGGGGACCCAATTTAACCCATAACAGTCATATAATTTTTCTTTTACAATGTTCAGTAAACTGTAACACCACATGACAGACCAAATAAGAGGTGCGGTGGGAACAGAGTAGGGGTTATCTAAGTTAATTTATCTCAGTGCCTGTATGTCTTGCCAGTGGGTTTCAGCCCTGGACAAGTTCACTGTGGATTCAGTGAGACCAAACAAATGACAGTGGAACATTCTTGGGGTGAAAGGGTTATACCCAACTTTATTCCCACTGTGGCAGGTCAATCACTAGAATTCTATCTACTCAGAGCTAGTCTGCATGCAGCAATGGGTTTCTGCCTGTGGGCCTCTTTGCCCCCACAGCTGTCTCATTCTCTGCCCTCAGCGCTGCCACCACTCCAGTCTCGTCTCTGCTCTCCTGCAGCCTTGCAGCCGTGCCACTGTGTCTCTCAGAGCACTGGGTGGGGCTCTTTATATAGAGTCAATAATGATGTACTGCCCACACATGTGTAGTGAGCTAGCCAACCAGGACCAGGTGAGAATCCTGGCCATAGGAACCATCACTTTATCCACACTATACTATACAGAGATAAAGCAGTGAATAGGCAGACAAAAGTCTCTGTCCTCATGGAGCTTGCATTCTAAACCATTGGTTCTCAGAATGTCTCTGAATCCTCCCCATCATCTGGAAATTTGTTAGAAATGCAAATTTTCAGGCTCTGTCCTCTCCCCCCACCTTGATTCAGAAATTGTTTTAACAAGCTTTCCAGGTAACTCTCATGCAGACTCAGGTTTGAGAACCACTGATCAAGATGAAGAAAAGGGACAATAAACAAGATGAGTAAGTAGAATATGTAATATATTAGTTGTTAATTGGTGCTGTGTAAGATGAGGAGGCCATGGAAGACCCCCTGAGAAGTAAAGGCGTGAAGGAGTTGGGGAATGAGCCATGCATCTGAGTAAGTTGTGTTCCAAATCAGAGAATAGTAAGTGCAAAGACCCTGACATGAGGAATAGCAAGGAGTCCAGAGTTAGAACACAGCAAGGGAAACAGTTATAGGTTCAGTTTATGAAATTCATCTTTGTTCTTCTTCCCTACAAAAACCAAATCCTAGGAAGATCTGAAAGAGGATTTGGGGGTAGGATGGCAGATTGTATGAGGTTCACCGAAAGGTTTTGACTTTTGTCTCTTGAGTGAGATTGCAAAGACACTGAAGGATCTCAATTCACAAAATAAAAATATAAAAATATATTTTCTAGTTTTGTTTTAACTTCATTTTTTAAAATAATGAAATCTTAGGAACATTTGGATTTTTAAGAGAAAGGTAGGGATCTAGCTGATTGCTTTTTGTTTTTTCCCAAAAGATTTCAATATCATTTCTTGAATAAGCCATCTTTTTCTTGATTTGAAATGCTGTGCGTATTATATATTAAATTTCCATATGTACTTTTTTTATGAGTAGGTGAATGTTCATTCTTTTTTCTTTTCACTTTAAAAAATTTTTATTTTGCTATTATTAATATACAATACATGAGCAACATTATGGTTACTAGATTCCCCCTATTATCAAGTCCCCATCACACACCCCATTGCAGTCACTGTCCATCAGCATAGTAGGATGTTATAGAATCGTCTTCTCTGTGTTATACTGCCTTCCCTGTATCCCCCCACCCCACCCCCACCCCCGCTACATTATGTGTGCTAATTGTAATAGCCCTGTTCCCCTTTATCCCTCCCTTCCCACCCCTCTGTACTTTTTTTTAATAGACTTCTTTATTTCTCTCTGATAAAGACCATCCAGGGATATAGATGTCTTTAGGCTGACAATGTTAGGTCAATTAATTTGTTGCTATAAGGGAGACTACACACCAAAGAAACTGCCAGCATTTTGCTTAATAGAGAAGGGACAAGATTATAGGATTTGGGGGAAGGGTGGATTTAGCAAAATTTAAATGAAGCAGTATTTCTTAAGTTTAAAGCACAGCAGTACTGTGTGTCAAGGGGTTAATGAGCATCAGGCCTAGACTGAGAAGCATTCTCAGAGTCCTGTTTCCTTGAAGAGTACAAAGTTAGATAAATGTGGAATACTATGTCTGAAACTCTGAGTTGGAAATTGAGGCTGCTTCTTTTTGATTAATGATCCGTCATCCGTGCAAGAGCAGGATGTTGCAGTCTCACTGGTACACTTTCAGATAACATAGTTGTGACAGTCTGGTTGTAGAGAAAAAAGGATTCTCAGTACTATCTCTTTAGTATTAATTAAAAGCATTAAAAACTTTTTTTTTTTTTGCTAACAAATTCACGTTGATGCCTGTTTGTCCTGAATATCAGATTGTCTTAGTAGTAATACTACTGTTTATTATAGGTAATATATTTTAACATCTCTTAGTCTTGATCTACCCTCCAACCCCCTAATGCCCCTTTCAGGACTATCCCAATTATAGTCACATGTTTATTTTTCCAGACAACATTTAGAATAGTTTTACTGCATTACTTAATTTTTTTAAATCTGGTAAGTGTGCTTGGTAGGCTTATAATCCACCCCTCACATCCCTTCTAGACTTTCCCAAGCATATTAACATGTTTATTTTTCTCAATTTTTCAAATACTTTTTGCCAAGTTATTTAACTTTTTTAAATCTTGCATTTTAGTTGGAATGACATATACAGAATAATGTGGAGAAAATCAACATTTTTCTCATTTAAATTTTTTCAGTTTTTTTATTGTGGTATAATATACATAAAATTTGCCTTCTACACCATCTTTAAATAAACAATTAAGTGGTATTAAGTACATTTACATTGTTATGCAGCTATCACTACCATCTATATTCAGAGCTCTTTTCATCTTGCAAAAATGATACTCTATACCCATTAAACAATAACTCCCCATTTCCACCTCCTTCTAGTCCTTGACAACCACCATTATACTTTCTGTCTCTATGATTTTAATTAAATATCTCATATGAGTGGAATTATATGGTATGTATCTTTTTGTGACTGGCTTATTTCACTTAGAGTAATATCCTGAAGGTTCATCTAGGTTGTAACATATGTCAGAATCTCCTTCTTAAAGGCTGAATAATATTCCATCTTATGTGTATAACACATTTTCTTTACCCATTCATTCGCTGAACAGTTGGGTTGTTTCCATGTTTTAGCTTTTGTGAGTTAATGCTACTATATGCATAGGTATGAGTGAATCTGAAATTGTGGGAATATTTCAAAAATAGAGATAGTTTGAGACTTAGTACAACTTGATTTTAACTTGATTGTAAAGTATTATATAATTTTTGGAATTTGCTTCTTAGCCTTACATACTTTTCAGGATTCATAAAATTCCAAAGTCCTTCCTAGTGCCGAAGGTTGTGTGACTGTGATGCTCATAAAATATTTTGGAATCATTAATTAGAGACTATGTTAATTTTTTCTATTTCTGTAGTCTTAATAAGTAATAGAAAATATTTTTAGTTTCTCTTTCTGAATTAGTATGTATTTCTATTATAGTTTGTATGATTTGACTACATATCAAAGGAAATAACATATAGTTCATGTTATAAATCTAAGTTATGGTTTTGTGTTAAAGAAATATAAAAGCTTCAAATGATGAGCCATAGATGATTTTTTTTTTACTTAATTACATGGTATATATATATATATATGTATTTGGAAAGATCATTTACTCTGTTCCTCCCTCCTCAGTAAAAAAAACATTCATGTGAATGTATTTTACAAGCCAAGCAGTGTCTTAGGTACTGGAGATAACAAGGTAAGAGAGCTGCTCTTTTTGAGCAAGAAAGAGATACACACATATTTACTTAACAAAAGGTGCTAGAAAAACTGGATATCCACATGCTAAGGAATACAGTTGGACCCTTACCTAACACCAGGAAGAGAAGTACATAGTAGGTGGTATGAGTGAAGGAACAAGGAAACATTTGATGGGAGAGCAGTTAATTTGACCATATGCAGAGGGCAAGAGTGGTCATGGAAAGTATTGAAACTCTAGTAACCTTGGAGAAATAATTATGAATGTATCCAGTTGACAGAATCAAGGAGGATACTCCAAGAAGAAGGCATAGAATGGCCAGTACCTTTTTTGTTTCTGGGAACATATGTATTTTTTGTATTCTCAATAGAAATTAAAGACATAAATAAATGGAAAGATATACCATGTTCATGAATTGGAAGGATCTATGTTATCTACAAATTCAATATATTCTCTGTCAAAATCCAGTGATATTTCTTGAAGAAATGTAAATGTCCATCATAAAAATCCATATGGATTTCAAGAGCCAAACACCAAAAAGCCAAAAAAGTCTTGAAAAAGAGTAATAAAACTAGAGGATCCACAGTTCCTGATTTTAACATTAGAAAAGAAAAGCTACAGTAATCAAAACAGTGTGGTACTGCCATATAGATATACAGACAAATGGAATAGAATAGAGAGCCCAGAAATAAACCATTGAATTTTTGGTCAAAAGATCTTTGACAAGGAGGCCGAGTACATTCAAAGGGCAAAGGACAGCCTTTTCTGATGAAAGGTTCTGGAAAAACTGGGTATCAACATGCTGAAGAATGAAGTGGACCCTAAACACCATATACAAAAATTAACTCAAAATGGGTCAAAGACCTAAACTGTAAAACTATTGGTAAACATAAGACAAAAAAATCACAACACTGGAGTTGGCAATGATGAGTAAGGAGATCCTGCAACCCTTTATTTCAAGCCAGCTAATGTTTATTGCATTACTGTCATGAAAAGCATCTGTTCGTGACTCTTGAGAGACAGCATACTATTTTTTGCCTTCAGAAAGGTTACTTTCGATAAACAGGAGAAAATTCACCAATGACTGTATCCTAAGCTCCTAGGACAGTATTGAACACATTGAAAGATGCTCTATCAGTAGCAACTTCCAAAGAGTACATAAAACCTCACAGTCAAGTTAAAATCAAGCTATATAAATCTCGGACTATAATTCTGTTGTTTTTAATGTTCTCACCAATTCCAGGTTCAGAAGATTAAAAGGTGAGTATGCCTTTTACTGTTCTGTGAGTTCCACATGTTTTTGTTTTTGCTTCCTTAGGGGTTTCTGTAATACCCAAAGTTAATGCTATGTTATACTGCATTATATCAAAATGAAGAAAGGGAGAAGGGAAAAGAGTGCCTTATGGATTTCCTTTCACAGGTGGTGCTTAGTGGCTAACACTTAGACTGGGATTTCCAAGCCTGAGTAAATCTGAGTATACCAGGAACTTAAAAGAGAATTACATCTAAACCAAATGAAAAGAGCACTGAAGAAAGGAAAAGTCTTGCTTTCCTGCTTTAAACTGTACTCTGTCAAGAACGGAAGTTGAAAATATAAAACATGTTCCATCTTGGGGTTCTATTCACCCAGAAATCAAAATTCCTATTTATTTCATGATCCAGCAATCTACCACCCACCATTCAGTATTTTTGGAGAAAAAGATTTTTAGTCAGAATAATTCAGCAATCCTCAAAAGTGTGGTCCAAAGTTAGACCCTTTCAGGAGGTCCATAAGGTCAAAACTCGGTTGATACCATGATGTCATTTGCTTTTTACACTCAGTCTCTCACAAGTGTGCATTCAGTTTTTTTTAGGAGCTACATAATACGTTGCAACAAATTGAATGCAGAAGGAGATATGGAATTCCAGATCCAGTTGTTTTCTATTAAACCAGACAGTGAGACTTGCAAAAATTTAAAGCAATGACACTTCTGTTTTTTTCTAGAAAATGTATTTTTCATAAAATGTTATTTATGCTAACAGGTAATGGATTTGTCATTATTTGTGAATAAACAGATATTTAAACTTTGTCCTGTTTTAATTTCTAACAAAAACCTAATTAATGATATAACCCACATAAACAGAAATCACTGAAGTCCTAACAAATTAAGGGTTTAAAGGGATCCTGAGACAAATTTTTGAGAGCTTCTTAAGTACTATATACTCATTAAAGTCAACATGGGAAAAATATGGAAGGAAAAATAATAGTTGACACTAATCCTACACTGAAATTAGAATTGAAATTAGAAGTAAGAAACATGTTTTGCTATATTTTTTCTACTTTCTGTTTTGAAAGATTGTGCTTTTTTTCCACAGTTAGAATAACATTGTATATAAAATTTTGCATCCTTTTTTCACTTGTGTTCTAACCATGTTTCCATGTTATATACTCTTCAAAAAAATTTTAGTTATGAGTATAACTTAGTTTATATAATTTTCCATTTTATTGATTCTAATTTTTGGCTATGAATCTTTCACTCAGCAGATACTTGAAGGCTTATATACAGGTACTGTTTATAAATGCTTTTTTTATATTTAAGATGATTTCCTTAGAGTAAGAGTTGAGTCGCTGAGCTACACTTTGAAAACAAAGAAGGGAATATGCCAAAAAAAAATTCTTGTCTTCGGAGTTTTCTTAATAGTATTAGGCCACATGGCAAACTATCAAAAGTATTAGGAATTTACACAACTCTTTTAGCCTGCATGATGTTGTGGAAATATTAAGTGAATGAATTTAAAGCACTTAAAAGATTATCCTTTGCACTGAATATTACCTATTTTTATTTGCTAGATCATATTTTACATTTTTAATTTTGTAATTTTTATTGTTATTTTTAATTTTGTAATTCAGATATACAGATGACCAACTGTGAATGTCTTCCCAGGTATGAATGTCTTCCCAGGTTCCAGACTTGCATCTCTTAACAGCTTGTTCAGCATTTCTGTATCAGTGCCCTACTGACATTTAAAAATAGATAATACAGTATTGTACAGTGAATAGTGATCTGACCAAAGTCTATAATGTTTTAAAAATATCTTTACATGTTCTTCATACTTGTTATATCATTTGCCTGGGTGTAAAGTTCTAGACTGGAAATTCTTTTCCTTTGAATTTTGAAGGAGTTTTCACCATTGCTTTCTAGCTTACAGTGTTGTTCTTTGAAAGTCCAAAACCATTTAATTCCTGGTCTTTTGTATGTGACCTTTTTCCCGATTCTCTGGAAGTTTACAGAATAGTTTCTTTGACCCAAGTGTTCTGAAATTTCATGATAATGTATCTTTATGGGTCTATGCTGGTTACCATTGGATTCTTTTGATCTGGAAACTCCCTTGAAATATTAGGGTTGTTAATCCCCCCCCACACACACTTTTATCTGTACCTCTAACTCATCTTTAGTTACCATTTTCTCTCTTACTTTCTATCTTCTCTTTTTGTTTTGCTCACTTTTGGGGTGATTTCCTTAACTTTATCCTATAGCCGTTCTTTTGAGGTTTTATATATTTTTAAGTCTTAATTTGTTCTTATATGCAATTTTTAAAGCTGGTATCTTGTTTTTATTTCATACAAACAATGGCATGTCATTTTTTATCTCAGGAAATTAATGAGAATTTGGGTTGTTTTAAAATTTTTTTTTAGTTTTTATCTCACTACATAGTCTCTTCCAAGTTGCTTTAAATTCTTCTCCTTACCCATTGAAGGCTTTTCTTAAACTACTTCATGATTTTTTAACTGGCTATTCATATTTTAGAGTTGATACTAAATAACTAATTGAAATCTCTGTACATATTTTTGGGGCTTATTACCAGTGGTCTTCATTGTATGATTATGAAACTGGAGTCATTGATTGCAGATCTTTTGGGAATGCTACAGTGCAAATCCAAACCAGGTGATCTTTAACATTCCCATCCTAAAGTCACTATAGCAGGAGATACGTGGGCCTGTTTCTCTTTCCTGTTCCTAGGCTCCTTGTGTGTTTTCATTCCCAGTATCTATCTCCTAAGGTTCTTTGTTGCAGGGCTGCTCTCAAAGTGCCAGACTTGCTGGGCCAAAGTACACACTGTGGAAGTGTCTAGGAAATTTGTTTCCTAAGGGCAGCCCTTGAACAATGGTTGACTGTCTGGGTACAACTCTGAGGTGTGGCCTACATTGCCTCCAGAACTACCTTGAGGGATTGAGCTAAGAATTACCCTCCATGGGACTTTGCTTGGTATCTTAACCCTTGGTTTCCTTCCCTTCCTTGTCATACTCCCTACAAATACTCGTCTTTTTTTTTTTAATCTGTGAATGTGGGTATAGTTTGAATCCTGATGTGAATAAACCAACTGTAAAAAGACAGCTCATTGAGGCAATTTGATATGGAAGATACTTGGAGAAATTTGATTACAGACTGGGTTGGATGAGTCCAAAGAATTAACTTTGTTAGGGATCAGTAACTTTACTAGGCATTTGATAATGGCATTGTGTCTTATTAAAAAATGTCAGTATTTTCAGAGACTTTACAGAAGTAGGTAGAGGTGAGATGATTTACATCTGGGATTTATTTTAAAATACTATAATCAGTTGAAGAAAGAATAAGTTAAGTAAATATAGCAAATTTTTAAATTATAATTCACTCTGTGTGATGGGTATATGGAGGTTCATTGTTCTACTTTTGTGTGTATTTGAAAATTCTTTACAATCAAACTTGGAAAAAAAAAACCAACACCTGTGATGAAATTCAAACACATACTTAGCATATTCTTTCCCATCCCACCCTTCCATTTCCAGTCACATGATAAGGATGTCTTACAGTTAAAATTGCTATTATTATCATTTTATGCTATGTAGCTTTTTTTCCAGGATAACAGCATTTCTGTTTTGCTTCATAATTACTACACAGGACTTCACAATGTTATATCCTGAAAGGTTATAATTTTTTATGATGTATACTATGATTTCATTCTATGATTTCTTCATTTTTGGGCTTTTTTTTCTTAATTTGGATTAACTCTTCAGCTGGAATATTTTCTTTAACTCACCAAGAATATGTAGGTTCTGAGTCCTTGCATATTTGAAAATCTCTTCTTGTTATCTTGATTCTTGAATGACAACTTCTTGAATATTTAAGTGTATAGGCATAGGTTTTCCTCCTCAAAAACTTGGGTTTTTGCAGCATTTATTTTTGGCAGATAATGATACAGAAAAGAAAGCTGCCTAACAGTTTTTCCTTTGTAGCTCTCGTAATGTTTTGCCTTTGACCTGCTTGTTTTTCCCTGGATACTTACAGTTTGTTTTGTTTGTTTTTTGTTTGGTTTGGTTTGGTTTGGTTTGGTTTTTTTTGAGTAAAGTTCAGGATGTTTCTCAGTACTTACCATCTATATTAGGTTTTTCTGGTTGTATGTGAGACATTTAAATGTTCAGTTGTGTGGCCTCCATTTCCGCATTTTCTTACACTTGTTGACTTTTTTCCCATTTCATTTTTCTGTTCTCTTTTGGGAAATAAGTTATCTCTCTGTTGGCTCTCCATTGCCTTCACACCTATCATTTTGTCAAAAACTGCTTTAATCTCTTCAGTTTCTAAGAAACTATAAGTAGTCCTATATAATTTAAGATTTTCTTTTTTATGAAGTATTCATAACTATTTTCACCTGTCCTTTGCATCCTGTGCTTAATTTTTTCCCCACTACATGATTTTTATGTAGGTTTCATGTATTTCTCTTGTTTTTTTATTAAGATATCATTGATATACACTCTTATGAATGTTTCACATGAAAATCAATGTGATTACTACATTCACCCATATTATCAAGTCCCCACCCATACCCCATTGTACTCACTGTCCATCAGTGTAGTAAGATGCCACAGATTCACTATTTGCCTTCTCTGTGCTACACTGTCTTCCCTGTGACCCCCCACACCATGTGTACTAAACATAGTACCCCTCTATCCCCTTCTCCCTCCCCAGCCACCATCCTGCACCCCTCCCCTTTGGTAACCGTTAGTCCCTTCTTGGAGTCTGTGAATCTGCTGCTGTTTTGTTCCTTCAGTTTTGCTTTGTTGTTATACTCCACAAATGAGGGAAATAATTTGGTACTTGTCTTTCTCTGCCTGGCTTATTTCACTAAGCATAATATCCTCCAGCTCCATCCATGTTGTTGCAAATGGTAGGATTTGTTTCTTTCTTATGGCTGAATAGTATTCTACTGTGTATTTGTACCACATCTTCTTTATCCATTCACTTTAGTTAAAAGCTAAAAACCCTAATCAACTGGCTTCAATCTACTTCTCCCGCCATAAAAAAAAAGTGGCTACTGATGGACACTTAGGTTGCTTCTGTATCTTGGCTATTGTAAATAGTGCTGCGATAAACATAGGGGTGCATATGTCTTTTTTAATGTGAGAACTTGTATTCTTTGGGTAAATTCCTAGGAGTGGGATTCCCAGGTCAAATGGTATTTGTATTTTTAGTTTTTTGAGGAACCTCCATATTGCTTTCCACAATGGTTGAATTAGCTTACATTTCCACCAGCAGTGTAGGAGGGTTCCCCTTTCTTCGCATCTTCGCCAGCATTTGTTGTTCTTAGTCTTTTGGATGGTGGCCATCCTTACTGGTGTGAGGTGATATCTCATTGTGGTTTTAATTTGCATTTCCCTGATGATTAGTGATGTGGAGCATCTTTTCATTTGTCTGTTGACCGTCTGAATTTCTTCTTTGGAGAATTGTCTCTTCATATCGTCTGCCCATTTTTTAATCGGGTTATTTGCTTTTTGGGTGTTGAGGTATGTGAATTCTTTATATATTTGGATGTTAACCCCTTGTTGGATATGTCACTTACAAATATATTCTTCCATACTGTAGGATGCCTTTTTGTTCTGTTCATGGTGTCCTTTGCCATACAGAAGCTTTTTAGTTTGATGTAGTCCCATGTGTTCATTTTTGCTTTTGTTTCCCTTGCTCGAGGAGATGGGTTCAGGAAGAAGTTGCTCATGCTTATATTCAGGAAATTTTTGCCTATGTTGTCTTCTCAGAGTTTTATGATTTCATGACTTACATTCAAGTCCTTGATCCATTTTATGGAGTTAAACAATAATCCAGTTTCATTCTTTTGCATGTAGCTGTCCAGTTTTCCAACACTAGTTGTTTAAGAGGCTGTCGTTTCCCCATTGTATGTCCATACCTACTTTATTGTATATTAATTGACCATATATGGTTGGGTTTATATCTAGGCTCTCTAGTCTGTTCCATTGGTCTATTGTTCTGCTCTTGTGCCAGTACCAAATTGTAGGTTTCATGGATCTTTCCTTTAAAATTTGAGCTGGAGATTTGTGGTGTTGCTGGCCAATAGTTTCTGTCTAACCATTTAGCTACCTAAGAGAGGGAAATTGGGAAGCTGAGAGTTTAGACAACAATAAGTGGGGGTTTTGTCTCTGACCTTTCCTTTTTTTGAACACTCTAGGAGGTAGTGGGTTTCAGGGTTGGGGGCATATCATTCAAATTTGGCCATTTCCCTCATTGTGTCAGGGTGAATAGTTCACTTTGATAGGACATTGGGTTTGTTTCATGCATCAGAACATTTTTTTTCTACATAGTTACCTTAGATTCATAGTGTCTGGACATCATTTTACATTCCCACCAGCAATATATAGTGATCCAGTTTTCCCACATCCTCACCAGCATTTGGTGGTATCACTGTGTTTTGTTTTAGCCATCCTTTGAGTGGGTAGAGATAGCTCATCATAGTTTTAATTTACACTTTGCTAATGGTAAATGAAGTTGCACATTTTTTATGTGCTTATTTGTCATCTGTACATCCTCCCAAGCAAATGTCTCTTCATGTCTTTTGTCTGTTTTCTACTTGGAGTTTTGTGGGGATTTTTGCTGTTAGTTTTGAGAGTTTTTTATATATTCTAAATACTAGTTTTTTGTTAAGTATGTGGTTTACCGATAATTTTCTTCCAGTTTGTAGCTTGTCTTTTCGTTCTCTCAGTAAGGTTATTCACAGAACAAAAGTTTAAAATTTTTATCCCATTTATTAAATTTGCCCTTCTATGAATTGTGCTTTTGGTATCAAATCTAAGAACTCTGCCTATCTCTAGAGCCCAAAGATTTTCACCTGTTTTTTCCCTAAAAGTTTTATAGTTGCATGTTTTACATTTAAGTTCACCATCCATTTTAATTTTTGTATAAGGTATGAGACTCAAGTCAAGGTTTATTTTTTGCCTAGGGATGTCCAGCACCATTTATTAAAAAGTCAGCCTTTCCTCCACTTAGTTGCTTTTATACCTTTGCCAAAAATCAGTTGAACATATTTATGTGGCCTATTTCTGGGTTCTGGGTTCTATTATATTGATCCATGAGTCTGTCCCTCTGCCACTGCTATGCAGTCTTGTTTTCAGTAGCTGTATGATGTCTTGAACTCAAGATAGATCAGTGGACTGCCTCCCACTTTATTATTATTTTTCAAAATTGTTGTAGCTATTTTAGTCCCTATTCTAGTCCATTTGCCTTAACTTATAATTTTAGAATAATCTTGTCTATATCTATAAAAAATGTTTTTCAGATTTTTGGTACAAACTGCATTAAAGCTGTGTATCAATTGGGGAGAACTGATGTCTTTACTACCATCTTCTAATCCATGAACATGGTGGTCTGTGTCTGTGTTTATTTAGATCTTACTTGTTTTTGTTTGTTTGTTTAGTTTTTAATTATACAAAGCTTGTACGTATTTTGTTATATTTATACACAAGTAGTTTCTTTTTTTTAGCTAAAAATTAACAGTATTGTATTACTTTGGTGTCCACATGTGCATTGTTAGTATATAGAAAATTTTTTTTTTTTATGTTTATCTTGTGTCCTGTGACCTTACTGAATGCACTTACTCTGGGAATTTTTCCTAGAATCCTTTGGCATTTTCTTCATAGTCACATCATCCGCAAATAGAAACAGTTTTACTTCTTCCATTCCAACCTTTTTTTTTTTTAATTGCACTGGTTAGAAATTTCAGTACTATGTTGAATAAAAGTAGTGAGAGTGGATATGCTTGCTTTATTCCTGATCTTACCGGGAAAACATTGAGTTTTTCACCATTATGTATAACATTAGCTGTCAGTTTTTTATATTTTTTTTATCAAGTTTGAGGAGTTTCCATCCATTCCTATGTATTGGATTTTGTTAAATGATTTTTTCTCCATCACTTGATATGATCATATGTTTTTTCTTTTTAGCCTATTAATTTGGTAGAAGACATTTGTTGGGTTTTGAATATTGAACCAATCTTGCATCCTTGGGACTAATCTCACTTGGTCATAACTTTTTATATATTGCTGAATTCTATTTACTAACACTGCAAAGTATATACTTAGAGTATGAGACAGAGTGCTTTTAAGTGTTTTTGTGTTTATATTCATGATGGGTTGTGGTCTATCTATAGTTTCCTTTTTTGTGTGCTGTCTTTGTATGATTTGGGTATCAGGGTAACATGAGCCTAATGAAATGAATTGAGATGTTTTTCCCCCAGTACTTTTTGGAGAGAGATTGTGTGAAATAGAATGTAAATATTCTTTTTTACATAGTAGAATTCTCCAGTGAAGAATCCTTCAGGATTTGAAGATTTTGGGGAGGGGTGAGGGTGAGGTGAGGTGGAGGCATTTTTAAATTGTTCAGTTTCCTTAATAGTTATCCGAATTATTTGCACTATTCAGATTAGCTATCTCATATTGTGTGAGTTGAAGTAGTTTATACTTTTCAAGAAATTGGTCCATTTCATCAAAGTTATCAAACTTCTAAGTGTAGAGTTATTGGTAGTATTCCCTTTTTATACTTTTTGAAGTCTGCAGTGGTTGTAGCAATATCCCCTGTATCTTTTCAGCTGTTGGTGGTTTCTGTTCTCTTTCTCTTTTTCTTTGTCAGTCTTGCTAGAGGTTGTCAATTTTATTGAACTTAGAACCAGCTTTTTTCTTCAATAAATTTCTGTTGTTTTTCTATTTTAAATTTCGTTTCTGCTTTTATTGTTCATTCCTGTTGCCTACTATGGGTTTGTTTCACTCTTTTTCTTGACTCTTGAGGTGTAGGAGTTTGAATCATTGATTTGGGACTTTTCCTCTTTTTAAGTAAACAGTTAGTCTAAGTTTTCCTCTCTGCACTGCCTTAGCTGTATCCCTCTATTGCTTTTAAGCTCCTTCATTGCTATTTTTAATTAAGACTGTAAATTCTATGAGAGAACTATGTAAGCAAACCAAAACCTAAGCCTGTAAGTGCCTCAAGGTTAAGAATTTAAAATGTAAGGACAACCAATAACAAACACCCAAGTAGGCCTTCTCCAGTAAGAGAACCACTTACGCTATAGACAAGCAAAACCCTTGCTTTGCTTCTGCTCATCTCTGTAAAGGTCTTTCCCCCAGCTCCTGTGAGTGGAGCACTCCTCCTCACTTCTGGCTTGGTGCTGCTGAATTTGAATCAGTTTCTGTTCAAACAAACTCTTAAAATTTCTAATATGCCTCATTTTATCATTTAACACTTCTAAGCTCCATCACTGAAATTTTGCTTCAAGGAAGAGCTCACCAGGGCAAGCTTTTTAGGTTCCCAAACCTGACCACATGTCAAAATCACTTTGTCAATTTGTTAAAAAAAAAAAAGGTTCCCAGGCCTGAACCAGACCTACTGAGTTACAGTCTCCAGTGGTGGTACCTGGGAATCTGTATTAAGTTCGTTCCCCAAGTGAGGTGGATGCACCTAGCCCAACTCCTGTTCATTCACTTGCGTTTAGGAACAAAAGTGAACTAAACTCAGCCCTCCTGTGTGTATACTGTCTGATACAGCAAAATCCATTTTTTGAGGTCTCTGTCTTTGGTTTTTTCTCTTTTTCAAGTGCATAGTCTCTGGGGAGCATCTCTTATTAGTGATATATTTCACATCTCTCATCAATCTTACACAGAAAAGGAATGGAGACATTGAAAAGGAAGTTTGCCCTCCCTCCCAGTTTACCTCAAGCCTGACTCTATGCTCCAATTCCTTCTAGACTGAGTTTATGGCTGTTCCTAACTACAGACATTCTTGATTCTGCAGCTATGCTTTCCCAAACACTTTAGTTGTGTGTGTGTTACATGAGTCCTACTTGCACTATTTTTTAATAAGTTTACTGGCATTTGAAGGACATTTTTCTAGGTATAACAGATTTATATTATATATCATTGCCTTTCTTTTCCAAAGATGAAAAAAGTAGTTACTGTATGAGTAAGGGATATGGCAAACAAGATTAATGGTTCCTTCCCAAAAGATGCACATATGTCATTCTGCCACAGTTTGAGACTCTCTCTCATCCAAAGTCTTTGCTCACTCAAAAGCATGCCCACAATCCATCTAGCAACAGGCCAGCAGCACTGCTTTCCCAGATGTTCATGTAGAGGTCACATCACACATTTGGCTTGGTGAACCCTGCAAGCAGCTTGGCTTCCTCCTTATTTGAGATAAGGGTGTTTGTTACCCCAGGCTGCCCTGGCAGCTGCTGTTATCCAACCTGTGTTGAAGTCCTGGTGGAGATTTGTTTTGGAATGAGTGGTGTCCCTTTGTAGTGGCTTGATTTTGACTTCCCTGGGAGTACACATTTCTAGCCCTTGAACAGGTAGGTGGCTGCCTGGCAAGTGCTGGTGCTGATGAAACGGAACACAAAGTGGACATGTTGAAGTCTGTAGTGTGTCTGGATGTGAAATCTCAGAAGGAACTTCTGCTAAGCAGACCTCTCATGTTTCCAGTATTTCCCAATATTCTGGCTTGTTCTGGCAGCCTTCCAGAGGGCTTTATGGATTTACTACTGAGTCCTCTCTGAGGCAAATCTTCAACTTCTGTGCAGGTGAGGACACACCTGCCTGCCCACAGGAAGTGGAGATAGTTTTCTCCTGAAGGCCAAAGGAGTTTGTCCTATTCCAGAGGCATTTTGTTTTGTAATATATCTTTTCTATGTCTAGTCACACTAACGATTGAGACAACTTAAGTCAAGTCTCTGGTTTTTTCCCCCATGACTCACAGTGTCATTCTGCATTTCTCTTCCATCTGTAAATCACTTAAGTGTAAGTGATAGTGACTGGATTTGAACTCAGATCTGTCTCTTAAAAAATCCATTCATGCTGTTGAAAAGTTTTAGGATAACCTAAGGGTCAAAGAAGACCAAAAGTCTTAGGCCAATAAGATTTCCAAGGCTTCCCTTGATGTATCTGGAGGCCCCATGTCAGCCAAGGACCTAATTTGACTAGTATAGGGGGAAAAATGCTGAAATTGGAGACAGCGATTTAGAATTTCTCTCTAGATATAATGAATACTGTATGACATAGAGGTCCTCAAATGACCTGGTTTACTCTTATATTTGAGTCTTGCAGGATTTCTACAAAGATATATTTAAAGAGAGGCCAAATTTCAGGCTGAAGACTGAACCTTGCTAAGGAAGGGAGAAACAAAAATTGGGGACCTCAGGGACAGAGGAAAGGTAGAGTTATATATTCTTTGACTGTTTTTTTTTTAAATGAATACACTAGCACTTATGTTATACATCCTTAGTCTTTTACAGAGTAATGCTAATTAGTACTTTTATGACTTCTGGTCAGTGAAATTATTTTAGAATACTTAAACTCCATGTAACCTCCTCACACATTTTGTGCCAGTTTTGTCATTTGTTTTAATGATTAGTAACATCTTTGGGAACTTTTTTAAATAAAGTTTTCTATAGCTGGTATTCATTGTATTTATTTACATATGTAACCTTTTCATAACTTCCCCTTCCTTCCTACATCTCTGAATTTTCATCTAGAATTCTTTTCTTTCTGCCTAAAGAACTCCCTTTAGTATTTCTTTTAAAGTAGGACTATTAGTCCTGAATTCACTCAGATTTTGGTTTTCTGAAAATCTCAGATTTATTTTTGAAGGCTTTCTGTTGGGTATGAATGTGTAAGAACTTATGAAAGGTTTAAGAATGCTTTCTTTGTCTTTGGTTTTCAGCAGTTTTACTGTGGTGTATCTTGGTATCATTTCCTTTCTTTTTAAAAAAGAAAGTCTTTCTTGAGGTTTATAGAGCCTCTTAAATTCTGACCGTTGGTATTCTTTTGTCAGCTTTAGAAAATACTATTTCTTCAAATATTGCTTCTCAATCATGTGTCTCTTTTCCTTCAGAGGTTCCAAAAACACATATAGTAGACCTTTTCACTCTATTCTTGTTTATTTCCCATTTATTTTCCATCCTTTTGTCTTTCCATACTTCTGTATATTTTCCTCTGACCTGACTTTCAGTTTATCTTTTTCTTCATCTATGTCTGTTCTATGCCTACTTTTGTAATCTTGTCATTGAATTTCTTGACTATTAAAAATTGTAAAGCCAGCGACAGGAAGATCTTTTATCTGAGTCTACTGTGGCTCTGTTTTTATTTTCTATTTTTTTCTCTGTTTTCAGACAAACCATTCATTTTGATGCCTGATTATTTTTTATTCTGTTGGACATTGTGTATCATTACCAAAAAATTATAGTGATAATTTGAGGTTCTCCACGATTGTATATTTCTCCAAAAGAATTTATTTTTGCAGTTAGGCTAGGGGCAGATCACCCTAATCATCCAATCAGTGGTTCAAGGATGATTCCAACCTGGGTTTTGGTCCTTGTGAAAGTTGGTTTCTGCTTCATCCTTATTTCTAGATTGTAGCCTTTAAGGGTCCAAATAAAAGCCTTGGTATTTTCTAGGACCACTTGTCCTAGGCTGACTTTGGACTCTTATTTTCTTCTTAGCTTCTTTGCCTCAGCTACTGTTTTCTCTCTCAGAATTAGTAATTGTCTTGAGGAGTAAAGCTGTGCCAAATGTCCAGCCCATCTCTCTTGACTTCTCTCCTCCACATCTTGGCTCCACTAATTCTCATGGCCTTGGTATCTTACCAGTGTCTACAGACATAGATATTTTTATATTTTGTTCAGTTTTTCTGGTTATACTTGGTTGAATGGTTGATCTAAAAGAAGCTAGTCAGCCATTCTGTAAATGTAACCACATGAAGTTGTTTTGTTTTTGTTACTATGGTAATTAGGTGAAGAGTTTAAGAAATGTAATAGAGCACAGACTTAAAGCAGATAGACTTGGGTTCAAATTGTGACTCCTTGATTGTGTCAACTTGTGCAGGTTATCTGTTAACTTTTAAAAATTTGTTTCCTCATCTGCAAAATGTACACAGAATGAAAAATGAAATTGAAATTACATTTTATTTCAAATGAAATAAAGTATGGACTGCATCTAGCATGTCGTAGATGCTTAGCAGACATTTAAAAAATTGGGGAATTGGAAATTAGCCTTAGAAACATTCTCATAGGAATTTATAAGTTCACTATGTAGTTGTTAACAAACCCTTTAAAAGGGCCTGTTTGGTTGTGGGGCAGTTAACAGGCATTTGTTGAACAGTCACCATGTCCTGTGCACCCTGCTTGACCTTAATGTTATGTGGATGCTGTCCAGGATCTTGCAGTCCAATAGTATGACAATAGAAGGTGGGAGACTGCATCTAACATCACATTGAATCTTGGGTATTAGAACACGGGTTACCAAACTTTTTCTATAAAGGGCTAGATGAGGCTTTGTGGGGTATATTGCCTCTGTTACAACTAATCATCTCTGCTGTTGCAGTGAAAAAGCAGCCATGGTCAGTACATACAAAGAATGGCATGGGTGTGTTCAAGTAAAACTTTATTTACAAAAACAAGGCAGGCCACTTTTGGCCCCATGGGTCCCAAAACTATGCTGACTCAACCCCTCTACAAGCTAAGATGGTTTTTGAATTTTTTAAAAGGAATTTTAAATACTAGCCAACATAAAGGTATGGCTTACTTTATTAAGGAGTAAAGAGAAACTGTGTTTCTTAGTCTAAGTGTTGAGAGAATTGGCAAAGTTATTTATATGACTTTTATTATATCACTGTCTTTTGTGAAAGCATTTATTATTAAATAAAGAGGAAGAAAAAGAATATGCAAGAGACCATTTGTGGCCCACAAAACCTGAAATATTTTATTTCTAGTCCTTTATAGGAAAAGTTTGCTAACTCCTGGATTAGGGAATAGAGTAAGTGGTGATGCTACCAAAAGAAAAAAAAGGTAGATTTAAGTACTTTGATGGCAAAGAAAGAAAAAGAATGTGGCAAGCAGGTATGGGTCCATGAAGGATCCTGTGGGAAGAACGGTAAATTCACTGTGCAAATACTGACATAGTTCCTTATGCCCCGCCCCAACAGTGATTCTCGTAGTTATTAATTTGTTTTATTGAATTGTCCATAATGTGTGTTTTAGGAACAGAGTTAAATACTCTTAGAAATGGTCTCCTGTATGGAAGGAATTAACTTTCCCATATAGCTAAAAGTTACCACATTTTTTACTCTTGGTATGTATACTGCTTTATAATTTATAACATCCTGCAATTTTTTTTCTTACAGAAATACACTTTCGGGAAATGGCCTCTAAATCTTGGTTGAATTTTTTAACCTTCCTGTGTGGATCAGCAATCGGATTTATTTTATGTTCTCAGCTATTCAGTATATTGTTGGGAGAACATGGTGACACCCAGCCTAATATTCTTCATAATGATCCTCATGCTGGGCATTCAGATGATAATGGACAGAATCACCTAGAAGGACAGATGAACTTCAATGCAGATGCTAGTCAACATAAAGGTATGGTTTACTTGATTAAGGAGCAAGTAGAAACAGTATTTTTTGGTCTGTGTAAGTGTTGAGAGAATGGGAAAAAATGACTTACATGAATTTTATTATGTCACTACATCTTTTGATGAAAATTAGCTTAATTCTACATATTAAACGATGGTTCTTGGTTTGCCTCAGAAGGAAATTGCTAAAACCCAGATTTATTTAGGGAGTAAGGTATTAATTTTGAATTTATTTTTAAGTAGAAACTAATTTGGGGAGAAAGACAACTTTCAGATGAGATTTGTTCCTAAAAATTTTTATGTAGTCTGATTTTGTTATGGTTTATGTCTATGTCTGGTTTTTGCTACCATCATGCTTGGGTCTTAGTTTTTGCTTAGTCTTGTTTTCCTGGAGAAATTCAAGAGTTACATGCAAATCTCAATTTATATTTTTATCAGTAGGTAATATAATCTTTTTGCCTTTTGAGACGTATAAAAAAACTAGGGAGGTAGAAATGAGGGATGTGTTAGAGTGACTCATTTTCTCCTGGTCTCCTTTCTCCAACCACATGTTCTCAATTGTGTGCTCTATGTGCCCTTTAAATGTTGGTTTTCTCCAGGTTTCTGTCCTTTTTCTTCCTTTGCCTGTGTGATGTCATCAACCCCTATAATTTTAGTTTCCATCTGTTGCTTACTGTCTTTATCTTAGCCCTGTTCCATATACTGTGAGAAGACAACAAATTTGAAGATCTCTGCAGATTGATTTATTTGACAGAAAAGACCATAGCAACTTAAAAACAATTAGAATTCTGGGATGTAGTGGGTCTCCCATTAAGAGCTGTTTCTTTTGTCTTTTTGGCAGTTAATTACCTCTTTTCTATTTCTGAGAGGCTGAGAGGCAAGGTATCATGGCCTGGTTGAGTTTTATGAACTAGCAAGCACATGCATCCTATTACGAATTATGTCATGTATGAGTATTTATGTAACAGTGATCCAGCTCTGAGCAGGTGCTCTGTGTTTTGATCATAGAACAGTTTGATCACTGTGTGCTTGCTGTGTAGCATCACTCCAGTCTTCACCTGATCTACTGAAGTCAGGCTTTTCTACTAGTAGTAGGGCTGCACTAGGCCATCTTCACCACAGGCACATAGATTAGGTACCTAACGTGTCCTGCTTGATGGTCCATGGAATATTCCTCTCAGACTTCACACTTGCAAATCAAAATCCTTTTCCTTCCTTCTTCTAAAACTTGTTCTCCTTCCTGTATTCCTTACTTTATATAGCTCATTACCAGCTGCCTAACCCAGAAACTATGAAGTCATGGTGGATGCTTTTCTTCGCTTCCAATAAATCTCATTTATCATAAATTCTAACATTCTACTTCTTTACTTTACCTTTTTTCAGATTTCTTCTCTCAATCCATAGTATATTTCCCTTAGTTCAGACCTTCAGTTATATACCCATGTACCTGCACTCAACCAAAGTTTACATTTATAACATCCTTTTCTTCTTTCTTTTGTTGAGCATCTACTCATTTAAAGCCCTTCTTTCTTCATCATCTCTTATTTTTCCTGGTATTGCTTTATCTCCCCTTCTCTCTTCTACCCAAGTTCCCATTCTACTGCTATGTAAGATTTGTCAGCCACTGGCTTTCTTTCTCCTCAGCACATTGAATCCTTTGTGTTTCTGTCATAGCAGCTCATGGTATATGTCAGGCATTTGTTTGCATGCCAAGCTCCACTGCTAGACTGGATTCTTCTGTAGTAGGACATGTGTCTTATTCATCTTTTCATCTCCTGTGCCAGTACATACATACTACAAAGTAATTAGTAAATGGATGATTGAAAGTATGAGAAAGAATATCTACCAGATCCCAGCTGTGGGAAGAAGTTTGTCTTGCCCTAAGTGAAACATATTTAGGATTCCTGCATCCACCATTTCCCCCATCCATCTAGTATTTGGTATATCTGTATAGCTAAGAGATTGGGCTCCTTTAGTACATGAAGTGTGAATGCTCTCTGACTGAAAATGAAGTGATTTTGTCTACTTTTGGATTGGGTTCTTAATATTCAGAGAAATGTGAGAATATTTCATGCCCTGCCCAACCTTCCCTTCTATTCCTTCTCAGTAAGTTAACTAGAAATTTATGTCTCTAGTTGTTAATTTTTCAAAGGACTGAGCTTTTGTAACTCACTGGTTGACCTTAACTTTAAGGATATGCTTCCTCAGGATTCTGTCTAGAGCATTGCTACACAAATTGTAGTTTTGCAGACTCATGTGGTCCACAGCTAAATAAGTATTGAAACCCTCATTAAATAGAAACGTTTATGGTAATTTGACAGAGTAATTTTGTCTAAAAATAAAAACTTAAGGTTTGTATTTATATTTCTTTAGTTTTATTTTCTTTTTAGCTGGTTTTTAGCATATTTATAAAAGTATAGGTCTGTAACTGTTGAGAATAAAAATTGGTTCTTCACCAAGCACTGATCTAGAATCTTATAGTTAGACTCTTCCTCTAAATAAGTATTACTCAAAATATAATTACTCAAAACGACCTGACAGCCTTAACTGTCTGCACCCAGGTAAGGAGCTTTCACCAGGATGTAACTCAGTTAAGCTCCATAGCTCTTTAAGCTGCTTAGTTAAGTGGACTTTTTTGGGGGTATAGCAAGACTTCCTTGATGAAAGAATAATATGTTGCTTTATATTCTGGCATAAGCTCCTCTTAACTTTGCAAACCAGTACTTTGAAAAACACTATTCTGGATGATCGTGAAAGTACTACTCTAAGTGTTATGTCCTGTTTCTGACCAGTGGATTTGCATTTTGGAATGAGATGTGTTACCATCAGAAGTAATCTCAACTCTGCATTAACTCCACTCCTCCAAACTGGGGTAGTCATGAAAGCCTTTTTAAAGCCACCTCAGGGTACTTGTGGAAATTCGTAACAGTGGACTCTCATGGACTCCAAAATGAACTTCCACTTTAGCAGCATGTCTTTCCTGCCTTTCAGAAGCTTCTTCAGAGCACGGAGAAATTCCTGTCAATGTTCTGTTAAGAACCAGTGGAAGCTTTCTTTGTAGAAGAAAGTGAAAAGCAGAGACTAAGTCGATGCTTAATATGCATACGAATCACCAGGAGAACTTGTTAAAATATGGGTTATTATTCAGTAGGTCTGGGGTTGTGCCTGAGATGCTGTGTTTCCAACAAACTCCCAGGTGATCTCATTGCTGTTCGGTCAGTGGTCATAGTGGCAACTGTTAGCTCTGTGATATCCTGGATAAGATGGACAAGAAACCAGTAAAACAGAATGTCAATTTCTATTAGGTTCAGTTTTTCTTTCTTTCAGTGAAATCACTAAAAGTAGAGGTAAATAGGAAAGGGGCTGGGGCAGCCTTTGAAATGTGTGAGAAAATGTCTTCAATATAATTTATTTGGATTTTACATCTGTTTAAATAACTTTTTGAAATTTTTTGTTTAATAGATGAGAACACAGACATCGCTGAAAACCTCTATCAGAAGGTTAGAATTCTTTGCTGGGTTATGACAGGGCCTCAAAATCTAGAGAAAAAGGCCAAACATGTTAAAGCTACATGGACCCAGCGTTGTAATAAAGTTTTGTTTATGAGTTCAGAAGAAAATAAAGACTTCCCTGCTGTGGGATTAAAAACCAGAGAAGGCAGAGACCAACTATACTGGAAAACAATTAAAGCTTTTCAGTATGTTCATGATCATTATTTAGAAGATGCTGATTGGTTTATGAAAGCAGATGATGATACCTATGTTATAGTAGATAACTTGAGATGGCTTCTCTCAAAATACAACCCTGAAGAACCCATTTACTTTGGGAGAAGATTTAAGCCCTATGTAAAGCAGGGCTACATGAGTGGAGGAGCAGGATATGTACTGAGCAAAGAAGCCTTGAAGAGATTTGTTGAGGCATTTAAAACAGAAAAATGTACCCATAGTTCCTCCATCGAAGATTTAGCCCTGGGGAGATGCATGGAAATCATAAATGTAGAAGCAGGAGATTCCAGAGATACCATTGGAAGAGAAACTTTCCATCCCTTTGTACCCGAACACCACTTAATCAGGAGTTATCTACCTAAAACCTTTTGGTACTGGAATTATAACTACTATCCTCCAGTAGAGGTAAGTGTAGAAATTTTATTACTATATAAATACTTAGACTTTTATTAACTTAAAAAAAAGAACTACCTAATATGTATGTTTCTTTGGTACCAATAACTAAGAATCTCCCTTAGTTTTTTTTTATAGGTGGCAGTATAACAAGGTAGATGAGAACAGGAATGTCAGCAATAGTAATTCAATAAATATTGGTTCCACTATATGACAGGCACTAAGAATATAGCAGTAAATATGAACTTTACATTCTGGATGAGGGAACATAAAATAAACAGGCAGACCAGTCAAGATATAATATGATTTTAGGCAGTGGTAAGTGCCCTGAAGTAAAATAAAGCCAAGTAAGGGGATGGAGTCAGGTACTCCAGTTGGGATGATTAAGGAAGGCATCTCTCAGGAGTGACTTCTGAACAGAATTCTGAGTGAGGTTAGAGAGCCGGCTGTGTGAAGATCTGGGTAAAAAGCCTTCTAGTCTTCAGGAACAATGCATGGAAAGACTTAGAGGTCCAGAAAGACCTAGATTCAAATCCTGTTCTCCCACTTCATAGTTAGAATGGGGATGGGCAGAATTTGCCTAACTTCTGAGCCTAAGTTTCCTCATTTGTAAAATGGACCTGATCTACCTGTTTCATTCCATTGTAATTACCATGTAGTAAGTGCCTGTCACACAGTAGGCACTCAATAAGCCTTATCTCTCATTTGACAAAATTAGCTTACATTCCTGAGAACTTGATCTGAAGTACATTATTTTATTAAATATTTCAGATGTACATCTTAAATATTTGAGAAGAATGTAGTATCTTGTACCCACCAACCAGCTTTCCCAGGTATTAATCATTTGCCATATTTGCTTCAGTCTTTTTAAAGAAAAGCATGTAAGTACAGTTGAGGCCTCTGTACCCTCCTCAGTCCAGTTCACTTACCTCCTTCTTCAGGGTTAACCACTATCATGAATTTAGTATTTATCCTTACCATGCATGTTTTTACATTTTTTCTACATGTTTATGTATTCATAAATAATATTGTTTTGCAGGTTTTCAAATAAACAGAATTACACCATATGTATATATATTTGACCTTTTCACAAATTAAAATTTATCATGTATATGTGTCTGCTTCATTAATTTAGACTGTAATCTAATATATGAATATACTGTAATTTATTCTGATGTACATTTAGTAGGTTGTTTCCAGTTTTTCCCTATAATGAGCATTTTATCTATGAATGACTGGAGACCAGGAATCCCAAACCTAGCTTTTGGACTCTGTTATTGATTAAAAATGCCTTTAGGCAAGTCACTAGTACTCCAGGGCTCCTTTCCTCTGGCCCCAAATACAAACAATACACTTCATGATAACCATTCTCCTCTTTACAAGCCAGTGTTTTCAATCAGCTAGAATACTGGCACTCAACTAGGGGCTTTTGTACCTCCCAAGGACATTTGGCAAAATTTGGAGACATTAGTTGGTAGAAACCCAACTTGGGATGGGTAGAAACAGGTTGAGTAGAAATAAGTTGGCAGAAACAGGATTGTAAATTCATTAGATGCTTAAATACACATCGGACAGCTGCCCAGTATATCAGAATCATGGATGTTAAGAGACCTTGGCCTAGAACATCTGACCCAAGCTTTAGATAATCAGCCTTAAAAGGAACTTTGAAGCAAATCACCACTGCTTCTGCTGTCACCTACCAATGTGTTCTTACACAGCCATGGGAGCTAATTCTTACAGTAATTCTGCATTTAATAGGTGACGAAACTGAGGCTCAGAAAAGTCAGGGCACTACCTATCCTGGTAAGTAATCTAGGCAGTATTATAAATCATTCTGATTCCAGAAGCTCTTATTTCCTTCATGAGCTCCCCTCTATGATTACTGGGATATGTGCCCCAAAGTTGGGGGTTTGGAAGGGCCTGGGGAATATTTTAGAATAAATAGTCTGTTGTTGGGATAAAATTTCACTTTAATAAATAATCATTTTGAAGTTCTATGTAATAAGGCTATTTGGATCCTTACACTAGCATTTTATTGCTCTTGTTGATGCTACAGACTACAAAACAGATGTATTCCCAAGACTTCTTTTTGACTGTCTAGTTTTATTTTGTTTCAGTGGGGTACTACTATAGATGCTCTTTTGATGGGAGTTTTTCTTAGTATATTCTGACCATTCCAAGATTACTTAATCTCTTCCCTTCTTAATTCTGCACCCCTTCCCATACAAAAATACATCCAAACTCAAGAAGGTTACAAATTCATATAACAAATACACCTAAATGCAAATTTTACTAAGAGTATCTGAATTTGGTACACATAAAATAATAGCAAAGAGACATCATAGTTGTCATTATTCTGTAACCAGTAAAATATCCTTTCCTTTTAAGAGTACTACCCATAATTCCCACCTACAAGTAGGGCATACCTAACAGTGTATTTTATATGATAAAAATAAATATGTCTGTAGTATATCTTTAAATTGTAGTGTTTTTTTAAATGAATGCAAAGTTTATGTTATTTCTATAAAAATTCAGTTATATTGAAGACTGTAAAATAGTCTTGGAAATACCAGAATTGACCCAACCTTCTAATGTTGCCTCTTCTCTTTCAGGAAGTTTTATATGAACCTAGTGTGAAGTCAAGTTTCTATTATTATTCATCCATCATTTAATAAATTTTCTTTTTCTTAAGTGAGTTCCTGTTTTCAAAGCTACCTAAATCCTATACATACACTTTTCTCCATAGTGATCACTAAAAATAGTGTAGAAAGTGTAGAAAATTTTTATCTAGGAAGTCAGGGTGTAAGATATTACAGAGAACTGAAGAATTACATTCTTACATTGGCTGTTTGAAATTTAGAATTCATGCAGTTCCCTTCTAGCACCTTCTCACCTTCCTAACAGTGAGTCCAGTCCCTAAGAATAAAGTCAAATCCATAGGAATAGACTTCACTGGAGAATTTCCAATCAGTGTTAATACAGTGGATTTAAAATAGATGTGTGATTAAGTATACATCACACACACACATAAAATTGCCTTTTTTTGTAGATTAGAAATAAGCAAATGATTTATTTTGTTTGTTCTTCAGTTTTATTTACACGTACTCTAACCCATCTGAAACTACTAGTACATGGTTGTGGTAGGAAGCTCCTGATTTTTCATTATACCACTACCATATTTTAACTGAGTCTTTTATTACTGATTTAAAGTGCCTCCTTTATCATATACTATAACATTACTTATAGTAGAATTGCTATCTGGTATTTCAGTTCTGTTCCATTTTGTTTAGTTTTGGCTCAGCACCATACTGTTTTGAACTTTGTAGCTTTACAAAGTTTTTATTAGCTATTAATCTATAGGGTGTATTCCTCTCTCTCTCTCTCTCTTTCAAATTGTTTTGGCAACTCTCCTGACTATTCTTGTGTATAAATGTATTAATTTAGGGACAATGGCCTTCTCTATCCAGGATTTTTTAATATTGACTTTTAGGTCATTAAGTAAAGTTTTATAGTTTTCTTCAGGTCTTTATTACTTAAGTATCTCCCTAGGTTTTTAATACTTTTGCTAGTATTATATTTGGGCCCTTGCTTAAAACTTTTTAACTGGTTATATAGAAAAACTGAGGGTTTTTTTAAGCATCTTTAAAATGTGGCTCTGTTCTTGGATTCTTTGATGATTTTTCACTTGACTCTCTTGAGTTTTGGGAACAACCATAATCACATGCAAATAACTATTTTGCTTCTCATAATTACAGCTGTTTTATTTATTGCTTATAAAGCTTAGTAATAACAGTATCCTGGCCATCCAGTAAAAAATAATAATACAATAGAGTGTAACATAGTGCAGTAAATCTTTTAAAAAATATTACTACAATATTTTAGAGTCATCCAAAATTGCTTCCAGAGAGGATCAGAAGTTTAAAACTAGTCTTTGATATGCACTAACCATTATAGTAGACACTAACCATGAAGGACTGTGGAGCATTTGAAATGTGGCTAGTTCAAATTGGATGGGCTATAAGTATAAAATTTACACTTGATTTCAGGGATTAGGACAAACAAAAGAAATGATTTTGTTAATAATTTTTAAAATATTGATTGCATACTGAAAACAATAATGTGAATTTATTCAGTTAAAATATATTCAAATTAATATCACCCATTTCTTTTAACTTTTTTAATGTGGCTACTAGATTTTGAACTATATTATTTGGCTCACATACATCTGTTGGGCAGAGCTGGTTTGTAATCACAAGTGAGCTTATCTGTTTACTTTTGATATTTGTTCCAGTTTTTATATTCCTAAAAGTGTAAAAAGTACACACCAGATAATTTTCCACTGCCTACATAGTTGCCCCCAAATCCCACATATCCAGTGTTCTTTTCAAAGGATTGTTCAGAGAAAATACAGTGGACAATTTCTTCGTAATTTTTTACAGCATTGTAAGCTACATTCTTCCAAGCATGAATTATTACGTGTTCAATTTAATTACTCAATACGAATCTCCTCTGGGAACTTGCCAGCCTGTCTCCCTGGGTCCTTGCAAAGATGTTAGATAGACTCTGAAGTTTTGTTGGAGTCACCTCATTGAAACATTTTCCAAATACCAATTCTGACTCCAAAATGACCTTGTGACTGTTTAATTTTGGGACAAGTTTTTTTGTTATTCTGTTTATTTGCTTTTTTGTTCCTGTTTGTATTTTGTATTTTTGTTACTTTGTTTTTGTCTTGTTTTAAACCTGTTGCTCATACCAACTCTCTTAGGAATCTGTGAGAATTATATAACTGAACAAAGGTTTAACCTTAGCCAACGTATTGAGGGCCACCTGAATGTGATTATTCTGTCAATAATAGCTAACATTTATTGAGCATTTACTATAGCCAAAACATGGTCACAAGCATTTTGTTTTATTTATTTTTATTTATTTATTTATTAAGGTATTATTGATATACACTCTTGTGAAGGTTTCACATGAAAAAACAATTTGTTTACTACATTTACCCATATTATCAAGTCCCCACTCATACCCCAATTCAGTCACTGTCCATCAGTGTAGTAAGATGACACAGATTCACTGTTTGCCTTCCTTCTTGGAGTCTCTGAGTCTGCTGCTATTTTGTTCCTTCAGTTTTGCTGTGTTGTTATACTCCACAAATGAGGGAAATCGTTTGGCACTTGTCTTTCTCCACCTGGTTTATTTCACTGAACATAATATCCTCCAGCTCCATCCATGTTGTTGCAAATGGTAGGATTTGTTTCATTCTTATGGCTGAATAATATTCCATTGTGTATATGTACTCTTTATCCATTCATCTACTGATGGACACTTAGGTTGCTTCCATATCTTGGCTATTGTAAAAAGTGCTGCAATAAACATAGAGGTGCATATGTCCTTTTGAATCTGAGACCTTGTATTCTTTGGGTAAATTCCTAGGAGTGGAATTCCTGGGTCAAATGGTATTTCTACTTTTAGTTTTTTGAGGAACTTCCATATTGCTTTCCACAGTGGTTGAACTAGCTTACATTCCCAACAGCAGTGTAGGAGGGTTCCCCTTTCTCCCCATCCTCACCAGCATTTGTTGTTCTTAGTCTTTTGGATGGTGGCCATCCTTACTGGTGTGAGGTGATATCTTATTGTGGTTTTAATTTGCATTTCCCTGATGATTAGTGATGTGGAGCACCCTTTCATGTGTCTGTTGGCCATCTGAATTTCTTCTTTGGAGAACTGTCTCTTCGTATCCTCTGC
>JAQQAC010008880.1:21509302-21527620 GCA_029783875.1 Phataginus tricuspis
ACAATAAGATATCACCTCACACCAGTAAGGATGGCCACCATCCAAAAGACTAAGAACAACAAATGCTGGTGAGGTGATATCTTATTGTGGTTTTAATTTGCATTTCCCTGATGATTAGTGATGTGGAGCACCCTTTCATGTGTCTGTTGGCCATCTGAATTTCTTCTTTGGAGAACTGTCTCTTCGTATCCTCTGCCCATTTTTTAATCAGGTTATTTGCTTTTTAGGTATTGAGGCGTGTAAGTTCTTTATATATTTTGGATGTTAACCCCTTGTCAGATATGTCATTTACAAGTATATTCTCTCATACTGTAGGATGCCTTTTTGTTCTGTTGGTGGTGTCCATTGCTGTACAGAAGCTTTTTAGTTTGATGTAGTCCCATGAGTTCATTTTCACTTTTGTTTCCCTTGCTCGGGGAGATGCATTCAGGAAGAAGTCGCTAATACTTATATTCAGGAGATTTTTGCCTATGTCGTCTTCTAAGAGTTTTATGGTTTCCTGACTTAACATTCAGGTCCTTGATCCATTTTTAGTTTACTTTTGTGTGTGGGGCTAAACAGTAATCCAGTTTCATTCTCTTACATGTAACTGTCCAGTTTTGCCAACACCAGCTGTTGAAGAGGCTGTCATTTCCCCATTGTATGTCCATGGCTCCTTTATCATATATTAATTGACCATATGTGCTTGGGTTTATATCAGGGCTCTCTAGTCTGTTCCATTGGTCTGTGGGTCTGTTCTTGTGCCAGTACCAAATTGTCTTGAGTACTATGGCTTTGTAGTAAAGCTTGAAGTTGGGGAGCATAATCCCCCCAGCTTTATTCTTCCTTCTCAGGATTGCTTGGTCCCAAGCAGTTTACACATATTTTCTCCTTTAAGTAATAGTCTTTTGGAGATAGGGAAATTGAAGCTTGTAAAGATTAAGTAAGACCAAGGTCATACACTAGTAGGCAAAAATTAGGTTCAAACCTACCTTTGACTCAGCACATCCTCTCTTAAATACTGTACTGTTTGAGTTGATGGGTAGATGAAGTATTAGGTTGCAGACATATAATGGGCAAGGCTTTGTAGTCATTGAATGTTCCAAAAGTGTCTTTCTGGGTCTGAGCCAAGCAAATATTTATACTAAGAAAATAGAAGGCAAAACTTGAATAGAGTTTTATCCTTTGTATAGCTGCCCCTTTCATTTGAAGAAGTCTCAAGGTCTTTTTCTGCTAAAACATAAAGTGTGAGAGAATATTATTTCAGTTAGGTATGCTTTAGCATATTCATGTTGGTTTCAAATCATTAGGAGCTCTAAAAATAAAAAACTCTTGGCTTCTTCTGTAGGTTTGATAAATTGGGTGCCTCTGTTTACCTTATCAGCTTAAAAGCTTGGATTCTGTGAAAGTTGGTGTTTCCTTTTTCAGTATGTGACTATTGTATGTTACCAATGTGCTGTTTATTAATACTGCCTGTTTCTACTCCTTTTTTAGGGTCCTGGTTGCTGTTCTGATCTTGCAGTTTCTTTTCACTATGTTGATCCTACAACCATGTATGAGTTAGAATACCTCGTTTATCATCTTCGTCCATACGGTTATTTATACAGATATCAACCTGCCTTACCTGAGAATATACTAAAAGAAATAAGTCGAGCATACAAAAATGAATATCCAAAAGTAAAATTGGGAACCCTTGAAAGAAAAGCATAAATGAACCAGAGATAAAATGTCTGGCACTGCACTGAAGAAGAACTTCTGCTTTTCTGATTTGGAACACTGGAATCCCAGTGAGGAATTCTTTCTAAGTGAACATTGCATATTAATAATCTTTCATATGAATGACTGTAAGTGGAAGCTTTAAGTGAGCTGTGAAGTCTCTTAAAATGTGTTTTGATACAGTAATATATATATGTAAAAACTTGTGTTTTTAAAATGGTGGCCAGGCAGAGGGACTAGGAAAGAGATGTTGCTGTCTGTTCCTGACCACATGTATTATTTTCACTGAGAAACTAAAACAGATTTGCTAAAACTACACTGCACCATGTTAGTAACACACATGATGCTAAACAGATCTGCCTTAAAGAAAATTTTAGAGGGAAATATTGTTGCTCAGTGTTGTTTATAAACTCAAGATAGGAGTTTACATTTGCAGTGTGATATAAATGAACCAAACTCCCCACCCCAACCCCACACACAGTTTTTATCTAATGAAAATTTTGCTGTGACTATAATTGGCAGTATTTCATCCAGAAGAAGGTAGGATAAGAATGGCACTTGTCCTGAAGTGCATTAATAAAACCACATTTTAAAATTTCATTGGCCTTGACTGTATTATATATTTGGTTCTAATTAGTAGATAATGATTTACTGAGTCCCTGTTGTCTCTTTTCTAAGTATCTTTGACCATTCTTGAATATCATCGTCAACTATTATTTATTTACCCAAAGCATTAATAGCATTCTATAAACATGCATTTTAAAATACTTTGTTCCCAAGTTTGTCCATTGTTTAATGATGGGTAACTAATAAGTAGTAAATTTGATGCTATTTGGGGATGCTTTTCTTATATCAGTGCCAGTCTCAGGAATTACTAAGTGATGTTTTTAATTGAATTTAAAATTCTTTCCAACTATATAATTATAGTTCCTTTTGTTATCACCCTGTTGAGAGATGAAAACTTGTTTATGCCTTTCATAACTTGCTTAAAGCAAAATTTTCAAATTCATTTTGGGGATCTTAGGTGGTAATTAGTTAGATTGGCAAAATAATTTGAATGTAAGATTTTGACCAGAATTAATTAAAAACATTAGAAAATGCAAAGTGCTTAAACAAACTGAAATATGTCAGATATTAAAGGACCAAATACTTAACTTATGAATAACAATCTGAATTTTGATGCCGACTTAACTATTTTGGGATGATTGTTTTACCAGTGGATAATTCTAACAGAGTAGAATACCCACTCTAGACTTGTCAAAAACACCATGCATAAAAGTTCGGTCCAAAGTTTCAGTGACCCCATATTTAAAGAGTTACTGGAAGGAAAGAAAATTTAGAATTTTTATTATCGTTAGCAATATTACCTGAGTATATCATGAATGTTTTACAGACTTTCAACAAGGTTACCTTAAACATTACAAATTATTTAGTTCTCTTATATTTGTCATTATGCTAATTTTACCTGGCTGTCATGCCATTGACTATGCTGCTTAGCTAAATAGTTTTTATTTATTGTGCCAAAACGTGTCAAAAAACCTCTTTGGATGGTATATTTAAGAAGATGTTCATCTTAGTGGCTAATTACGGATTATTCTGTCCACATAGTGAAAATGAAAACTCACACCAATTTTTACCTATTAAATTGTTTTCGTTGTTTTCATGGTGGTATCATCTGCCAAAATTTCAAGGCATGCATTCTATTCTTTGAACAAACTCTTCACCTTGGTGTGGATATGAATTTATTTGCAGTCCATATGTGATCCTTTTTTGTACTAGAAGTATAAACAGTTTATCTTAAATATCCCAAACCTTATTATTTATTCATAGGAGATTACCATTTTGATGAGTCATGGGATCTGGAGTCAGACTGCCTGGGTTTAAATTCTTACTAGTTTTGTAACCTTGAGATATTTACTAATCTCTCTGTGCCTCAATTTCCTCATCTGTAAATTAGGGACAATAATATTATCTACCTCACAGAATTTTTATGAGGACTAAATGAGTGAATATATGTATGGCTTTTAGAACACTGACCCAGAGTATGCAGCAATAAGCATAAGATTTTATTATTATTCTGTTACCTTGAAGTGTAAATATTTGTTTTAAGTGAATGAAAAAAATGCTTCAGATATTGTAGGAAATATTCATACATTTCTTGTAATAAGTAATAGCTAGGTTTTATTTGATGCCTACTGTATGCTAGGTACTGTGCTTCTTAGATAGTGTGTACATTAACGTTAATCATCACAATTTGGGTGTTGCTCCCATATTATAGATGGGAAAACTGAAGCTCAGAGAATAAAAGTAATTTTTCCACTGCCACAAAGCTAGTAAGTAACAGAGAGGATTTATACTCATAGCCTGTGTATTCTTCATACCACGTCAGGCTTGAAGTTAGTCATTTAGCATTATCTCCATATTTACTTACTGATGTGTTGTCATCTGATACACTGGCAGTAATAGTTAAATTAACTAACCAAATTGTCATAGTGATTCTCAAATTGTGGTTCTTATATTCTTACTTGTTAAAATACAGATTTCAAGACCCCAGTCCCAGAAATTTCAATTCTAGCACAGGGCCCAGGAGAATGCATTCTACCACATTCCCCTGGGCAGTGGTTCTTCGAGTGTGGTCCCAACCAGCAGTGTCAGCATCTCCTGGGAACCTGTTGGAAAGGCAGCCTCTCCTGTACCCTGCTCTAGACCTCCTGAATCTGAAACTCTTGGGGTGGAGGCTAGCAGTTAGGTTAAAGCAAGCCCTCACTCCACTAGAGTCTTACTTGTGCAAGTTTGAAAACCTTTGCCTTAAGACCTAGGTGATTCTGATGTAAATGACCCTTGGAACTTGCTAAGGAATACTGCCCATAATTAAAGTATCTTTCACAGATTTTGATAATGCATGTTTTAAGTCAGTGTCATCCAAGATCACACTGTATTTAATGTAAAAGATTTAAAGATAGTTTAAGAGTCATCAGATTATTCATTTTGGCAAATTTTTTTAGTTTTTTTCAGAGTAACTGATACCAGGGCCCACAGTAAAATTTGTACATTAGTAATTTTACACTGGAAAGAACAGGTTCATTAAGTACTAATTAGTGCATATTAATTCATTAAAAGCTTACCTAAATGAGTGGCATAAAAAAAGCCCACAGTAAAAATTTTAGAGGTAGCAAAATACTATTTTATAGTATGTAGAATGTTTTTCTGCTAATTCACACTACCAAAACTTCATCACTTTCAAGAATCAGTTGACTGTCCTATATGACTTAACAAAGCAAAAAATTTTCCAAGTATTTAATAGAGCACATAAAACCAGATTTCATAATGATAAGCACTTACTATCTTTTTAGATATTTAATACTTGGATAAATGATTTTATTGTAGTCTGAAAACGGCTTTTGCTATCTTATGTTCTCAAGTACTTGTATTTTTCCAGTTGGAAGTTCATAGATGATACAAAGTGGATTTTTGTTCCAGAGTTCAATTGTTAGTGTTTTTCAAATACCTTAAATTTGAGAGGAATATCTGTGACTGTGAGAAGATTCAGAAATAATCACTGATCAGTTTTTAACATTTTTTGAAATATGATAATTGGATTTGAGCATTAAATTTGCTAACTGGTTATTTTCATAATTGTTTCTTGAGTATTAATTTTTCACTTCCTTGAGCCTATCAAATGTATTATTACCTGATTGAGGCTTGAAAAACCCTCACTTGGTTGATTAGATCAAGTCTATCTTTTTATTCATTTACATTCTCAGGTCATTAGGGTATTTTTTCTGACAGCTTTTGCTTCTTTGTACATACTACCCTTCTTTATTTACTTTATACCTAACCCCTGTTCGTAACTACTCTCAACGCCACCATCACAAGGTTAATTGGGTGTTATTAGTGATTTGAATTTGTATCACTTACTAATAACTTTATACCTTTAATTTTAGGTTTCCCTATGAGATTGGAAGTAACAGTCTGTCTCAGAATAATGCCTCCTGGCTCTCAGGATAATTGCCCTACTTTTTAAAAATTGTCTACAATTTTAAACTAATTCTAGGTATACCATTATTAAGTGAAGTAAAGTTATTTGGATTCCACCGTTCCTCCAACCCTTTTCTCAAAAACAAACCAAGAAAAATCATTTGCTTCATTTCTCTACTTCTTTATAATAGGCCTGACAGAAACATACTTAAGAAAACTGGGGACAACCTGTGGTTTCTTTTATGCTAAATGTAATGTCTATTGATTTTTAAGAACTGACTTATGTTTATATATTGGAGTTGAAATAGAAATTTAGTACAGATTAAAATAAGAAATTTTACAAATTCTCATAAGAGAAACCGACTCTAAAACTAGTTTCAGAATTTGAATAGTGCTCTACTTCAATGCCTTTACCTCTCTATTTCAGATTGTTAGTTAAATTTAAATAATTTTGCAGGGCCCTGCAAATTAATAATCCATTTAAACTATATCATTAGAGGGAAACTAATCTTACTGCTAAGCAGTGTGTTATATTACACAGTGAATGTTTGTGTTTTGGAATTTTAAAATATGTAAGGTAATAGTATCATGAATGGTTTAAAAATGTGTGGTTACTTGCTTATTTTAAGTGATCACCGTTAAGTCAGAAAATGTATTTTTAAATGTTTTTTAAAGTGCCTTTTGAACATTTTTAAATAATGGATTTAAACAATTGCATAAAATAAATTACCATGTTTAAAGCTGTTTTATCTGATTATTTTTAACTGATGTTAATGTTGCAGGAAAAACTTTTTTGAGTAGTCATTGGATTATTTTATCAAATATTTAAATTGTTTTCCATCAAAATTCCCTTCAGTTTGAATAGGCTAAATTTTTATTACAGTGTATATTATTTTTCTTTAAAGCAAAATATTCTGCCTTTGATTTTGAATAATTTATCTTTAAAAATTTAGAAATACCTATTAAGTAGTCCATGGGTACACACTTACATGCACACTTATAGAAAGATTGCTTTTCTATTTCTTTGTATATTTTGATCTATCATGCACAGAGAATTTCATTATTCAAATAATTTTGCCCAGCATCTTCTAGAAAAAAAATAGTGGTAAGACATACAGGATGACTGTTCTCATAGAACCTTAATTCTACAGCTAGACAATAAACAAGTTAATAGATGAATGAATGAGATATTTCAGAGAGTGTTTTTTAGGAAAATAAAAGAATGATATGATAGAGCAGTTCTGTGGGTGGGGTGTTAAGGAAGACCTCTAAGAGGTAATATTTGACTTGAGACCTGAATGATACACATTTTACATAGTTCAGAAGTTATTTATATCTATGAAGTTCTTTGCTCCCAGTATGTAAAAAAAAAAAAAAGTCCTCCTTTATTTAATCATGCTTTAGGGATATGTGAAAGCTCACTGAAATGCAATCTATAAACTTTGTGTTTTTAGGCATTTTTCGTCTAGAGCCCAGGTCTATTGATCTGGTCTGGGACTTTGAGGATATAAGTAGAAAATGATATACTTCTTCCTAAGCAAGTAATTACAAATGTTCATAAGGCCCTTGAGTCCTGCTACCCAACATGTTCTTATATCCATGTATATGTACATATATGTATGTATGTATACACATATGTACACATACTGTTACTTGGATTAAGCAGCTTTAGAAAATCTGGAGAGAGAGATGCCATTTCATATTGTACAATTGTACAACTTAACATATTTAAATAGTTCCTTGTTTTCCAGTTGTATTTAGTTGTACTAAGCAATATATCATTAGAGAAGAGATTTACCTAAATACATACAGATTTACTATCTATTTTAAGTTTTCTAAACGTATAGTCCTGGAAAGAATAGAAGACTTGATGAATGTAAGTGCTTGCTAAAGGGAAGGTCTCCACCTCAAACATAGTTTACATCAGCTCTAATAATGCTCACAATATAGACTGTCCAAATAGAAAACCCATTTCTGTTTAATTAAGACTGAATGAACATTTAACAACTAAAGTCGAGTTCAGCAGCATTGACTATCAGTTTTAGTAAAACATGGAATTAAACTTTGTGTTGCCTTGAGTTTAATTTATTACTTATTGCTACCTAGAACTTTTAACTCCTACAGTCCTTAAAACTATCTCTGCTGGATCATTTCTTCTGCCAAAAGAACCACTGATTTTTCTGCTGGTGTTTCTCATATTCTGTTAATTGCTATTTCTTTTTAACAGACTGAAAAGTTGTCCAGGGCATTTATAATCTTTCTCTTTTATATATTGCCTCTGAATAGTGCAGTTGAATACAGCTGCCTACTTTGAAATAATGAAGCACTCTTTTTTTTTTTGAATGAGAAAAGTTCTAGAGCTTCAGCTCTTTGGACTTCCTAGTGAATGTCATAGTGGAAGATTAACAGATCTTCCTTGCTTGTAAACCTGTTAGGTGAGGTGCCATCATAGAACTGATTCGAATATGATGTCTTAGTTTTACCAACTTAAGTTTGACTTTTGTCAGCTTCAAATCTATTTTCATAGAACTCACTCTAATGATCATTGTCTTTCCTCCTCCTGTTATCATAATTCCTGGTAGCATTTAGGTTGAATTTTACTTTCCACTAATTTTTTTTATTGTTATGTTGTAGAAAGGTGGTGATAAAATCTAGAAAGTAGTTTGAAAGCTAAGTAATGATTCACCTTTTCCTTTAGTTCTGTACAAGGCTGTCTTCCTTGTATTTGTGCTATTCAGTGGTGTTTCTGTGTGTCAGAGACTGATAGCAATAGAAAGATATGTTTAAACAGTTGGATTTTTCTTTAAGTTGATTAAGCTTATATAATAAGTAATTTGATTTGATGAGGTGAAGTTAACTGGGCTCATAATAATTGGTCATAGAAATTATTTGCCGTTTATAAAAAGAAATTTTTACAAACCTACTTGTCTGAATTTCTCCTCACCTTTTGCCTTTGAAGTTCTGGCTCTTTGAACCTAACCCCTAATCTTTTCTTCTCTCATCCCATGTCTTTTCTCTTTTCCTTTTTCTTCTGATCTGTAGCAATTCTTTAGTTTCTAAAGACATTGCTCCCATTTTCTGTCAGCAGATGTATTTTGAAGGCTTTTTTAAAATTACATATCTTTTGTGAATTTCAACTCCCTTTCACCAGCTGAGGAAATTTTCCTAGAATTAACTGAACGGAGAAGAAAGAGACAGGACTCAGAGAATACATGCCAGCATCATCCTAGAACTTCCTCTTCTCTATGGAAATGTTTCCTTTTAGAACTATCACTAAAATACATAGGTAAATTTTTAAATAATTGAAAACCAGTAAGAATCTTCCTCATTATTTTTTACCCCAAATTGATGTCATCTTATCTGGCTTCAAGAGGTGTGTGAGGTTTTGAATGGCACTCATTCATTGTGCAGAGGGATCCCTTAGGAAGAGCATCACACATTATTTGAAACAGTGAAGCAGCCGATTCTCCTCTGGTTTGCTGTTGTCCTCAGACCCAGCTGCTTCGCTGGGCACTGCCGTCCGCTGTGACCCTTCCACCATCATGTTTGGCCCTGGGGAAGGTCCTCTCCCTTACTAGCACAGCAGAGACCAAACATTCCTGAATGTTCCAGAATAACAGGGAAAAAAGAAAAATCCAGAGAATAATTTCTGAGAGCTGCCCAAACCCAGTGGGGTCCTGTCTTGCTATTACCAAGATGGCATTTCTTTGCCACATGTTTCCAAGGTGCCAGATATAGTTGAGCCATCCCCACTAGGAGCACTCCAGATGCCACCAAATCTTCACGGTCTGAGCCAAATAGACATGTACCTTCAGAACAATGAGGAAGATTTCCCTTCACTTAGTTCAGTACTCTCAGTCCTCACTTTCTGCTGAGGAACTGACAGTGAAAACATTTACTCTCTTAGAGGAAATCGCATCTTTACCCAGAGGAGTGTGGTCTGGATTTGTGGCCCCAGTAAGAAAATTTCCCAGTAATCTGACATCATATTTCATGAAGTCTGTATTAAGTCTCGTGGAGCAGCAACAGCCAGAGTCAAGTAAGGCTGCACCAGGCTCAGTCCTGTTCCTGTTTTGTCTCACTGCATTAAGAGTTTTAGACACATCTTAGTATCCACTTTGAACCATGGTCACCTCACCATAATACTGATCAGCTTAAGCTTAACAGAATGTTACTTTTCAAACCAGTCTTCATTCTGTTTTAAAATATCAAAATTTTGGGAGTGGAAGCAGAACAAAAAGGAAAATGCAAAGAGAATTCTGTTTTTTTAGTGATCCTAAATTAGACACGTGACCAGCTATTTCTGAGATCCTTAAGTAATCATGATATTTGGTGATTTTTTTTCCATCTGAAAGTTATAATTTTTACCAGGTTAGACCTTCATTCTATATTTTATTGTCCTTGTACTCTCTTAGGCTACTAAATCCTCATCAGATTTACCAAATGGAAAACTGGTGTTCAGAGGTCAAGTGACTCAGAACAAGTGAAGTAGAACTGAGTGGTGAAATTTACCCTGAGTCTGGTTTCAAAACATGTGAAGATCCAGTCTTCTTTACAATATACTGACTTAGAGGTGGAAAGAGACAAAAAACTGCTGGGTGTTCTAAGTGTTAACACATGACTTCAGGATTAACTGATTTAAGAACACATGACGTCAGGACTAATTGATGACCTCAGGAAAGGTAAATTAGTACTTTAACATAGAATTTTTGCTATATACTAAGCAGTAGAAATTTATTTGGCTTCTTACTAATTCAGTAGTCTTTACAAATCCTAAACTTACAAAATATTGTCTAAATTTGCTCTCTGATAATTCTAAATCACTACATAGAATTATTTGAAATTCACTTGTCAGAATGTCTTACAGCATTTTTTTTCCTCTGCCTCTAAAACTTTTTATGTAGAATTATCCAAACTTCCTGTTTTTACTGCAACTGCAATAAGTTTTACTAAATACTAAGTAGAAGCTGTGAAAATGTAGTACTGACTTCATTGTAAAGCAGTTAATAGTAACATTTTTTTTAATGAAGTTAAAAAATTGGTTAGTTTCCTTTGAACTGATACCATTTTTCTCTAGACTCCACCTTACGGACAGGATGGTAGTGGTTTCCTCTTTAAAATAGTTACTGTACTTCTCACACCTAGAAATGAAAATTTAACCTCACCCCATTGGCATACCACATTAACATTAGGCATTGTCATAGCTATTTCCTCTTTTCACCTGTCCCACAGGTTGAATCATGAGATACAACTCAAGTTCTTTTGTATGCACAAGGTTAGTAAATATTTGATTTCTTTTGTTAGCTCTAATATAATCCAAATCACACCCAGAAGGCTGGGTGTGGTAATGCAAACATCAAATCTCCTAACACCCTAATTCTAAACCAGTCAGGCCACACACTCTTTCATATGAAAAAGAATGATGGAAACAATCTGACGGGTAACAATTGGGTTTCTGGAGCCAAAAGCAATCCAGGTTATTAACTTAAATATTAACTCCCTGAAATTTCAGAACTCTATTAGGAAAGTAGTCCTGCCCCATTAACAAAGTAGGAAGCAAAACTCTTTCCTCAAGGACCTCACTCTTCATTTCGCTCAGCATTTAGGCTGGAGAAGGGAGATGTATCTTCAGTGATACAGGTACAGTGAACTCATTTTTGTCCTCAGGCACTGCACACAGGTAAAAGTAACTTGGTTCACCACTTTTTCCTGCTTTAGTATTTTAGTCTTGAATCAAGGTAACAGAAGAGTAACTTTGCTTCAGTGGTGCCTTGTGTCCTCACAATGTCCTTCCATTGGATAAAGGTTAGCTGTACATTTGAGCCCTTTGCTACACATGTGAGATGGGAGAAGCATTACCATTGGAGAAGTGGGAAAAGGCCAGCCCCCCATTTCATCACCACCAGTCAGGACTTTGGTGAAATCTCCCACTTTTTATTCCTCTCACAGAAATTGAGCAGGGTATCTTTCAGTAACAAGGGAGAATCACACTCCTGTCATTGTGCTGAGCACTGGCCAGATTGAGGGTAGCAGTTCGGAGCTAGGGGAAACACAGGCAGAAGAAACTGCCTTGAGATGAAGCAGCTTCCAGTGGGTAGTTTAGGCCTTTGCTGAGTTTGATTTTTCAAATTCTTTCCCATTAACTCCTCCTGTACTTTTCTTCTACTCTTCAAGTCCAATTCTTGTATTTAGACAAATAACTATTTTTGCCCCCAGGCACTTTGCTGGTTTTTGAGTTGCAGAGAGGAAAAGATGAAGTCCTGTCCCCAGGAACTCATCATCTAGAGAAGGCTCTTCTAATTTACCTGTAACAGAGCTGATGACAATCTTCAAATAATGTCTAACCAAAATGGGCAGTGAAGGCTAAGGACTTAAAGAGCAAGACTCAAAACACACATGCCTATTCACGTAAGAGAAAATCCTGCAAGGTGAACTGGCCAGGGCAATTGAGGTTGCCTTTTGGAGGCTAAGCATTTTGTGAGATTAGAGTTTGAGGGAGGTAAGTAACTTCTGTCATGAAAAGTATTGTTGGTAGTATTTGTCCACAATTATGCCCATCTATTGAGTTACTGGTTTCATTTATCAAATATTTCAATTCTAGAATTTCCATTTGGTTACTTTTTTATGATTTCTGGGTCTCTGCCAATGTTCTCAATCTATTTTTTTGATGTACATAAACATATTAAGTAAGCATAGACATTATAGAATCCATGTCTGCCATCCCAATTGTGTGGACACCCATCATGGGTCTATTTCCATTATCTGGTATTTCTTTTGCTATTCAGTTGCATTTTCTTGTTATTTTTGATTGAATACCATTTTAGGCAGGAACATCACACTTCTCAGTAGTTTTTGAATAGGACAAATGAATCTGTATTTCATCTTATAGAAACCAAAAAATCTATGCTACCCAGAGTCCTCCAGTGGATAAGGTGTGTATGTAACTGTCAACCCAAGAACACTGACTTGCTGACAGACCCAGCAAAGTGAAGGAGTTACAGGAAGCTAAGCAGGAGATTGCCCTCAGAGACCCAAATGAGAGAGGAGCACACTGTTGATTCCTGTGGTGGGTATGATATCCACATTGTACTGATTAATATTCAACCTGATAAAATCCCTTCATTTCAGCAAGCAAGGATGAACAGACCCATGTGGTCTTAGGAGGGTGGATAAACTTGTAGTTAATGCCTCAACAGTCACGCTTCAGTGGGGACTCTATGAACTCAAATTTGAAGAACCAGTGCCAAGGAAGTATCTTGCATTCCTTCAGCACTGTTGTGTCTTGGAAGCAAGCTCTGTGCTGCATGCTTAACTGACCTAAATTCATTAAAAGCCACATTTGGGAGAAGCCTCCAAGTCTTCATCTAGATAGTAAAGGCTAAAAGTTGGACCTGTGCACTTCTAAATAGGTACTGTTTCAGTCGCTAAAAGGAGTTTCTGAAATTAAACATCCTTAGGGGTCTGCAACCTTTGAAATTTTAAAGTCAAGTCTTAACTATAAAATGGACTCCAGGTCTGGGTTTTTTTTTTTGCTGAAGTTAGAACCTTAATATTGTATATCTTAAGAACTCCCTGAAACAGTTAATGGACTGAGACATCCTCACACCAACATACTGCATTTACAGAATAAGCACAGATATCATCAATATATTAACTTTGATTTTGTATGTTAAAGCCACATGTTTGATGTGATTTCAGTGTGATAGAGTAGATGGGAATTATTCCTATTCACCTACTCACCTATCCATCACCCTGGTCTTGATCTTAGACTGAAGAAATAAATTGAGAGCAAAAAATTACTAGTTGGAATTTTATGAGTACTGTATTAAATGATTTCCAGGAAACAGTTTTTTTATTAACAGTTTTTTTATTAAGGTATTATTGGTATACACTCTTATGGAGGTTTCACACGAAAAACAATGTGGTTACTACAATCACCCATATTATCGAGTCCCACCCCATATCACATTACAGTCACTGCCCATCAGTGTAGTAAGATGCCACAGAGTCACTACTTGTCTTCTCTGTGCTACACTGCCTTCCCCATGATCCCTCCCATACCATGTGTACTAATCATAATACCCCTCAATCCCCTTTGCCCTCCTCCACCCCTCCCCTTTGGTAACTGCTAGTCCCTTGGAGTTTGTGAGTCTGCTGCTATTTTGTTCCTTCAGTTTTGCTTCGTTGTTATACTACACAAATAAGGAAAATCATTGGTACTTGTCTTTCTCTGCTTGGCTTATTTCACTGAGCATAATACCCTCCAGCTCCATCCATGTTGTTGCAAATGGTAGGATTTGTTTCTTTCTTATGGCTGAATAGTATTCCTTTGTGTATATGTACCATATCTTCTTTATCCATTCATCTACTGATGGATGCTTAGGTTGCTTCCATGTCTTGGCTATTGTAAATACTGCTGCAATAAACATAGGGGTGCATATATCTTTTTGAATCTGAGAACTTGTATTCTTTGGGTAAATTCCAGGAGACAGTCTTAACATGAAAAGATATAGAAAGAAAAACAGAATATTGGGGAAAGATTAAATTACATATTTAGTTGAAAATTAGGAAGATGACATTTTAGATTCATAGAGAGCAAGAATTATATCTTGTTCATCTTTCTATCTCCCACAGAGTTTTGTGAGAGTAGGTCATTGATAAATATTTGTTCAACTAAAAGGATCTCAGACTATGATTTCAGTACTTAAACCTTATATTGTAACATATCTGTGTGCTTTGGTCACAATCCAAGGGGTTTGGGATAAACTATCTTGAGTATTCCTCTAGCCCTAAAGCTACTCATCATATTACGCCAGTGTTTCTTACATTTTACTATGCCCAGGAATCACCTGGTGTGCAGAATCCTAGGCCAAGTAGATCTGGAGTATTGCCCAGTGATAGGAATATTTTTTTATCACTGATGATAATTCTAACATAGGAAATGTAGAATCTCACTTTAGAAGCATCGAATTATGCTATATGCTCTCTTGCTTTCAGCGTTTGCTTAAAATGTAGCAATTTATATGTTATTTCTCAATCTGAAGAATACAATTTTTAACCTATAGTGATGCCTCTCAAAATGCATGTTTTACATTTAAAAATATCTTTTGAAGCCAAACTTTTTCCAAAGGTGAGTATCACCAGAAACCATAATCTTGCACACACCTCTCGTCCACAGCTGGCTTTCTTGATTTCCTGCCACATTTAAGAGCACCTTAAGCTCAAATTATCCCAGTTTCCGCAAAAACCAAGAATATCAGAAGACCTAGAAAATGTCTATAGAATTGTCTACTTTGGAGCATGAAATAAATAATTTACATACATGAATCTCACATGTTTTAATATGTAGATTTATTCCACCTGGTTCTATTCTTAAATACTACCTAATTTTCTCTTTGGGGAAGTTTTCAAGTGCAAGCTTAGCACCAGTCAAATTAACACTTTAAAAAACCGGGACTGGAGATGACTGAGTTGTGCTCCCACTGCTCTCCAGCAGGACCCAGCCTATCTGAGGGGCAGTGCATCAGTGACAGCCACCTCCCCACATCCCCACCTGCCCCTGCCGACTGCTCTACATGAGAGCCTAGAGATTAGTTTGGGGAGAATAATTTCCTTGAGTTAATTTTTCCAAATAGTAGAGCATTCTTTAAATGTTGTTAATTTGAACTTCAAAACAGTTCCATTATTTTGTAAATGCCATATCCTGGATACCCAACTCTTGCTGACAATCTACCCCTGTCTCGGCTGTGCCCAAATCACGGTACATCTAGTGCATCATTGAAGTAAACGAGTCTGATGCATATATTACCTCTCTGAATTCTTCATCTTCCCGTTGTTAGCTTTTAGAGTGCCTTTTGGCAGATGAAATTGAGACTTTAAAAAGAAAAATTGAAGCTCATGATGGAGCTTTAAAATCCAGTAAGTTTATTTTCCAGTCTTATTTTAAAAAGCTAGATCACTTGCCCATTCTTTCTCAAACTGAACACAGACACACGTGTGTGTCGATACCCACGCATACAGACACAGCTGCCTTGGAAGTCTCTGGTGGACTATCCATCCTCAGGGTTAACGAGACTTGTTAGAATCTGCTGCTGGCCTGAGATGAGCATGAAAGAAGGTAGATGGGAAGTGCCCTTGGGATTCACGCCTATGGCAAAGTAGGGAAAACAGGTTTGTGAAGAGGGAGCTGTTGAACTGTCAGATGAGCCAATCCCTCATGAAACTGGAACTGGGATGGCCCTTCAGTCTTGTGCTTCTTGGACTTTATATACCAATATGTATCTGTCACTGGATGAGGACTGCCCAGGGAGGGGGCACAGTCATGAACAGGCAGCTCTCTTCAGCTTTGGGTAACTCACCTGAGAGCCATCGGCTGCCAACACTCCCAGCAGCCGAGGCATGGGTGCCTCAAACTTGAAGGGGGGAAACTGTGAAACTACAGAATCACATTAAACATGCCTTCTGACTTCAGGCCTTTCATTTTTTTGTTTTGTTGTGTTTTGGCTTTTCAAGATTATCCAGACTTTCCTAGTCTCTCCCCTATTTATGTTTTGGTTTTCAATACTTTAAAATTTCCCCAATTTAAAGATGAAAAATCAGGCTAAATAATATCCTGGAGTAAAATTTTCCCAATTTAAAGATGAAAAATCAGGCTAAATAATATCCTGGAGTACCAAGTATGCTTTGCTCCAAAAGAGGAATTTTCTGAACCAACTTGGGCTTCTAAGAACTCAGGTTGAGTTTAGGAGGCAGAGAAGTTGGGGGCTGCCTGTGCACCGTGATTTGGAAGAGTCACGGAAAGATTGCCCAGACCCGTCAGTTTGAAATTCGTCTACATAAGTACCTCTGAACCGCAGTGGTGCTTACCTGTCAGTGTCACTTGCCAGGCCCTCAGAATGAACTGTCTCCTCTTGCTGTTTACCACTTTGTGTCCAATTGGAATTCCCAGGCTTAACTGGTTGATGCTTCCAGCCCCTCAAGGTCAGCCTAGGGTACTGTTTCTCCATGTCCACGAGCAGGACATCATGTGAAGCTGGCATCTTCCTGCCTGGTTTTTGCCTAATATGGGAAATAAATTATATGTAATAGAGTTGCAATAAAAGACATAATCATCACTGACACTTCATCTGGGGGTTGAAGGATGAGCGAGAGCCATTAGGGTAAAGGGGTGCTGACAGGGAAGTGGATGAGCAGCTGTGGTCGGCAGCATTTCTAAAATAGTCCCCTCCCCAAAGAGGTATCATCCTAATCCCACAACCTGTGAATAGGATGAAACATCATTTCCATGATTGTGTTGTTGTAAAGCACAGTATAGTCACAAGAGCCTTTAAAACTGGAGAGCTTTCTCCAACTGGAGCAGAAAAAAAAAGTCAGATTTGGAATCATGAAAGAACATGACACACTGTTGTGGCTTTGAAGATGGAGGGGACCATGTTAGGAGAAATGTAGATGTCCACTACGAGCTGAAGTCCAGCAAAAAAGTACTACAGCTGTAAGACACAGAATTTATCAGAGCCTCATGAGCTTGGAAGTGTATTCTATGCCTAAGCCTTCGGAGAGGAGCCCAGCCACCTTCTTGAATTGGGCCTGAGACTCTGACCATGGAACCCAACCAAGCCTGTATGGACTTCTAACCTACAGAACTATGAGATAGTAAGCTGGTGGTGTTTTAAGCTGCTAAATTTGTGGTGATTTTTCACTGCAGCAGTAGAGAACTAGAACTATAGCCAGGACCAACAGTAAGCCTATGCACTATTTTGAAAAGCACTGTTTATTTGGAGAAAACTAGAAAATTTTTTTTAAGATTCCATGTATAAGATATACCATACACTATTTGTTCTTAATAAGACAGACTAGAGAGAGACTATTAAATGAGTTTTAATCCCTAATTTGTAAAAGAAATGAAACAGACAGAAGCCATAACTCAGTCTACAGAGAAGACATTTAGGAAAAACAAAAGTTAATAGTAGATTCTATGTATGGATCAATACCCATTACTTGATGCCATGTATTTATTTATTGCACAATCACTCCATAAGGCAGGTTTAAATATCCTAATTTATTAATGAGGCTGAGATTAAGTAATTTCCTTGGGTGTGAATTCCAGTCCTTCCTCTTAACAGCAGGGGAGTCTTAAGTTTATGAAGTGTTGTGAACCTCACTTTCCTCATCTATGAAATAGAGATAAGAATGTCATGGGCGTATGTAATAGTATATCCATAGCATAGTGTCTTGGGCATGTAAGAACTTAATTCTTACATTTATAACTTCTTTTAGAATTATTATTACTTATCTTTTTACTTACTATTACTACTTTACTTGTTTTACTTATTGTGTATTTGACCTAATCAGATATATGGTGGAAAACCATAAATTAGAAGGAGCCCTGCTCTAATTTCTTATATTCTCATACTAAAGATCTAAAGCTCTAAGCTAAGCCATCTCATCTGGAGTTCTCTTTCTTAGGAGGAAAAATGTGGCTCAAGAATTTCATTTGCTAATATAAGTGATTATAAGTCATTAACATTTTGCTCAGTCTCCATGAATCATGATCAAGTTACAAACTCATGTACTCAAATTAAGAAAAAAAGGAAAGAAGGAAGGAAGGAAGGAAGGAAGGAAGGAAGGAAGGAAGGAAGGAAGGAA